>CM031235.1:116651974-117251974 GCA_018340775.1 Taxus wallichiana var. yunnanensis
ATATTTCTCGGATTATGCAAGGTTTGAGCACATATAATAGTTTTAAGCCATTTGTCCTAGATGGTTGATCCTCTCATGTAGAGAGTGAGTTAAGTGGTGATTTGCAAAGTCTTTAAAATTTGATTATATGCATGATATTAATTCTTCTCATCATTTTCAATTTGCTATTATATTCACTTATTCTAACAAATCACACTATGCCATGTGAAAATATAATTTCTATCTTTAAGGTTTTCTAATGTTGTGCAAGGAAAATTATCGAATATTTATTTCATGTTATTGGAGAATATTCCATTATTTTACTTCAAAATATAGTTTTCATGATGTAAAAATATATAAAAAAAAACTTTTTGTTACCTTATTTTTGGCAGAAATGAAGCATAAAATTTTACTCTTTTACCTATGCTTTTAACCAAAATAAATCTCACATGACATTTAGGAATTAATAAAATTGCAATGATTTGAAAGATGGGTGACACAACGCAAGGTGGGTATTATGTGAAATGTTGGGCGTGTTAAATTCATCCAACAAAAAAATTAAATGATGCAAGAAAAGAAATCTTTTCATAGACATCTCCGATAAACTTCACAAATGTGTTAATAGTAGTGCAGAAAAATCTCATAACATATCTTTACACTAACATACATTTCTATGTTGTGAAATTGGTGAATTCAGTCACAACCTTTGTGGGAAATGCTTATTTGTTGTCATTAGTGAGCAGTTTATGACAGACTCCTTTCTAAACTGCTTCAAAACCATGTTCATATTCTCTGCGGTAGACTTGGTGGTAATTTTTTTAATAAATCCCAAAATTCCATACACCAAGATACCAAGGGATAGAACACTAACTTGAATCCTTCATGTGGGTCACTCATTATTATCATCAACGAATAGGAATAACTAGTTAGTAGTGGCCTACGAAGTTATTTTTATTTTATGGTTTCTATGTGGTGTAAATTTGATGAGGATGTGAATGATTTTGAGGTTCTAGTGGCCGTGTTCAGGAATTGAAAATTTCAATTATTTGAACAAGAAAATAAAAAATGTATACAACTATCAACCCATCTCAGGTATGTAATTATGACTAACTTCTAACAGATTTGATTGTTGTTTTGACACAAATGCAAGGTTTTATATTTATTTTTATATTTGGTATTACTGTAAACCAGATTTCTAAGAAAAGTAACCTTAAAACATGAGGGAGATGGTGATTCCCATCCTTGGCGAAGCTGTAGCATGGAGCAAGTAGAGGAAACAATACACTTGATAATTTCACCCATCATTTGCACCACCATCTTCGTGAACTATACAACATCACAGCTACAAACATTTTCCGTTCAACAAGGAAGCATAATGTTAAAAATGTGGGCAAAAGTTTTGATGTTCCACTATTCTTGGTGGGAGCTATTTCGCTGGTTGTACTGATATTCCTAGTTCCTCAGACGACTTATATGTTGTACCATTTGTGAGACACTTCATCCGACACCCTGTAAGAGTTCCTACTTTACATAGAACATGAGTGGGTCTCATATTCTCGACGGCTTCCATGGTAGTGGCCATTATAGCAGAAAGTTAAAGGAGGAAGACTATTCAAGCTTAGCTGCAGGACATAACTTTTTGAAGAAAAAATCCATTAAAGAGAAATGTATTTAAAACTTGGTTTTAAGATATGTTATTGGTTTCCTTTATAAAAAGCAATAAGAACAAAAAATAAAATTTAAGATATGTTCTTCATTTCAGTAATAAATAATAACACAGTAAATTCCCAATCCACATTAGCTTCATTTAGTGCTTTAACTGCCATTTCTCTTAGTGAACCAGGATTTGTGGAAAATACTAATTTCTACACATGAATATATTATAAAAACCTTCTAGCGTTCAGTTGTTGTCACTCAGTTCATTTTTGTTCTCTTCGATAGGATATGTCATTCATGACCTTGTTTTCCTCTAATTCGCATGTCAATGCTTGATATTTATGCATGACCTTCTAAAAGCACAAATGCAAAGTTTTTTTATATTTTTGGCTAATTTTTAAAATCTATCAAAGTTGAACTATTGGAAGATACATATTGTGAGGACGAGGTACTTATACTTTATTTTTTGTAAAATTATTAGGAAACATATATCATTCCTCTAAATTCTCGCGTCCATTTAAACAAATCAAAAATTGAGTTGATCGTATGAGATTTGAAAATTTTCTATTTCTATCTACTGATCATGATGTTGGGTGTACTTATTATGTTGTTGCATATTAGGAAATGTTTATGTAGATAAAAGGATAATGCATGTCCATAATGTGACTTCATCAAAAGTCTACTTTTTTGGCCTAAGGCCAATGTTTCGAATCATGTCACTTGTTAATATGCAAATTGTATTGATGACTTTCTCAAGGTTTCTTTCATCGATAAGAACAATAACAAGGAGAATAGAACATGTTATTACATTAAAAAAATAGTTATCTAATTCATAATATTTTTATATGTTATACACTAAAAATTATAGTTAATATTTTGTTTCCTTGTGCCTTAAGAATGCAGGAAGTTAATTAATTGGGTTGTGAAGGAAAAAGACCACAAAATTCTTCACATTGTCTTGAATTAACACTTAAAATGACAAGAAGATTTATTTTAAGTGCAATTAAAAAAATTCTTTTGTAGAATTTTTAAATAAAAAGTGTTATTAATTTATTTTTCGACATAACATTATTTTTGTGTTTCAAAGTGCAAAATAAGGTTTGAGTATTCATTCAAAATCAAAAAAGTATATCTTTCACCTTGAATTTATCTTGAAATATTTTAAATTATAATTAAAAATGAGTTCTAATCACTTTAGCATGGATAATTTGCAAATGTTAAATGGATTTAACTACAACTTCGGAAGATTTATTTGAAAGAAAAATTTATGTCACGGAAAACTTTGGGTATTTGTGAATGGTCCGAAAAAGGCATCTACATATAGACAAGTGATGATGGATAACATTTCTACATTTAAATAGAAAATGCAAGAGGTGATGTCAATCATTCTCGCTAAAAGTGAAGGATTATTTTGTGTTATACATCGAAAACCAAGAAATCCCTAGTGAAGCTTTGAAACTACTAGAATATATGTGTGTATATACGAGAATTTCTAAATCATAAAACTTATTCTTGAATTAATGATATCTCCCATGAAGGAGGATGAAAAATTGGTCAATTTTCTTGCTAAAATGAAAAATATTAACTCTCAATCAAATGGATGGAATTGTGATTTATTTCAAGATAATTATTAGATTTTATCATTCAAATGAATATTAATGAAGAGTATAGGAGCTTTATCTCAATCATAAGTAAGACATTATTGACTTATCTACCTTTAGTACTCTCTCATTCGTAAAGATCAAATTATGATGAACTTTAATTTGAAAGAGAATGCCACTTAGGCACTTCTCATTCAGAAATCTAATAATAGTTTTGTTATCCAATTTTTCCCTGGAAAATTGAACAAACAAGAACTTGCATGCAGAAAAAATGGAGGAGTTGATTCAGTCATGGAGGCTTACATTTTGGAATCGAGCGAATAAAGTTAAACAGTCGAGAAAATTACGGGTAAGCTCGGGAGCTTGATCTATTTTGGAGAATCAAGAAGTTCTGAAATTTCAAAATCGACTTCAAAGATGGAGCTTTTGGACTCGAAAAGGAAGATCACTAGCCCATTTTTTTGTAGAATGACACCTCGGCCTTCAGATGGCCATAACTTTTGACTGGGAGCTCGGATTTGCACAAGAAAATACTTTTTGGAAATCTTTAGGCGTCTTCTACTCAACTACAATAGTCCGCCATTTTTTAAAATTAGTGAGACTAAGTTATTAAAAATGAAGAAATACAGTCCACCATTTTTAGTGTGTCGGATTCTCACTTGCCAAAATAATGAAGGTATGGGCATCCTTCTTGCCCAACAAGGCATAGTATATGGGGGTATAGGTTTTTTCATGGAACCCATCACTGTGCGAGATGAATTAAATGCATTTTTAGGGTGGTTGGAGCAGATTTCAAATTCTTCTCTCCTCTTTCTCCCATTCTTGCTATTTATTGTTGGGGGTGCGCTTTTCTTAAGGTTGGATAATTTGGATTTGCACCTCCCTTCTTCTCTTATCTATAATTGGTTTTGTGGAGCTAAAACCTCCCATCAAAACTATAATAAAAATCTTGCCTCTTGGCCATTGTAGTATACTGTATCAAAATTTTGGAGCAATAATACATGTTTGTGGATGATTTTCAACCCTCTCTTGTGTTCATTGCATCTTTCGATCTCTCACTGCAATCTTGGTTATCTCGTGAATGGTGTTTTTATTATATTTCATGTTTTGTGTTTAAAGGAAAAGAAACTTTCTAGGATTCCTTTGGTGCATCACCCTTGTTAGTTTAGGTTTATTTTCTTGCATCTTCTTAACCCTGTCTCCTTGGCAAGTTAGAGTAGATCCTCTATAATTTGAATGTGTGCATATGAACAGAGGAATAGGAACCGACCTTCATCCGGAGAGCTTTCCCGATTGCAAAGTCCCACACTTTGGGAAAAGATCCATGTTATGCAATCACACTGAGAGTTTCAACCCATCGAGTTACAAGACATTCAGGGGTGTTGTGATTACACATCAACAGCTTTAGCACTCTCACTTTGGGACCAAGAGGTTATTACATAAGATTTGAAGGAAGTTTCAAGAAATCCGGACTTAGAAATTACAAGTTCTCTAATTGCAGACTTTTTACCTCCTAGAATGAACTCCGAAATCAATTTTCAGGGGTTTAACTTGCTCAAACAAGTCCAAATTTCACTAGTTGATAGATCGGGGATAATATTCAAAAGGGTATTTTTAGTTTTTTGAAATTTTGATTTTCAAAATTTTAGATTTTTTTGAATTTGGGGATTTCAAACATCTCAGGATTTCAGAATTTTGGGTTTCAGGATTTTGGGATTCTCCAAATTTCTAGTTTTGTGTTTTCAAACATTCAAAAGTATTACATTTTCGGGTTTTCAGGACTATCATTCCAAATCAAATTTCAACCTCCAAAATCTCAAACATACAGGTCCTTCAAGGTTTTCATTTTTATTCTGATCAACTTTGGTGTGTAACTTGTCAAAATCTATCCTTTAGAGGCTCATTTCCCAACACATCTGACAACTCCGAAGGGATAGAATTCAGTGGTGTAGCAACACAGGTTGCCCAAGTACATGAGAAGATTTCAAACTAGATCTGATACTTGAGAAGAGGGATTGTTTGTCTACTTGAAATTATCACCAGAAAAGGAAGGAGAGGAAGAAGACCACAAAGATCACCATCTCCACCTAACATGACCTTGTCTACACCTCCACTTGGTAGAAATTTTCTCCAATCAACGAGATTTCTCTAACCAATCAGGATGGTGCAACCTAATCCGTATGTCAAATTCACGGGAAGTAGCCCACTTGCCCTAAATGCTCAAAATCAGGTCTCGATTGCAGCACTAAAGAATATTCCCTATTTCACAGAGAAAATCATACTACTCCTATTGACCACATCCAGGACATTGCCAATGTCTGTAATTCATGAAATCAATGAAATGGATATTGTGGTCAAGTTGTTAGCTTCATCTTTTAAAGGTAAAGCTTTACAATGGTTTAGAAGTCTTACAAAAGAGGGTCTATCTAGAATTGGGATCATTTATGCACAGCCCTCCATAATCAATTTAGGGAAAAGGGAGATAATCTGTCTTTATTGGAACAATTGACAACAATCAAGAGGGCTCCTAATGAACAGTTGACCGATTTCAACTTCAGGTTCTAGAGGACATGGGATAGAATTATGCTTGCTTTGTGAGACTAACTCGCCGAAGGAACATTCCATTATTTCTTGAAAGCTATAAATTCATACATGGCCATGTTGATCCAATCAATGGGAGGAATATCTCTTCCAAGAGCTTATAACATTGCTATTAGAGATGAAAATTACTTGATTCAAGCTAGTAAGCTAGCACCAAGGCCACCAATGCCTCTCTATCCAAACATGGGAGCTCCTACAACTAGTCAAACACTAAAGTTGAATCCCATTCCACCCCTAGAAATCAAAGCAATAATGAGGCATCAACTTCTTCTAGTACTTCAAAGGAGTTACAGAGGTCATGAAACAACTACATAACCTTGGAAATGAGCTAGTGACTATCAAGAGACAACAAGCTCAGAGTTCTAAACCATATCAACCTCAAACTCAGTATCAAGCTAGACCCCCATACCAACAAAATAGACCACTAGCTCAAATGAAATCAAAACTAGAACTAGGGACAACCTTAAGCTGCTAGGCCATTCCGACCATATGATCTAAATGCAGCTTCAACATCAAAAGCCTTGGTTCCAACACAAAACAAAATGGCACAAGAATACGACTGGTGTTACCCCTGCAATCTACCTCAAAATCAATCAATCTGCTTCAACGGTGCAATAAATCATGCCTTAATGGTGCAAACCATTGGTGTGTCCCAGGAAATAAGTCAAGAGGGAAATCAACAATAAGGAAATCAGCAAGAGGCACCTCCAATATAAACTACGTTGATTAATTGGAAAATAGAAGACTTCGTGGAGTTAACCAACCACCTTTTCAAGGTGTGGCTGCCAACACACGGTCAAAGAAGAGGAACATAAAGGAGGGAAAACTATCTAATCCAGTTGTTTCTCAGTCCACTCTTACACAACAAGGAGTTAGTAGACCAAGTGTAGCCTCGAATGTATCAAATCTGCCTAAAGCACCCGTTGCAGAGCATACATGCCTATTAAAGCTCCAGAAAAGGTCATACCAAGTAAGGGGAAACAAAAGGATAATTCATCCCCTTTCAACATCATCGATCAAATAAAGAAAACATATGTGAACATTTCCATGTGGGAGTCACTAGAAATCCTAGGACAATGAGATTTGTTGCAAGGTTGTAATGGCTAATTGGTCTACCTCAAATAGATCAGACCAAGGCAAGGATAAAGTTCTCACTAATGCAATGCAACAAGGTGGGGGTCATCTAAGTGAAAATTTAAAGCCTTCACCATTCTATGTGTCATTAATTGTTAGTAACCACTTGGTACATAACGCCGTGATTGATTCAGGGCAAGTAGCTCAGTGATGCCTAAACAAATAGCAGATCAATTGGGTATAAAGTATGAGCCAGTGCTAAAAGGAGTAGTGCAACTAGATGGGACAATAGTAGGAACAGTTGGGATCATCAAAGGGTTAAGCCTTACATTACATGCATGTCCAAATGTCATAGTTCTATAAGATGTGTCTGTAATTAACCTTCCGCCACTCTTTGCATTGTGCCTATCAAGAGACTTCACCACAAAAATTGTTGGATATCTATCTATGGATTGGTCACACATGCTTTTCAGACAAGGTATGGAGCTAAAGCAACAATCAAGTCAGAACCGATTGCAAAATTTCACATTGAACCTCATGTTTTGAGCCCAATCAATGCAAATTTCTCATCCTTTGATCAAGAAGAGTGTTCAAATGATTTGGAAATAAGTACCAAGGTTGAGGGTATTCCAGATTTGACTCTGGATGAATGGGAAAACAAAAGGCATGCATTTGATCCATACAAGGAAATAGAAGAATCTGAATTAGGTGTATATTGTGTACACGAAGAAAATTCACCCATCCCTAACATCACCAAGCCAACAAATAAGGATGACAATGAAGTTTGGAAACTATTTTTTGATGGCTTGAGAAGAAAACAAGGTGTTGGAGGAGGTGCAATGTTGGTTTCACCACAAAACATCAAGTATTATTCACTTTTCATTTCCAGTTTTTGTATTCAAACAACACAACTGAATATGAGGCCTTGATTCATGGACTTCATTGGGCTAGGAAAAGAGGCATAAAGAACTTACAGGTATTCAAGGATAGCGAGATGATTGTTAACCAAGTCAAGGGACAACATGCCGCAAATAATGATCTACTCAAGAGCTACAAAAGTTGGGTATGGAACCTAATTGAGGATTTCAAAGCATTCAATAATGAATCCATACCCAAGAAGAAAAATGAAGATACGGATAGACTTGCAACCATTGGAGCAGCTTTTGATGTGGTTGACAATATCAAAAGAGACAAAACGTAACCACATATCCATGTGATTATAAGTCCAGCAGTTCTAAACAATAACACAAGTTGGTAGGTGTTTGAGAACGAGCAACAAATTGTCAATTTCTTGCAAGAAGAGGCTGAATTCTAATCTAGGAATCAAGACAAATTAGAGCAGCAGTACAGGGATTAAGTAGTGCAGCTGTGAAAAAACAATCTTCCAAAGGGTTTGGTAACATTGGAATCTATATTCAATCTTGATGACTAGTTTCGTAAAGAGAAAGCTAACATATGGTCAAAGGAGAGGATTTAGAACCGATTTCGGTTGGGAAAGGAAAAACGCTCCAAATCAAAAATTTGGCCACTGAATAAGAAAGATATGAGTTCACACAACTCTTCCAAGAATTTCAAGATGTCTTCGCCTAGAGCTATGAGGACCTGCGAGGATTCAATCCGAAGTTGGCACAACATACAATTGAACTGGACCAAGATGCTAAGCCCATCAGACAGAAGAAAAGACCAGTCAACCCTCATGTTGAGCCTCTTATGAAGAAGAAGCTAAACAAGCTAATAGAGGCAAGAATTATATTTCCAATCAAACACTCAAGATGAGTTTCCAAATTGGTTCTGGTCAGAAAGAAGAATGGAGAAATCAGATTGTGCGTGGACTTTCAAGACTTGTGTTGATGTAAAATCATAGCACCCCTGAATGACCTCGATTTGAGTGCAGCATCTCGGTGTGATTTGCATAAATTGGGACCATCTCTCAAGCTATGGGACTTGTGGACGTGAGATGGACCTCCGGATAAAGTTAGTTCTTGTTCCTAAACTAGTTACCATAATCTACTCTAGTGCAGGCAAAACCTATCCTAATCTAACCATTGCAATGAAATAGGGAGAGAGAGAGAATGCAAGAAAAATAGAGCCTACACTAAAGCAGTGATACACCAGAAAAGGAAAGAGGCGAGATACTCTGCTAAGGGAGGATGAAACAAGGAAAAAGGAGATGAGGGAGGTTAGACAGAAGTGACACAGACCCAGATCCTAATCCACCATCAAAACTCCATGAAACACGACATCTTACACCTACAAATGTGAAATACATGCACATAAAACAGATCTAAAAGGGAGAGGCACAGAGAAACAATAAAACACGAGAAAGGGTTGAAGAATGCCACAAAATCATGAGTTTATTGCTCTAGAAGGTGCACAGACCATTACATTTCTACTTAGAGGCACAAATATGCTTGCAGGCGTAGGAGAAGGCTTATAGCTCAAATGGAGTTGAGAAACAATTTTTACAGAGTTTCCCCACACCCAAAATGTCTCTCCTTTTCTCAAATGAGAAGTGTTTTCAATATATAGAACGTCAAGGTGAGAGAGAAAGAAGAAAAAAATCAGATTCTGCTCTGAAATCTCAACCACCAACCATCAATGCCCTAACAAATCCGCCTACAATCTATCAATTCTGGTTCCCCATGTCTGTTTGGCATGTTGGAGAAGGAAAGATGGAAAATTAGATCAGATCTGGGTAGTTGAAGCAATCAGATCCCGTATTAATGGCTTGAAATACTTTTTCCATATTTTCACCCATCAAAGCCTACTAAAAATAATATTTTATGCTTCCATGGCATAGAGGATGTTGAGATCTTTCCAATGGTACCAAATTTGTTGAATTTTGAGCACTGGATCAAAAGTTATGCCCATTTGAATATTTGAATCAAATCCGTACAAAAATGGCAAAAAAACAAGTTTGCAAAATGAATGCACGCGCTTTGAAATTACAACTTGCACCTTTTGCACAAAAATTACAAAAGTGAAAAATTTCCCCACAACCCCGCAAGCCCGCAACTTCACATTTTGCATTTGGCAAACAAACCTCCTCAAGCTCGCAGGCCCGCACTTGCAAATTGCACTTTTTGATAAAGTTACAAAAATCCAAAGTTCCCCTCATGGCCCACCTCCCTGCATGTAATTCAGGCCTGACACGTGGCTTTTCTGGGCATTGGCAGAGGTGCAACTTACTTTTATACTTTTACGCTTTTCAAAACAAAAGTTAAAATTCTAAAGTTCCTCCAATGACCCACCTTCTCGCTTTGACTTGAAACATGGCCATGTGTCCCTTTATGGGCCTGTTCTATATTTTTGTGTTTTGACTAAGTCCCTTTGTTTGGCGAAGGCTTTATGTCTAACCCGGGACACGTGGAGGCTTCCCGCTCATTTGGAGACTCTATTTGGACTTGACCTTTGGAGGTGCGCCGATTGGACACGTGGAGAGATGGCGCACGTTTGGGACCTACTTTTGGATTCGCCCCTAAAATAGTGCTTTGAAGGGACACATGGAGGCTTCTACCGGCCTATCCCGAGCTTAGAATTTTCAACAGCTGGTGTCCCCTTTTCGGTCTCGGGACACGCGGAGGGCTGGCACTAGTTTAGGGTCTCTCTTTGGGCCGTGCCTTTGAAGTTGTGCCAATGAGAAACATGGAGGATTCCGTTGCTCTCCGAGACTTTTCAACTACCAACTCTATCTCCTTTTTGGACCTGGGACACGTGGAAGCTTTTCTCTCATTTAGGGACTGTCCCTTGGGTCTCACTTCTAAAGTTGTGCCGATGAGGCACGTGGAGGCTTCTGCTAACCCTCTTATACTTAGTTGATTAAACGGCTGGCTCTGCCCCCCTTTTTGACTCTGACCACACAATTAGCCTACACTTGTTTGGAGAGTGGCCCTTGGGTCCTACCCCTGAAGTTGTGCCATTGAGTCACATGGCACCTTCTCAGAGTCTACAACTTTTCAACTACCAATGAGACCCTTTCTAGACCCTAGACACATGGAGGGTTGGCACACATTTGGAGACCACCTTTTGGGCTTGACCTTTGGAGTTGCATCGTTGAGGCACGTGGCACCTTCCGTGGCTTTTCTCTATACTTAGCTGATTCAGGGCCTCGAGTGAACACTGCCTCATTGGGTTATGACTACGTGGAGGCTTTCGCTAACACTTGCTACTTGGTTCTAAGTCGACTCGTATGTGAAGTCCAAAACTTTAAGCTCTTTCTTCAATCTTCTCCTATCGAGCTCTGATCTCCTTTAATGTTGTTTGGCCCCATCTTCCGACCTTGCTCCTCCATTAGAGAGCCCGCCTTTGCCCCTCAAATTTGAGATCAATTGTGAGCTCGCAAGTCTGAACCGCCCCTTCTAATTTTCTTTTGTGCAGGGTCGTGTTTGATCAATTTTGTCGGGGAAAAAATTGGGATAACAAATTGAACAGAGCATCTCTCAAAGACCATCATCCACTCCCTTCAATGGAACAAATATTGCAAATGGTAGCTAGCTCAGAAATATTCTCCCTCTTGGATGGCTACTCGGGGTATAATCAGATAATGGTAAGAGAAGATGATCAGTTCAAAACGAATTTCACCACTAAGTGGGGCACCTATGCCTACAGGAAAATGATCTTTGGATTGTCTAATGTCGGAGCCACCTTCTAAAGGGAAATGGACATGGAATTCAAGGGGATGATCAAAAAAATAGTATTGATATATCTTAACGATATCACTGTGTTCTTCAAAAATGCATGGATCACCTCTTTCGTCTGAGACAGGTATTTCAAAGGTGTAGAAGATTTGGGGTATCATTGAATCCCAAAAAATGCATATTCCTAGCTCACGAAGGCAAGCTCCTACGCCATATTATGTCAAAGGAGGGATTGACGATTGACCTAGAAAGAGTTAAAGCAATTTGGGCATTGCCCTTGCCAATTCATAAAAAGGCTCTTCAAAGATTCTTAAGAAGGATCAATTTTTTCTGCAGATTTGTACCAAAATTTTCCAATCTTGTGAAGCCAAGAACATTGATGTTGAAGAAGAGCATGGCGTTCGTGGACAGGCGAGGGTAAAGTAATTTTTGAGGCTATCAAAGAGGCCATATTGCAAGCTCCAACTCTTGTGAATCCATAATTCTCTGAGGACTTCATGTTCTATGCCTTTTGTGGTGGGGACACAATTTCTGCAATCCTAGTGCAATAAAACAAAGAGGGTTCCAAACATTCGGTTTCCTTCTTTAGTCAAATTTTGGAGGAATATGAAGTGAGGTACTCCTTCATCAAGAAACATGTCCTTGCAGTGATCAGGAGCTTAAAGAAATTCAAGCACCTAGTCTCAAACAACAAAATTCAGTTGTTGGTCTCTCATGCGGAGTCAAGGACTTCCTTTTGAACAAGGATTTGAATGAGAAACATGTAGGATGGATCACTCGTGTCATGGAATACGACATTGAGATTAAAGTCACTAAGTTGGTCCATGGAAATGGATTATGTGAACAACTATCCTCGAGTCAACAAGTTAAAGTAGGTGATGAAAATGAAGTTGTTTTGGTACTACAAGATGGTCAAGAGAAGACAAATGATGATGTGCCCACTCCTTGTTGGACTCAAAATATGATACACTTCCTACAAACAGACCTATGCCCTCTAGAAATGAGCAAAGCAAAGAGGATATACTTTAGATTATAAGTCATTCCATATGTGTTTGTTGATGGTGTTTTGTTCAAGAAAGACATCAATGGTAAACTACCGAGATTCATTGGAATAGGTCGAATCGATAAGGTGCTTTGCAAGAGTTTCATGATGGAGAATCTGGAGGTCATTTTTCCTCGCGGGTAACAACTCTCAAGATAATGAAGGTGGGTTATTATTGGCCCACAATGTTCGATGATCGCTATTCTTGGATAAAAAGTGCAAAAATGTACGTTCTTCACAGTAAAAAAAGACTAGTGACACTTACATTGCATCCAATTTTAGTTGACCAACCATTCATGCAATGGGGATTAGACTTCATTGGGGTCATCAACCCAAAATCAAGCCAAGGCCATAAGTGGATTCTCATAAGTAACGGAATATTTCACCAAGTGAACCAAGGCAAGAGCGCTCATGGAATCAAACGAGTCTAAGCATAATTGACTTCTATGAAGGGATAATGACTAGGTTCGAGTACTGCCACTATTATATCAAACAATGTGTTAACGTTCCTAGGTTCCAAAATCACATAATGGGCTGTCAAGAATGGGATCTACTTAAGCACCTCTTTAAACTTTACCCATAGGGTAATGGGCATGTAGAGTCCACGAACAAGAATTTATGAAGAATCATCAAAAGGACTCTAGATGAAAACCAAAGGACATGACATACAAAGCTCAAGTCAACATTATGGACTAACAAGATAACACCAAAGAGGTCAACAGGGAATTCTCCCTACAAGTTGGTCTATGGAAAAGAGGTAGTGTTGCCTATATCATTTGAGCTACCCACATTGGAGTTCATGAGGCAATTGGAATTGTCTGAGTTCAAACCAATGGAGGCTAGGTATGCAGAGTTGGTGGAATTAGAATAAATCAGGGAACATGTAATGAAAAACATGGAAAGAGATCAAGCCTTGGTCAAAAGATGGTTTGATAAGAAAGCAAGAGCAAGGACCTTTCGGAAGGGGACCTAGTCCTCGAAGTGGGATGCAGATCGATCAAAGCCAGAAGGCATTCTAAATTTGATGCCATCTAAAGTGGCCCCTACATGGTCACGGGATGTAAAAGTAGCAATTCCTTCTAATTGTCTACATTGGATGGAGAGGAGCTTCCGATTCTGGTTAATGGGATCTATCTTAAACATTTCTACTGAAGAAAAAGGTTTCACCCTTGTAAATATTATCCTAGGATTTTAATTCCTCTAAGTGTGTATGCACATTTGTCTTGTTGTAGCTTAGGTTTCAATTTCCCTAAGTGCCTTTGGCACAAGTTTTATTGCTCCCAGGTTGTATCATTGTGCAGTTCAATGTGCCTCCAAAGGTGAATGTTGAATGTCATCCATTTCAGAACAAGTGAAAACTCTAGGTCAAGACAATTATCTACTCTCACAAATCTCATCTTCAATATTTTCTTATGAAAATTGAGAGTACAAGTAGTGGGGTAGGTTCAAGATCAACATGTTGTAAGCAATCGGGTTCAAGTTTCAAGTACAAGATCAGTATCAGACTATCATTCATGACTCCATGCCCAATGAATAATTCAAGGAAACTAATATTTCCACCTAATAGGAAGGTGATCCCACAAGTTACCAAATTTTTATCCATTTTTTCCCTCGGGAAAAATTGAACAAACAAGAACTTGCATGCAGCGAAAATGGAGGAGTTGATTCAGTCATGGAGGTTTGCATTTTGGAATTGGAAAAATAAAGTTAAAACAAATGAGAGCAAATTGTAGGGAAGCTCAGGAGCTTGAGCTATTTTAGAGAATCAATATCTTCTGAAAGTCCAAAAATTAGACTTTAGAGGTGGAGCTTTTCGGACTCCAAAGAAGGAAGATCACCAACCCGCCATTTTTTCAGAATGACACCTCGACCTTCAGATGACCATAACTTTTGACTGGGAGCTCATATTTGCACAAGAAAGATTTTTTTTGAAATCTCTCGGCATCTGCTACTACTATGACTGGAAGCTTAGATTCTCACAAGAAAGAACTTTTTCGATGGCCATAAATTATTAAAAATGAAGAAATAAAGTCCACCATTTTTAGTGTGTCGATTCTCACTTACCAAAATAATGAAGGTATGGGCTTGTTGGGCATAGTACATGGGGGTATGGATTTTTCATGGAACCCATCACTGCATTGCAGATGAATTTAATACATTTTTAGGGTGGTTGGCATAGGATTTTGAATTCTTCTCTCCTCTTTCTCCCATTCTTGCTATATATTGTAAGGAGGGGCATTTTTCTAAAGGTTGGATGATTTGGCTTTGCACCTCCCTTCTTCTCTTGTCTATAATTGGATTTGTGGAGCTAAAACCTCCCATCAAAATTGTAATACAAATCTTGCCTCTTGGCCATTGTAGTGTATTGTATCAAATTTGTGGAGCAATAATACATGTTTGTGGATGATTTTCAACCCTCTCTTGTGTTCATTGCATCTCTCTAATCTCTCATTGCAATCTTGGTTATCTGTGTATGGTGGTTGTATTACATTTCATGGTTTGTGTTTAAAGGAAAAGCAATTGTTCAGCATTCCTTTGGTGCATCACCTTTGTTAGTTTAGGTTTATTTTCTTGCATCTTCTTAACCATGTCTCCTTGGCAAGTTAGAGTAGATTTTAGAGTAGATCCTCTATAATTTGAATGTGTGCATCTGAACAGAGGAATAGGAACTGGCCTTCATCCGGAGAGCTTTCTTGATTGTAAAGTCCCACACTTTGGGAAAAGCTCCATGTTATGCAATCACACTAAGAGTTTCAACCCATCGAGTTGCAGACATTCAAGGGTGTTGTGATTATGCATCAACAATTTTTCTAAGTTTAATAAGAATCAAACATTCAAATCAAATTTTAAAACCCTAATAAAGATAAGAAATCAGTGAATAATCACCTAAAAGTTAGTTTTGATGGAAAATGTCATAATTGTGGAAAATTTGGTCATAAAAGGAAAATTGTAGAAAAAATAAAATTAAACCAAATTTCAACAATCAAAAAGGAAACAAATCTATGAAAAACCTATGTAAGAATCAAAATAATAATTAAAAACCTAATGTTGTTTGCTTTATATGTTTCTTTGGTTGCTGCAAAAGAAAATGAATGTATCCTAGAGAGTGGTTTTTTAAGGCACATGACCTATATGTCATATATTCTCTCTGATATCATAGAATTTCATAATCAAATTTATTTAGGTGATCATTCAATTCTAGATGTGCAAAGTCAAGGTAAAGCTAAAGTTTTCAATGGTGATATTGATGACGTTTTATATGTTCCTAAACTAAATATGAATTTATTATCATGATCTCAGTTATCTCAAAATAACTATAGCGGCATATTATTTAAGGATAAATGGTACATTATAAATGAATAAGATAGCACCACCGCAAAATGTGTTCTAAAAATAGGTTATATATCTTTAATGGTTTTGCATCTACTTCTTGTTTTACTTCTCAAAGTAGGAATGATTCATATCTATCACGTGAAAGGTTAGGGAATGATAACTTTAGGAGCATGTATGATATGTCTCATCTTAGCCTCATTGTTGGATTTCCTCTTATCTACCACGCTTGTGAAACTTGTGAAGGTTGCTTACATGGTAAGCAATCAGAACCCCTTTCATATCCATTATGATGAAAATTCCTCTAAACCTCTTGAACTTGTTCATAGTGATGTTAGAGTACCTTTAAAAGTACCTTCATTTAATGGTTCTTTTTATACAAACTATATTCATCTATGATTTGGTCATTTTTATTAAAAATAAATATGATGTTTTATCCAAATTTAAAGAATTTAAAGCTTTAGTAGAAAATAGTTCTAGTCATAAAATTAAAATACTTAGAACAGATAATGGAGGTGAATATATTAGTAAAGCATTTGATTCATTTTGTGTTGAATGTGGAATTCAAAGGAAACTTACCACTCCATATTCTCCTCAATATAATGGTATAGTGGAAAGGAAAAACCGCACCATTCTTGAAATGGCTAGAACCATGATTCACTCAAGTCGGGTCCCTAAATTTTTGTGGGTTAAAGCAATGGATACTGTGGTTGATATTCTTAAAATAGTCCCTAATTAATCCTTATTACAAACTACACCTTTAGAAAAGTGGACCAATAAGAAACCCAATGTGTCTCACTTGAGAATTTTGGTAGCCCAACCTCCATCTTTATTCCTAAATCTAAAAGGAAAAATTTAGATCAAACCTCATATCCTTGGATTTTTATAGGTTATGGAGGTAAAACAAAAGGTTTAAGGATTTATGATCCTACTAAATGAGAAGTCATAGAAAATAACAAATGTTTAAATTCTTGAAAAAAAAATTGTATTTATTCTTTTGTTACTCATGTTTATAATGAGTCGATAAGTTATAAAATGATTATTATGATGAATGTAATAATAATGAACATATTAATTGTAATAATGATACTCAAGTTGAGCCGATGGGGTGGGAGTGGTGCGGTCAATTCACATGGTTGTGTGCTTTCCCACCCAGGTTCAAATCCCCGAGGCATGATCCTCCTCGGAGGTGGTTTCGCCGCTAGAGGCGGCTTCTCTACTCATGTTGACACTTTGGTGGCTCTCCTCGCGCTAATGTTGGTGGCTCTCCTCTCACCGCCGATGATGGTGGTTTCTCCTCTTTTTGTTGACACTTGCTTCTCCTCTTCTTTCCGACGCCGGTGGCTACTCCGCTCACTGTTGATGCTCTCACTGCTATCACTGGTGGTTGTTTTGCTTGCTGCTGATTCTGGTGGCTGCTCCTCTTGTTACTAACGCTGGTGGTTGTTCCTCTTGCTCCATTCACTGATAGTTGTCCCACTCACTGCGGCCGTTGTTGTCGTTGGTCGCTGCATCTTCACTATGGTTTCATGGTTTCTCTAATTGGGTTCCTAAATAGTGGTCCCCTTCATTGTAACCAGGTTGTGGTTCCTCTCAAGAAAAATCCTCAATTGTACAAGGATGTGGGTCCTTTCAAACACCCTCAATTTACCCTCAATCCAAAAAAATGATACCGAAGTTGAAAATGATTCTATTCATGTTTCCTCTATAACTAAATGACCTAAATGGGCTCAGTCTATTCTCTAAAACTTTAATCTTAATAATGTTTGTAAAATGACTAGAAGTCATCATACTTATCATGCCTTAATGACTATGTATGAGCCTAAACCCCAATCTTTCAAAAAGGCATGCCATTAAAAAATATGGATAGAATACATGAAATATGAGTACAACACCTTAATCAAAAATCAAACTTAGGATCTTGTCTCTCCGGAAAAATGTAGTATTGTTGGATCTCAGTGGCTTTAAAAAATTATGTTGTTGATGGTTGTTAATCCTATTCATTAAAGAATGTAAATCTAGGGTTGGTGTTTGAAGTCTCAGTATGCAAAAGGAGAAAAAAATATTTGGTAATGGTCCCTTCTACCAAATCTAAACTTGCATAAATGTAAACACATTTTGCACAAATTAAAACACACTTTGTATGTAATTAAAAAGTACACTTGCAGGAATTAAAAACACATTTGCTCAAAATTGAAAACAAACATGCATAAAAGGAAATTGTTGAATTGAAAATGAAGGGAAAAAACACGAAAACACCTACAAAGCTTATAACGAGTTGTACATCACAAAAATAATTACATGACACAAATAAAAATACAACAAAAATATAATTATAAAATGGAAAATAAAAATAATATACTAGTTTATCTTCCTTGGAATGAGTGACCAGCTCATTCCTCATAAGAGGATTTTAATCTACATTATTTATAGATGGATGGAATGAAATATCATATTGAATTAATTATAAAAATGGAGATTACATTCAAAGGTGTGGGAGGTTGCATTTATAATTTCATGCTTCCAACCAAATCCTTGTTTTAAGGAATATGTCTTTATCAACTAAGATTGCAATCTATCCAAAATCGTCAATCTCCACAAAATATGGAGAGATCTTATCTAACTCCAACTAAAAATCTGACTCTTATTACTTTATTATTCGAGAATCAAAGTGAATGTTGATTATTTTTATTTTACAAATAATGAAACACTTATAGAAATATCCATTTTTAGAATGACTTCCAAAAATAGATAACAATGCCACCCTTAGAGTTATTCTCATCTCTACAAATCTAGTATTCATCCTTAGATCTCTAATATCAAAATCCAAAGTTATAATAATCCACTCCAAATCATTATCAAAGAGACTCAACGAATTCTCAAAGATAATATGAAGCATTCCAAAGAGACTCTGAAGTGAATTAAAATAAATGCAAGCGAGTTGGAGGAACTCTGAAGCGAGCTAGAGGAACTCGATTCAAAGTTAGAGCATTCTAGGAAGACTCTGAAGCATTCATAAAATGGCTATAACATTTGCATACGAACTTGAATCAAGATGGGTTTTTATAACTTGCATCATTTTTCAAGAGTAATCTGAATATACAATCATATTTGGGTTTGAGTATATTCTCCATATTTTTTTCACTATTTCCCAAATGTATGCTTAAGGAACCGCTCATAAAATTGTTGAACATTTATGGAGCTATTGAAATAACCTATGGAGCTAACACAATGATGAAATAATAATCTCTGGAGATGATACAATATATTTTTAAGATCTTCCAAGGATGGTTGTAGAATCGGTGATGCTCAAAATCCATTATTCAACAATGATAGCAAATTATGGACTGCATATGCACAAATTGACATATTTTTCCAATAATCATTAGAAATAGTTAACATAAAGATAAAAATGAATTCTAAATAAATAACCATGATATATACTCTCTATTTCATCCTAAATAAACCATAAGTTTAGATATTACACTTAGATCCACTTTATATATGCAAAGAAAAATAATGTCAAATATTGTATAAAATGGGATATTTCTTGGGCTCATCAAAAGTATAATGCCAATGGAAATTTTGATAATTTTAAAGCCAAGTGAGTAGCTCATAGGTTTACTCAAAAACCCACTATTGACTATGTAGAAACTTGTTCCCCTGTTGTAAAAATGAGAATTGTTTCTTTGGTTGCTTAATATAGTTGGGAAATTTACCGATGGATGTTCAACAGTTTTAGGAGCGAGTTCCTTAAGCATACGTTTGGGAGGTTTCTCTTTACGACTTGGAGGTATGCTTATTGGGGAATTGTTTCTCTTTCCTTGAGAATATAGTTTTACGACTATTTCCCGGATGTATGCTTATTGGGGAATTGTTTCTCTTTTACGACTTGGAGGTTTTCCCATGGTAAATAATTGTGTTGGTTTATTTAGATTAATTTTATATTTTATATTGTAACGTTAGTAATTTATTTAATGGTTTATTTAACTAACCTTTGATCCTCCTTACATAATGTTCAATGCAAAACGTCCAAAAACTTGGGGTGCTTTTATAAAGACTATTAGAGCAAGAATATTGTCCAGTGAATAACTATGAGTACCAATTCAAGAAAATAAACCAATTACATCAGGATCGTGATCAAACAAAGGTATTACATTAATGATTTTCATGGTTACCCTATCACTAAAGGTGAATGCACATAACATGGAGAAGCATCGTATTTTCAAATACTATAAAGGGTTATGATATTACATATAGGAAGAGATGGAGTTTACATAAATCAATACTCTCAAGGAAGCCTATTAATATGCATTCAATATTGAAGAAAGGTACAAATGCATGGGAAACAAATATCCTTCATATTCAAAGAAAGTGAAATCTAACACAAAGTAGAAAGGAAAGGATGTACTAACACCTAAATAGGATCAAAAGTAGGCATGGAAATAAAATCCATGAAAATACATAGAAATGTGGTGTGAGAAGAAAAATAGTAGGTGTCATGACACATAGTACTATCTATTAATGAACTAAACTCTACTAATAAAATTGTAAGAGCTATATTTACAAGAATCCTCTGTAGATAACCCGGATGTACATGAACAAAAATATCTAATTGTGGATGAAACATTAAATATGCCGTTATTTCCATTACATGAATAATGTCTCCACCGAAATAGGATGTAAAGTAACTATTCCACTTGAGATGTGGCTAAAGAGTGTGGCTCTTCACTTTATCCTATATAGTAGGTGACGTAAGAATCCGATATCTATAAAAATAATAAAGTGGCTAAAATTGGTAACAAATGCTCACCCAAAACCATACTCTAACATTTTGGTGAGTCAAGCAAGAGACATCTATGTGATTTGAAAGTTCCATCTTCCCTATTCAATCATACCACTCATAGATGTGGTGGTATGCAATGTTGTACTATTGGATGTATATTATGTTCTTCTTGGAAATCTATACATATATGTTTTTCATGGTGTCTACGAGGTGATGTGTAGGAGTTCCACCATTACTCTAGGTTTTAAGTGTAATTGCATCCCATTATAAGTAGCCCCTATGAATTAAATGGCCCCGATCAATGTAAAATAGTGTTAGAGGTTGATTCACTAAACTAGGACCTTTATCCTACTCATGATCAAGTTAGGGGATAACAAAATAGAGACCACAATATTTCTCACATAAAACCAAAAATGCATCGAAAATAAATCAATCAAATGATACCTAACTACAAAAATGTATTCGTACCACCAAAAAGTGTTCCTTTGCATTATCAATTGAAACATCTAATTTACTTGGTCATTGGAAACCTACTTCTAAATTGGACCTCAGTGTAGCACTTAGTACTTGAAAATGAAGAAATAAAACATCGATTTAGAAGTTGATTCAAAAGGGGCACATTCAACTAGTTGCATCACCTTGTAGAATCCCAATTGTTCTTTCTCAAAAGAAAGATGGGATGTGGTAACTATGCATTGACTTGTTTTAACCATTTCTTAATTAGTTATATGTGAGAGAAGTGAAATGGGAACAAGTTAAATAATTTTATAGGATTATTATTATTAAATAATTAATAAACATTAACCATGAAATTTAGAATAAAGCATTAATACTTTCAATTATGATAGAACAATATGATGATTTCTTAAAACACATAAAGAAGTAATAACTTAGCTATGTATAGTGGTATGGTTCTTATCTAGGTGTGCAAACCGGGAGAAACATATGTTCTAAATTTTTAAAAAATTGTCTCATATTCTTAAATTAAAAACTACCTAAGTGCAATATCGAACAATTATTGTAGAACCTTTCATGATTTGTACGGTCCTACCTACTTCTATACGATCTTGAACTGTGCACAAGTGGGGTTATAAAACTTTGTGTTCCCATTTATTTTGTAAATTATTGTTGTTATATGTAACTAAGACTTCAAAAAATGGAATTACCTATAATAACCTAAAACAAGTAGAGACCTTTGATACCTAAAAAAAATCATGATGGAATTAGATAACCAAAAGTAGAAATCAACGTTTGATTAAGGCTAGCATACATTTGGGGTTTAACCCTCACCGAAGCAATCTAATTGTTACACTACATCCACTTGAGTGGGAGAAATTTTCATTTAGTTCTATTATTATAGGTGCAATTGTGCATGTATATCTAATCTAGCCCCTATTAGTTACCTTGTGTCTCTTGAGAAAAAAATAATGGACTAACTATAGAGTAAAGAATGTAACCAATGTGGTAGCGGTGTGTTGTGATGTGCTTTAAATACTTAAAATATACCTATTTTCCCTTGAGGACCTTTAAATATATTTGGAATGATTTTCTCTTGTTAATACATGACTCTAGGACCATTGAGTGCTTGGAAATGGAGGAAGTTAGAATCTCGAACCCGATTTAAGTGTTTTGGACCTATTTGGTGGCTACTTTAACTAATCCACACCTCTTAAGAGATATTTTGGAGAACCTTGAGTGATTTAGTGTTGATATTTGTAATGGGATCTCATGGGAGTGTCAGGTGAGTTATGAAGTGCAATTGACTCTCTTATATAAGCTTATATAGGTTAAACATTCACAAAAATTTTGACCTACAAATAAGATATTCAAACTATAAAAAGAGTAGTCATATGAAAGGGCATGGGACCATACAAGTCATCCATGATTGTAATCCACCATGTCCTTGAGTTGTACAATTATGCAAAAGTAATAAGTGATGAAAAATTTAAAGTTCATTAATGTTATATGGGGTCGAAATACTAATTTAGTTTATTAATATTCTCTTGATGAAAAATTGAGTAGTGTTCAAAGGTGAAAATTTTAGGAGAGAGGGACAGAGATATATTGATTGGACTTAGAATTTGAGCATTTTTCTTAGCATGGGATAAATCTGAAATTGTCATTGCCAAAGGATAAGTTTCCAAATTTGAGTTTCTGCATTTTCCCCCTTTTAAGTGTATAATTAAAAATTGCATACTACAAGAAAAAAATACTTGAGTGTTTACACGTACTTTGTATTTTCTTAGAGTTTTTTTCCCTTATGTTGGTGTTGGTACATTCCATGGTAAACCCTTCAACACATGGTGTAGTCAATTTCTATAGTATAAATTGAATCATAACTCAAATGTAAATAATTTTAGTAACTTTAACATTTTGATCTTGTATAAAGTAAAGTAAGAGATGAAAAAAATGAAAGGAATTCACTTATTTTTTTCTGAAAGGGAGTGATATTTTTCTTGTCATGCTTTGGAGACTTGGAATATTTGTTAAGTTTCAAAGATTGGGGTGACTAGTCTTCAATTGTGGTAAAGGAGAAGTTAAATTAGGTGATGGATTTGAGTGCACATGAACGAACATGAAATAGTAGAGGTACTCAAGAACTTTTTAAGAGGGAAGGTCAGTGTACATATAATTTAAAAACCCTAATATCTTTGCACAAACATATGAAAGAGGAAAGGAAGGAAAACCTATAGAAAACTTAGCCACTTTGGTACCTTCCAATCCCATGGACCACACCGATGTAGATAAATATAGACCCAAATTTGTAAATAAACCACAATTTTTAAATGGAATGGATACACCATATCCCCACTATGTGGTATATAATTAAGTCCGAATATGCAAATTTTGAGTTCTGTAAAGGAGAAGAAGACTTGTGCCCCTAAATTCTATATTTCTAATCGTATATGAGTAGTATAATGGAGAAGAGATGAATTAATTATTCCCCTTTTATAATGCTTTGAATTATGTCATATATATCTAAATTTGTACCAAATTTTCATAAATATTAGTAAGAATATGCAACTATTAGAAATTCTTGAGAAATTTTCCCCAAGTCGAAACATCCAAGAGGGGTTTAAACTATAGTATGATATTTAATTGAGTTGTATTGTTTTCACAAGGGTGAATTATACCCTTTTCTATGTTTGTAAATAATTGAACAAATTCCATTTCATCATGCATTCAACAATTTAGGATGAGCAATCAACCACTTACACCCAAACCTCTGCAATGAGGATCTCTTAAGTAGCCTACAATGGCTTAAAGATGCAAATCTTGACCTATTTCACTATACGTGGCTTCAAAATATATATATACCATGCTACATACCTTGCATTCAATTTCAAAACATCCATAAAATAGACCTCTCTTCATGAAAAACTCACTTTTTCTTACCTTTATGTATTGGCTCTTCACCCTTCTTTACTAGATCTTCTTCTCTTACCAAGTAACTTTTTCCTTTTAGATTTTCTAATGCTTTCTATCCTTTTACCATGTTTCATCAACTCCAAAAACTTATAAATTTCTCTAAGTTTATTCAAAAAGGATCCACACTTCAAGTTTCTACATGTCTTCCTCTAGACTGCCTTTTGTGCTCTTAAGACAATGCTTCTTGCTAGATTCATGGTTGGGAGGATTTCAGAACACCTATAAAAACTATAAACATATTCAAATACCCTTTATAGATCTTATGGTGTGCCCCAAATTTCATAACCCAAGTCGCCTTTCTCTTCTCATAATCACTCTTTTTCCTCCCAAGCTCACTAGGTCTCTACAAGCCCTGGTTCAGTCCATTTTCCTTCTTAAATATACATGCATGAGGTTTAAAAATAATCTGATATTATATTTAATCACCCATTTCCATTTTCCTTTAGTGTCCCAAGTTTCAAGTTTGGATTTTAAATTTATAACCTACTTCCTTTGCTAATTGGCCTCCTCTATTAGGTTTAGGCAGTGTACACTACCCTACCACCGGACTATCATCAATATTTACAAATTTCACCCTTGGTTTCATAAAATTATTTCAAAATCCTTTAATTTAACCAGCTACAATGCTTTCTATCAAATATTACGTCAAAGTTCAAAGTGTAAGGGCTTTAATTCTAAAACCCTAGTTGTGCTCATTGTGATAACCTACAAAGCCTATAATATTTCTTGTTATTTATTTTCGGGTATCAACTTTCATACCGAGGTTGGTCTCAACTTCCTCCCAGATTATGAGATAACATTCACATTTTAAGAAGCTCATAAATTTAATTTCCAATAATGAGGGTTTGTGCATGATTACTAAAGACATGGTGTATTGTCACCATTTTTCTTGTAAGGGTTACTTACATGCAATGCAAAATATCATGTTACTAAAATAACAACCTTTTAATGAAATATAAATCCTCATTATAACGTGATGATACCAAGACTATTCTTCATCAATAAGTTCTCACAAGGATCCACCTTGAAACACTTGAAACATAGTTACACTCTCATCAATTCGCACTACTTTATATGTTTGCTTTCTTGCTAGAATGGGGCTCTCACATTTCCAAAACCTTTACACTGGTTCTTCATTTTCATTTACTACGTATGCATTCCTAAAATTTCAATAAAAACCCTAATTAAATCAAATACTAATACAACATAGTCTTAATATTGTTATTTCATTCAAAGCATTAACTTCTAGCTAAAACAAAGCATTCACAAACTCAATCTTCTCAACAAACCTCCTAAGGTGTTTTTAGTTACTCTTCCATTCATTGTAAAGATAACCCATCATTTCTTAACTCAAACTCAAAAACACTCTTAAAAAAGGCAAGATATACATACAAAACCGAGATCATATATATTAACTGAAATTCTTCATGCAAAATTCATACTTTCTTTCATTCTCCCTTTTCTCCTACCATGAGGAATAGCTCTCCTTCTTCTCTCCCTTACCTCCTTACTATATAAATACTCTTTAATGCATTTGATTTTTCCTCCTTTTCAACTTTTTGTTTTGTAACCTAACTACTTTTGATTACTCATCAATGCCTCTCATGCTCATACATTGCCAAAGTTACATATACATCATTTTTCAAAATTTTTGATTCCCTCACACATTCTAGGACTTATTTTTAACATGACTAGATCCTTACATATTCCCTCAAACCATCTAGACACCCTCAACCTCATAATTACATGTTTACAATTTGAATTTGTAATTTGGAGGGAAATAATATAATTCAAATTTAGGAGTACTAAATCACCTAAAAGTCCCTCTTAGGAACTCAACACATGTTATCACACCTTTTACAACCATGAATAAGAATAAATTTACAATATTTTTGTATTATTGAAGATGCCCCTATATCAATAACTCTTTCTAGGGATCACAACTGTATAATTCTAAAATTAAATGTTAAAACCTATATGTACCAACTATATATGAATAAATATACCTAGATGAATGCCCCCTATTTTGAGGCACACATGATAAAGTAATTGAGTGTGTGGCTAAAAATAAATAATTTGTACCTATTTTAGATCAATCTAATAATCTATATTGCATCACATGGAATTTTCTAGTGGTGGCCACTATTGGGATCCCATTCCTACAAGAGGGTTGCACATGGTGGATAACATGCCAAACAAATAAAGTAACATGTGATTCATAATAAGCAATATTACAATATAAAATGTGTATATATGTAATAATAGTAGTAAAGATATAGTTAATCAAGATAACATGAGAAACAATAAGTAGAAGATTCATATCAAGGCATAGAGCTACAAACATGGGACACACACCCAAAGCGTCACAACACAATCACAATAAATGCACTCACACCTACAAAGAAGCAATTGCATACACACATGATAGGTATAGATACACAAATATTGGACACCCTTGATGTCTCAAGACAATCAAGGCACTTGGGTCATACATAATAAGAAGTCGATACAAAGTAATTAAGTAAGAAAGTAATCTAGCCAAGAAAGTGTAGTAATTAGTAGTGAAAAGAACATAGATCAAGATATATTAAAGTTTCACAAGACACATGTGGTATCCTTATTATTCCAAAAGATAGCGTGCACACAATATAATTAATTAATCATATTGAGGAAGTGGAAATAACTGAAATGAAACAATATCACCCATATAGTGTAGGATATGCCCCCAAATGATCGAGTTTCATTTAGAAGGGACTAGGCCAACACCTATTATCATGTATCAATCTATGTATGTTATGAATCAAGCTCAACATACCTCATGAACATGTGTGTAAAGAGTATATAGAAATGTATGTTATCTATCAAACAAAATATGTAAAGGAAAGAACTATCCAATTAAGTCATGTATAGGCCATGATTTTTTTAAGTAAATATTTGAATTTTTTTGTATTATGAGATTATTTAAATGTTTTGTTCATTTTTAAAATATCTATGTACATGGAAGGGAGTGGTACAAAATAAATAAAATTACCATTTATATAGTAAAATATGAATTTGAAGAAACCAACATAGTTATTTTATGATCAATGTTAAGAACAAAAACCTCTAAGGAGTTAGTTTTAAAAATGTATATTTTTCTAATTATACTCATATTACTAAAAATAGTACTTTTGAAACTCCAAAAATTCTACCAAAATTATGCCAAACAAAAAGAGGTTTTCATTTAAGTTATTAAAATAAAGAAAAAAATCTTAAGGCATATGAAAGTAGATTCATTATGCTCGTGACATGTAATGAAATATCTTCGATCATTAAGAAATCCTAGAAAGAGGCCCAAATGGGAGGATCAAATGTGAAACCATAGAAAAAAATTGAAAAACATATTCAAGGCATGTTATAGATGTGAATCATAATTAAATCTAAATACACAAAGTGGATATGAAACCCTAAGTCGACTACGGTTTATAACAAGTGCAAGATTCAATTGTGAGTTGGTTCACTAAATGATTTAATCATTTCCTAATTAGTTATATGTGAGAGAAGTGAATTAGAAATAAGTTAAATAATTTTACAACATGTTTATCCTAAAATAATTAATAAACATTAATTATGCACATTCATAATGAAGCATTAACAATTGCAACTATGTTAGAACAATATAAATATTACTTAAAACATTAGCTAGATGTGAGAGAAGTGAATTAGAAACAAGTTAAAGAATGTTACAGGATGATTATTCTAAATTAATTAATATACATTAACCATGCACATTCAAAATAAAGCATAATACTTGCAATTGTGCTAGAATAATATAATGATTGCTTAAAACACACAAAGGGATATGAACTTAATTGCACAAATTGGCATATGGTTGATCTTGGTGTGCAAATTGGGAGAAATATATGTTCTAGATCTATAAATTTTTATCTTTGATTTTGGAATTGTAAACAATTCTAGTACAAGTTTGTATAACTATTGTATAACCTTGCCTAATTGTGTATGATCCTATCATCTTATTTATAGTCTTCAACATGTGTATACTTTGGGATTCTAAAACATTTCCTACCCTTAACTTTCCTGGAAATGAGTGTTGTTATATGTCACTAGGGCTCGCACAACTTTGGCATGCCTTGTAATAACATGAAATAAGTAGAAACTTTAGAGACATGTAGCAAACTTCATGAAATACTTAGATCACCAAAATAAGAAATTATTGTGTGTGTGAGGTTGGAATACCCTTGCAATAAACCCTTGTTAAACCAGTCAAGTGTTACACAATATCCCATCGAGTGGGATAAATCCTCATGTATTTCTCCCCGTATGTACAAGTGTGCATGCATATCTAAGGAAGCCCCTATTGATACCCTCATGTATCTTGATACAGATAGTGGGATAACTATAGAGTAAAGGATGTACCTAATGTGGTTGTTGTGTGATGTAGTGTGCTTCAAAATATTAAGTTATCACCTATGTCCCTTGAAGACATTTGGCAATTCTTAGAGTGACTTGCTCTTGTTAAGATATGTCTCTAAAACCTTTGAGTTCTTGGAAATGGAAGAGGCTATACTCTTTAACCTAGTTTGAGTGCTTCAAAACTTGTTTGGTGGTTTTTTAACTAATGTGCAACTACTTTAGAGATATTTTGGAGAGCCTTAAGTGCTTTAGTGATGATATTTGTAAGGGGATTTCATGAGAGTGGTAGGTGAGATATGAAGTACAATTGAATTTCTTAGGTAGGATTCCACATGTTAAACATTTTCATTAAGGTTAAATTAGGAAGATAAAACAACACACATAAGATATACAAACAATAAAAATAGTTTTTAAATGGAAGGTTTTAGGATCATACAAGTCCATTATGACTGTACTCCATATAGCCCTAAGTTGTATAGGTTTTCACAAGTAATAAGTGATGAAAATACTAAAGTTTGGGAATAATTCCTAGAGTTGAATTACTTCTTTAGTTAATTAATATTATTAATATGAATGAAATGGAACTATGAAAAGGTGATCAATTCAGCATACAAGGAGAGAGATATATTAATTGGTCTTATAATGTGAGCATATTTCTTAGCATATGAGAAAATCCAAAATTTTCATTGTCTAAAGGATAATTTTCTAAAATTGATTGTCTACATGAATATCAAGCCTTGAAAAAAATCACAATAAAAAATATATACCCACTTCCATGGATTGATGACCTCTTAGATCAGCTCAAGGGAGCTAAGTTTTCACATATATCTATATGTAGTCAAGGGACCTATTTTAACCCTTGTTAGATTTTAAGGGTGGAAAGTACACAACACTAAAAAGGATGTAAGGGTTTGCAAAAATTAAACTATTTTTATATAATTAACTTCCAACATTAATCATACACAATCACAATAATGCATTCAAACATGAAATGATTGAAAAATTATAAGTACATGATCAAGTACACAAAAGAGAGATCGACGTAAACTTTAGTGGCGAATATTTTTAATTCACGAATATTATATTTTATCAAATTGATGTTTGGTGAATTTTTAGGCATAAGGATTAGGGGTAAATCAGGCTGCTTAAATTTTCTAAGTCCAAGTTATTTTTAGGGTCATATTGCCTAGTGTTTACTCCAATAGTTGACTATTTTAATTTACATCTCCATTAACGTGAAATTGATAATTACAAAAATTTACTTCATATATACACTAATTACACATATATAATTCCAAATCCAAACTATGAATATCAAGTACACATCATTTGTTTCTCGTAATTCCTTTTTTTGGTTTTTATGGTCACATGGGTATTGATGATCAAGATTGATTCCATATTGCAACCCTCCAGCATTAAGGTATTTAAAATATTGATATGGTACTCTATTGAAATCGCATAAGTTACTATTGTCATGTAAAAATTTTAGCATGAAAAATTCAAAACAATTAACATGACAACCTAAGTCACCCTTGAAAATCCTTCTCTTGGTCAATGTGAGTCTGCCCTCAAGCCAACTCAATCAATGTGTTACCCTCAATGACCTGGAGGGATGTGCTAATATGATTTTTTTTAAAATCATGTGCGGGGATGTTATTCAAGTTTAATCATGAATAGATTTATATCCAAGCAAAGATAAATGCTTTAGAGGCCCCAAAAGGCCTATTTTCAGGCTTTTTACACCTAGTGAACACCCTCCGAGAAGGAATAGAGAAGATCCAATGCTTTAAAAAGAGTGTGGTAGAGCCTTGTAATCACCTAAGGTATTTTAGGAAACGTTTTCAAGGATAATTAGGTTTAGCAACAATTTATGCAACACTGGGCTACTTATAACACGATGCAAGGAAATGAAAGCATTGAAAAAGCTAGTTAGCTTGTTCGAATGGTTAAATAACCTCGAGATGAATTATGAAGAAATTATATATTCATTATAAATATAAGGAGGAATAATTTTCATTGAAAAATGTTTTAGAAGATTATATGGTGAATATTTTGAGATATGGGCCCGATAGTGCAGATGAAGATCCTTAATCCCAATTGAGATTCAGTGGAAGGTTTTGGGAGTTATATGAATATTCGGGACCTTATAAAAATCAAAAGTGACATATGTGAGTCCTTAATCACACACAATTTTTGGTTTTCCTTGTGGTCATCATAAACTTCATGAGTAATGTCTTTCATCGGGCACAAACTTGAGTAGAATTAAAAAGGGGAGAAATTTTAAAATTTCAAGAATAATTGGCTCCTAAATATGGTTTGAATGTTCTCATAAGTCCTTTTTTATTCAAAAACATATTAATTTTTCCTATGGAAATTTAAGGGAATCGCTTGGGGCAAGAAAACCTTCTCAGATGGTTATTTTTGGCAGTGTTTGGTGAAGGTAGTGTTGACAATTTTTGCACTTGTGTAAAAATGGGCAACTCAAAACTTCATTACGATGGATAGAATTGGTGAAGTATACCTAAGCTAAGGGATTTTTCTTTCAAAGAATATTGTTACTGTTGAATTAATTAATGATTACATGAAATCTGTAGCTATGTGTGCTTTGTTGTAAAATATAACAAGTCACACAGTCTACAATTTCATGACCATCTTCAGCAAAATAACACAAAGCCCCGAAGGAAATTTATGTTGCCTTAATGAAGACATCCAATTGCAGAATAGATGAAGTGCTAAGTTATGGAACATCAAACATAGTTGCAGTTGCAAAGAAATCGATTTCATTCTTTGGATGTTACAGGTATTCTTTAATGTTATTTCCTTCATGACTAATGCATTCAATTATATTACTTGAGTTGTTTAGTTCATCATACAATCCATATCACAAATCAAAATGTAAAAAGAAATACACAACTCATTTTCACAATTCAGTTTTTATTCGTAAGGAATTTCAAATGTTCCCACACAAGTTTGTAAGATGTAATCGGAAAGTAAAGTACATCTACTAAAATAAGAGGTACACATGCATGAAAGAGAAAATAGAGGTGTATGAGTGAACCCATCATTGCCTTGGGTCTTCTCCTTTGGTTAATGTATCTTCATCTTCATCTTATTCCCTCTTCATCTTCATCACTGGAAGTAATGTACTTGAAAAGGATAAAAGAGGAATATTATCAGTTAAGAGCTCGGGGTTAATTCATATTCCTTTACTTTGTCCTAATTTGTGCATATGGATATCTTAATAGTAGGAGATATATATTATTTAGAGATCAAAACTGCATACATGATTTGCTCACTCAGAAAGAAGGAGAAAGAAGAAAAGAAAACCATGGACATAAGAGAGGCCAAAAATCCTAAATATTTTCTAATTGTTTTCTCAATTGTGTAGGTACAGGTTGCATCTAAGAATAAATAAATCATGTCTCACAATCCTCACTATGGATAGAGATTGTAAAATTTAATAAGTTCTATCCTATGGTACATGAAACAGATGAGTGACCAATACATATTGGAATAAAGGAACAATACAACTCAAATTTCAACAAAAATTCTAGAAATAGAAGTTGCGGTCTGAAATAGAGAATAGAATTGCAAACAAAAGTGCATGTTTGATTACAAATGAAGAAGAAGGATCAGAATTTAAAAGCTAAAGTTGACTAGAAAGATAAGATTACAAATTTAAACAGAGAATGAGAAAGAATTACGGGAAATTTTGACAAGGCGTCGCCATGAAAAATTGATATTTTAAAATTTCCCAATATACATACTAAAGTTGTAATAAATATTAAATGAAGTATTTAAGCGAAAAAGAAATGGAACTACAACATCTCAACAAAACTTCACTGCTTCAAAGATGTAAGAATTTGTGAATAGAAATTTCCGAAATAATATTTCCTTTCCAAGTTCTCAAATAAAAAGTTGCGAAAGGTCGGACAATCGGATATATCAAGTATCAAAAGGTATAATACAAGCCCTCAAGAATAAAATACTATCAAATTTTGAAGTAGTAAACAAGAGGAAAATATTTCTATGGTTTTATTGTAGTAGGTACAGGGTTGCATAGTCAGGGGAGAAGCAAAATCCCAACTAGATCAAATGGAAATCAACATGTTTCAGATAATGATTATAGGTTCAACCATTCCATTTTAATGAATTTTATAAACTCATGAAGGAATCCAGATGTACATGCAAATATTCAACAACTGACTATGCATATGGAAGCCATGAGCTCGAAATCAACTCAAAAAAACCTCAAAATGGTTTTAAAAAGAACAGAGAAAATTGAAAGAAAAACGAGCCCGAATTAAGGATAAAGGTTTGAAATTTCAGGTGTATACCAAGTTATCAAACCAGGTCAATGGCCAACAAAAGTTACAGATCTACATTTCAGAGACAACATGCAAGGGAGAATTCCATAACGACTGTGTTTCAAACTCACAAATCAAGACCACATTTGCAATTAAATATCTGACAAGAACACGATCTACAAGTGCCCATATTATAAAATGTACAGATCTAAAGAAATGACGGTGACCATATTCAAGTGCATAAAACTCAGGCCCGTAAAATATATACAGATAAACCCTAAAGGAAAATTCCATATCCAGGGATATCGAAAGTAAACCCAGATGGAAATCATAGGGACTCAGATCTATCCTCGTTTCAAGAAAAGCAAAGAAAAATATGGAATATCCAGAATAGAAATTATCTAGCAAATCCTCCATAGTCGGTTTGAAGAAAGCTAATAGTAATAACCATGAAAACTATGATGATATAAGCTTATCAGCATCAAGCAAAGTAGAATATTCATATTACTGAGCCATTCAAAGAAGGATGAATCTAGAGTTACCTCCATGAGTTAGGAAATGAAGTTCCAATGGTAATAGCTGAGTCATTGAATTGAAGGAGCCATCACAAAATTCCCACCTCAAAAGAAGGTTCATCAAGAACAGTGATTCAACAGCCAACACGAAACCATGGCGGCCAACTCACAGAACTCGGTAAATATACAACCAGACCAACCTCAAGAGTCGAGCTTTAGGACTCCAACAATGGTTTTCGTCCGGGAAATAAATTTTTTAGAGTTCCTTTAACGAGACAGAGCTTGAGAATGAAGATATGAAAGACTTAGGGTTTCGAGTGTTTTTATTCATCAAACCAAGTAACTTAACTCATCGGGTGAGTTGGAGATCAATAACCATAAATAAAAAGTATAGAGATCAATGCTCAAAATTGATCACCAAAATCGATGCAAACCCCAGCTTGACACATTAAAATGGTGGGTCTTTTGGTGAACTTAGCATCTTTTCATCATTTTGTAAAAGTGTCAAATTGACTCATGCAAGCTCGACAAAATCTAATTGGATGCGGAGGGGCGGGCCCTTTTTGTGTTTTGAGACATTTTGGCAAAGGGAAAAATTCAAATGTTGGGCCCGCATTAAAAGTGTCAAAGCGGAGAAGCAGATCGTCGGAATGTTTTTGCCTTTGAAACTTTTTGAAAAGGAGCAAAGTTTAAAAATGCCCCCCGCGACCTATCTAAAGCATCAAAAGTTAATCATATTAAAGCCATTCAAAGGCGGATCGCCGGGACAGTTTGAGAATTTGAAAATTTTGTAAAGGAGCAAAGTTTAAAAGTGCCTCGTAACCTCACTAAGGACCGAATAAAGCCACGTACTCAATAAAGTCAAATTCGAGCGTTGGGTCAATTTAAAACTTTGAGCCTTTTGAAATAAAGGTGAAAAGGTGTTTCAAATCACCCACCACTCCACCCACGCATCAAAGGTTAAAATCAAGGAAGCGAGTCATCGGGGCATTTTAAAATTTTAAGCCTTTTTTAGAAAAAGTAGCAAAGTATCAAAAGTAAGCCGCAATCCCGCTTTGACCAGATTCAGACATGTGTAAGGCCCATATTAAAAGCAAATGGGCAAACGAAATATTCAAAAATACAATTTCTATCAAAAAAGCAAAAAGAAGGATTTTCCAGGCCCATTTTTGGATCAATTTTTTCCTACATGGATGATATTTTCGAGGTAATAAAAGACAAAATTCTTCAGATAATCCTCAGGTCAAGCTCAAGTCTACATCAATGGCAGAATATAAAAAAACTCACACAAAAATTTTGAAGTTATTAATGGTGGCCACGGGAAAACTTTTACAAAGATTTGCTAGCTCGAATGGAGCTTAACAATGCAAATACCAAAAATGATTAAGTTTGCAATACTTTTGCACCTTAATTCGAGTCCCGAGTTCACTAGATTCAACCATGGTTAGAAAGTGCTAATATTATCATTAAAAATGGATAAGGTTGCATGCCTTCGCAAAAGAACAAACCAGAATATGAATTTGCATGCACAAAGAAGAAAACTTGCTCATCAAGAAAAACTTATTTTTAGCAAATTATCACTCATTTTTTTCTTAAAAATAGAACAATCGACTACAGTTGACTCAGTTGTAACCAATGATTGTTAATGCCTCTTTGTATTTGCATGTTTTGTTTTTATTCCTTTATTTGTTAATAGATGAAGGATAAAAATAGGATGAATGGGTGAGTACAATTTTAGTCTATTTTTAGGAAGGGTAGGAAATACTTTTCTATATATTGTGTACCTTGGCAAAGCACAAAAGAAATTAGAAGAGGAATTTTAGATACGGTAGTGTTGAAGCAATTTTCCGCGGTTTTCCCTCGAATGTGAAGTATTTTCGCTTTTTCAATTATTTGCGATCTTGTGTATGTTCCATTAATCTTGTGAATGTAAGTTCCCTGATTGATCATCTTAACTTGTTGCAAATTCAGTAATTTTTGTGATATTAATGTGCATGTTTAACTTAGCAATATTATTGTGATACTTTCCCTCAATACACCAAAGTGTTTTCCCTTAATATTCTGCGAGAAAACTATTGGTTTATGCATTAAAAAGCCTTTCCATATCGATTGTGCATATACTCAGTCAAATATCTCATATAAATTTGGTGTATCACCCCGTTTTAATCCTTTTACAATCTTCTTTTTACCCTTAAACCCCAAAAAATCAGTTTAGGATACATCAATAAGGAACCAACCTTGATACTAGAGACTCACCTCAAAATAGGTATACCCATAGACCTGAGGTGTTTCCATTATATCTACAAAAGAGAGAGATACTTTTTGCAAGCTTAGAACACATGCAACCATCTCTCTACAAGGTGCACTTTTGAGAGATAATAGTTTTTGGCACGCCAGGGGAGAACAAATCAAATCTGCATGCAAGTTACGGATATTTGCATCAAATCTACAGATAGATAAAAGTTACTTTCGGAATGTAAGTTGCAGCAATTAATTCTAAAGATTTAAAGATCTATTTTACATCTATGTTAAGCTGATTTCATACCAGATTGCAGCATGTTCTATGCCTAAAGTGACTATAAGATCACCGGTAAGAGGAATTCCTCGATTTTGTTTCTTTACCTTTGAATTCTACAAGAAGGATAAGAGTTAGTGATACTTTACCTTATAATAATCATGGTTTTGATAACCCTCCTCCTAATATTCCTTCACCGCATATCAATTTTTCTATTCGGATCCCGGTTTTCAAATGGCTATTCAACCACCAAGGAATTTTGTGACCTTTACTAATGGAAGCCCATTAGTAATTCCAATTTATCATGATATCCCTAATGTTGCCATGAAAATCTTGCCATCATTCACTGGTGAAAATCAGGTTACACCTACGAGCACATTAAAGATGTTACAACCTTATGTGTAGTTCATAATATCACTCATGAAGATGTGGCTTTGAGACTTTTAGTTGCATCCTTTAAAGGACAAGCCTTGTAATGGTATAGAAATCTAGAGATTGGAAGCATAAGAACTTGGGATGATTTAGGTGAAAATTTGTTGAAATAGTTCCAAGATAATTCAAATCATTTGTCCTTCATCGAACAGTTGTCTACTATTAAAAGAGCTCCACATGAATTTATGTCTAGTTTTAACATATGTTTTGCTAGAACTTGGGAAATAATTCCAAAAAGTGTCAAGTCTCAAACTGACTATGCTTTCCTTTATTATCTAAGAGCTTTAAATAGTGATATTTCAACTATGATTCAGTCTATGGGAGGTAATACTCTTAGGATGCTTATGACATTGCTATAAAAGTTGAAAATAACCTTATTCAAGCCAAAAATTAGCACCAAGGCCTTCAATGCCTTTTTGGGTAGATTTAACACCTATCCCACATCTATCACCATTGTGGAGCCTATTATTGTAGCCCCATCAAATGATGTGTTAAAAGTTTTGTAGAATTTTGGAAACAAGATGACTTCAATTGACAATAAAGTTTCATTACCTAGCAGACCTTATCAAGTTCCTTATCAACAAAACCAACAAAATTAGCAAAATAGGCAGCCTTACCAATAGAATCAAAATTATAGGCAGCCTTATCAGCAAAGGCAATTTGACCCAAAGGCTCCTACTCCATCTAACACTTTAGTCCCAGTTAATATGGCTACTGAAGAGTGGTGTCAACCTTGTAATCAACCTCATTCAACTGCAAATCACCCAAATACTTTTCTTAACATAAGTCTTGTTGTACAACCTCAATCTGAAACATTATTCATGCCTCAAATGGAGGTCAAGTAAGAAATTCATGTTCAAAAAGCACCTGAACAGAAATTAGTCAGTTTTAGTGAGGATGATTTTGTTGCAATTACTACTAGGGCTCAAGAAAAGGCCACGAAAGAAAAAAATAGCAGAATAGGCTTGTTCTACGTACTATCACTGATAAAACAACAACCATAAGCCCAAAACCAGCTAATAGTGCATATGTTCCTAAAAAAACAATAGGTGTTGCAACTGGTAAAGAACAACAAAAACAGCTATAGCCTAATCCAAGAAGGTTATTTATACCTCAGATATCAAAAGCAATTGAAGTAGAATCAGTTTTTGCCAAAGCCTATGCTAAAATAGTAGAATCTGTCTCTAAAACTGTTGCTTCTTTTAACATTGTTGATGTAATGAAAAAGCATAATGTTAACATCTCAATGTGGGATGCTCTAAGTATTCCAGGACAGCAAGATTTACTTTCTCATGAACTAGCTAAGCTGCAGATTTCTTCTAAAACAATAGAAAAGGAAGTCCAAAAAGTAGACATGGTCCTTGGAACAATGGAACAAGACCGCATCAAAGAAGTTAAATGGATGGTTCAGAAATTCTTAAATGCTCATGACATCAAGAATCCACCACCATTTTATCTATCACTGATTATTGGAGAACATCTTGTTCATAATTGTATGGTGGACAACGGTGCAAGTAGCACAGTTATGCCAAAAGTAATTGCAGAAAAATTAGGCCTGTAGTATGAACCTACAGAAAAGAGTGTTCTACAATTGGATGGAACTACAACTAATACAGTTGGTGTCATTCGAGATCTAGAGGTAACATTACATGCTTGCCCAAATGTTTCCATTCTGCAAGATATTACTTGTGGTAGACTTATATCCATACTTTGCTATATGCTTATCTAGAGATTTCACAGCAAAGATAGGAGGTTATCTCTCTTTAGATTGGTCCTTATTTTTCACTACTCATTATGGGACCAAGGTTACTATCAATTCAGAACCATTGGCTAGATTTCACATTGAGCCTCATGCTTCTAATGCAATAGCTAATTATTCAACTTTAGACCAGTCTGGTTTTGATAATATAGCTCATGTTTTAGCATTGGATGGTGTTTCTAACATGTTTATGGATGAAAAGACACATGAAGAACATGCTCATGACCCTTTTAAATAAGTTGAACAACATTTGTTTGATGTGTATTTCTTACATGAAGAAAATACACCAATTCCCTTGTTGTCCAAAACAGAAGATGCGGCGAAAGGGATTTGGAAGCTTCATTTTGATGGAGCTAAAAAAAGAAAGGAAAAGGAGTAGGTTTGATGCTCACTTCCCCAACAAACTAAAGGTATTTCTCAGCTTTGAGTCTCTAATTTTCATGCACTTGCAATGTAGGTGAATACGAAACATTAATTCATGACTTACTTTGGGCGAGAAAAGAGTATTAGCATGCTTTCTGATTTTTGGTGATTCCGAGTTGGTTATCAATCAAGTAAAAATTTTCAATGTTTGTAATAATCCATTAATGAAGTCTTACAGACAGAGTTTCAGAATTAATGGAAGATTTCTAAGCTATTAAAACAGAAAATAAGCATGAAGATAGACTTACAACATTGGTGCTAGTTTTGAAATGCTTTGGAATAGATGTAAAATAGAAAAATTCAACCTCATATAAAGCTAATTGTCAAGCCTTCGATACCTGATAATGACTTCAATTGGAAATTTTTTGAAAGTGATGATCAAATCTACATGTTTTTGTAGTAAGAAGCTGAATTCTCTGCAGTAAATCAAGATAAATTACAAAGTTATATGGTGACCAAATTTTTTAGTTAAAGACAAACAAACTACCTCAGGTATGGTCACATTAGAAGACATCTTCAACATTGATGATCAGTTAAGAAAAGACAAAACAAATATGTCAACACATGCTGATAACTATGAAGAGATCTCAATTGATGAAGGGAAAAAATTGTTTCTTGGAAAGGTATGCTCCTTGGCTGAAAAGCATTCATTTATTAATCTTTGCAAAGAATTTAAAGATGTTTTTGCTTGGAGATACCAAGACTTGAAAGGGTTTGATCCCAGTTTAGCACAACATACTATTGAATTACAGCCAAATTCTAAGCCATTAGGCAAAAAAAGAGGCCTGTAAATCCCAAAATAGAGCCTCTAATGAGGAAAGAGTTATCTAAGTTAATTGAATCAGGTATTATCTTTCCAGTTAAGCATTCAAGTTGGGTAGCCAATCTTGTTCCTGTTAGGAAGAAAAATAGAGAAATTATATTGTGTGGATTTTAGAGATCTTAATAAAGCTTCATTGAAAGATCACTACCCACTTCTAAATATGGATTAGATTTTGAAAATATTTTCTGGTTCAGATAGACTATCTCTTCCAGACAGCTATAGTGGATACAATTAGATTTTAGTTCGAGAAGAAGATAGGTACAAAACAACTTTTACCACCAAGTGGGGTACTTATGCTTACAAAATAATGTCTTTTGGCCTTTCAAATGCTGGTGCAACGTTTCAATGTGTAATGGACATAGATTTTCACAGACTTGTTAAATAAATGCATCCTTGTTTATTTAGATGATGTTATTGTATTTTCAAAAATTTAGATGAGCATCTAATACATCTAAGGCAGACTTTTCAGTTATGCAGGTAGTTTGGAATATCTTTGAATCCCAAAAAGTCTATCTTTTTAGTACATCAAGGAAAATTACTTGGTCATATTGTTTCTAAGCAAGGTTTAGCAATTGATCCTTTCAGAATCAAAGCCATATCACAGCTATCATTGCCTCATCATAAGAAAGCATTACAGAGTTTTCTTGGAAAAATCAACTTTGTTAGAAGATTTGTTCCATATTTTATAGCATTGGTGAAACCATTGACAGCTATGCTAAAGAAAGAGAAGACTTTCTCTTGGACCAGCGAAGGGAGAGAAGGATTTGAAGCAATCAAAACAGCCATCTCTCAAGCTCCTACTCTTGCAAATCCAAATTTTGATAAAGATTTTACAATGTATGCACTTGCAAGAGCTAAAACAATATCAACCATATTAACTCAGGTTAATGATGAAAATGTTGAACAACCAATTTCTTTCTTTGGATAGAGCTTGCATGATTACGAAACAAGGTACACATTTCTTGAAAAACAAGTACTTTCAGTAGTCAAAGGGCTAAATAATTTTAAGTACATGCTTTCAAACAATAAAATTCATGTTCTTGTTTCTCATCCAAGTGTGAAAGCTTTCTTGTTAAATAAATAATTGAATGAGAAAAGAGCAGGCTAGATAACAAAAGTTATGGAATATGATGTTGATATCCGGGTTGCGAAGACAGTTCAAGGAAAAGGCTTATGTGAGCACCTAATTGCTGATATGGTTCAGCTAGAAAACTAGCAACCTAAACTTGCTCAAGAGAGTCCAAGAATCAAGATGGATGACTGATTTAGTTAGCTATTTACAGCATGGTATTTATCTCGGAAGGTATGGAAAAAAATAAATGAAGGTATTTCAGATTACAAGATGTACCCTATGTTTTCATTGATGGTGTATTATTCAAAAGGGATATAAATGGAATCTTGCTGCGATGTGTTGACTATGACAAAATTCAGCAATTATTATCAAAATTCCATGAAGGACCTATAGGAGGTCATTTCTCAGCACGTACCATAGCCTTAAAAATTATGAAAGCTGGTTACTATTGGCCCAACATATTCAAGGACTATTTTGAATGGATCAGAAAGTGTAAGAAATGTGTTTTCTTTGTTGGAAAAGAATGTTTGGCTTCTCTACCTTTATAGCCTATTTCAGTTGATCAGCCTTTTATGCAGTGGGGTCTTGATTTTATTGGCATGATAAACCCACCTTCTTCACAAGGACACAAGTGGATTTTGACTGCTACATATTACTTTACACGCTAGACTAAAGCAATAGCCTTGAAAGATGCTAATGAAACTTCGATACTATCCTTTTATGAAGGTATAGTTTACAGATTTGGTGTTCCAAAGCAACTATTATATTAGATAATGCTTTAGCATTTCTTGGTGTAAAGGTAACAAATTGGGTTGTCAACCATGGAATTTACTTAAGTTCTTCATCTAATTATTATCCACAAGTTAATGGGATAGATGAAAGTACTAACAAGAATATTTTAAGGATTATCAAGAGAACATTCAAAGATAACTAGAGAGCTTGGCTTCTAATGTTGAATTCAACACTTTGGGCTGATAAAGCGACTCCTAAAAGATCAATTGGCAATTCAGCATATAAGCTTGTTTACGGAAGAGAAGTAACAATGTCTATTTCAGTTGAGTTACCCACATTAGATTTGTTGCATCAAATGGAGCTGCTTGAAAATGAACCATTGCAGGTTTGTTATGCAGAATTAATGGAATTACAAGAGCTAAGAGATCAAGCTCATTCAAACATGGAAAAGAATCAAACATATGAAGAAGACTTTGATAAGAATGTAGACACTAAAATTAGGTCATACTCCCCTTGGTCCCTCGTTAAATAAATACCTTGAACACATCCACCTAGCCATGGCCCCCTTCACCCCACTATAATATTAATTTAATTAAATTAATTCATTATCCTCACCATATTTATTATTTAAATATCCTAATTGGGATAATGCCCACATATCCACCTCACCTAGACACCTCATCAAGCCACCTCACCCTAAGACCTATTCTTAGTAAGTTGCCATAACTAACTAAGACCTACCCAAACCCTAAAAATCAATGCCTACATTCCCTCTAACCACATTCCCGCCCATTAGAAGGAAGCTTCCATGCTAATCTGTGGAGTAAACGAAACGAGATCCCAGAAAATCAAGGGGATCTACCTAGTTTAGTAAACCTAGGAAATCCCACCCTAACCAACATCGGTTACCCTTAACCACCGCTGGTTAAGACGCCTGCCATCGGTTACCATTTAACCCCCAAAACAACCTTATTTCGAGGTTGGCACATTTTTGAGAGATAGGGACATCTTCTAAGAACAAGTGATGAAACTAGAGCTACATGCAAGTAGAACCAACATCCGTACAAGCATCAGAGCATCCATAGCCAGTACCTGAAAGCAATCACATAGCCATCTTTGCCTTCACGGGAGCATCCGAAGAAGCACCAAAACTACACCAAGTTCATTTGATCACCGACCATTACCAACTAGGCATCAAGCTCATACAAACATTAAGTTTTGTTAACCAGCATTCATCCATTCATCATTTGGTAGATCCTTTTACATCTGTTATTTAGCTTTTGCTCTCATTTCCATTCCCTCATCATTTATCTCCATGTACACTTGACCATCTCTTTACCCACACCATTGCACTACCCATACCTGGATCTTAATCATTCCTATGCATATCCAGGATCCATACGAATCTTGTCATTTCCCTCTCATCTTCATCTAATCTCAGATCTATCACCCAGCCAAGTTTTATTGAGTTTCCTGTACTGAACCATACCGATGCGATTACCCACAACCATCGCCGGTTATCCTAAACTGATACCATTCATACCAAACCGATGTCGGTCTCTGTGTCTTTTACCAGAAACCCAGATCAAAGCCTAAAACCTCCACCAAATACCTAAAACCACCTAGAACCTTACCCTGACCAATACCAATACCTTGACAGTGACCTTGACCTTCAAATTCAATCATAGCCTAGCCTTTGTTTTGAATGAATTTTTTTATTGTAGATGAATGAGATACCTAAATCATTTTAACTACAGTAGGATTTACTTTATTATCAGCATTAAGTTGTTTTAAATAGTGGATTAATAGCCATCTAGGAAGTATCACACTTCCCGGATCTAGCACACGCTAGCGGTTACACTACATGTATTTTTAACTTTTATTTGGTGGTCTTGTGTTCCATTTCAGGTAGTTCCTCTAAGAAAAAATTAAGCTCTCACAATCAACTGTGGATTTAGAAGTCATACATGTGCAACAACCTATCAACCAGCATCTCAACATGTATTCCTCCTAGCCCATTACCCTTATTTGTTTTGTCAACACTCGAAAAAACGTTCTAGAATCGGTGAAACAAAGAAAGCCAATTTTATAATCTTCAATTAAGGATATATTGTATTGAAATGGGATGTTGATCATGTAAATCCAAGAAGACACATGAAGTTTGATACAATCTAGAGTGGTCCTTACATGATTTTAGCTTGCAAAGAACACAATGCTTTTCAGCTCTCGAAGCTAAATGGAGAGGAACTTCCCATTCCTATGAATGGTATGTTTCTCAAACACTATTATTGAAAATATTGCAGTGTCTATTTAGAGTAGGATTTCCCTTCAATAAGTACAGTCCTACACATTGCAATGTTTTTCAATTCAATAAGTGCATTTGTGCATGTGATTTGGTTTACTAGATCCTTTCCTAGTTTTAGTTCATTTTGGAAGGGTTGGACCTTCAGAAGGTAGATTTTGGTTACATGCTTTAGACTCCATGCCCAATGGACAAGAGAAAGGACTGGTTTACAAGCTAGCAGACAGCTTTCCTCACAGGATTGCCAAAAATGTTGACAATTTTTACACTTGTGCAAAAATGGGCAACTCAAAACTTCATTACGATGGATAGCATTGGTGAAGTATACCTAAGCTAGGGGAGTTTTCTTTTAGAGAATATTATTATTGTTGAATTAATTAATGATTACATGAAATCTACAACTATGTGTGTTGTTGCAAAATATAACAGATCACATAGTCTACAATTTCATGACTATCTTCAGCAAAATAACATAAAGCCCCGAAGAACATTTACGTTGCCTTGACAAAGACATCTAATTGCGAGAATAGATGAAATGCTAAGTTTTGGAACATCAAACATAGTTACAGATTGCAAAGAAATAATATTTCATTACTAGATGTTACAGGTATTCTTTCATGTTCTTTCCTTCATGATTAAGACATTCAATTATATTACTGATTTGTTTAGTTCATCATACAATCCATATCAAAAAGTAGAAATGCATAAATAAATACACAACTCATTTTCACAATTCAATGCTTTATTCATAAGGAATTTCAAATGTTCCCACATAAGCTGTGGGATGTAACTAGAAAGTAAAGTACAAATAATGAAATAACAGGTACACATGCATGAAAGGGAAAATAGAGGTGTATGAGTGAACCCATCATTTCCTTGGGTCTTCTCCTTTGGTTGATGTATCTTCATCTTCAGCTTATTCCCTCTTCATCTTCATCACTGGAAGTACTAGTACTTGAAAAAAAGAAAAGAGGAATATTATCAGTTAAGAGCTCAGGGTTAATCCATATTCCTATACTATCCTAATTCATGCATATGGATCTCTTAATAACAGGAGATATAAATTACTTGAAGATCAAAACTGCATACATGATTTGCTCACTCAAAAAGAAGGAGAAAGAAGAAAAGAAAACCATGGACATAAGAGAGGCCAAAAATCCTAAATATTTTCTAATTGTTTTCTCAAGTGTGCAGGTACAAAGTTGCAGGTAAGAATAAATAAATCATGTCTCACAATCCTCACTATGGATAGAGATCGTAAAATTCAATAACTTCTATCCTATGGTACATGAAGTAGATGAGTGACCAATACATATTGGAATAAAGGAAGAATGCAACTCAAAGTTCAGCAAAAATTCTAGAAATAGAAGAAGAAGTTGCGACAAAAGCAGAGGAGAGAATTGTAGACAAAAGTGCATGTTTTAGATTGCAATGAAGAAGAAGTATCGAATTTAAAAGCTGAAGTTAAGCTGGAAAGATAAGATTACAATTTGAAACAGAGAATGAGAAAGAATTCTAGGGAAATTTTGACAGGGCTTCACCATGAAAAATGGATATTTTAAATTTTCCTAGCATACATACTAAAGTTATAATGAATATTAAATGCATCATTGAAGTAGAAAAGAAATGGAACTACAACATCTCAACAAAAATTCAATGTTCAGCATGCAGGAATTTTTGAAAAGACATTTCAAGAAATAATATGTCCTTTCCAAGTTCTCAAATAAAAAGTTGCAGAAAGGTCAGACAATCAGATATCAAGTCTCAAAAGGTAGAATGCAAGCCCCTCAAGAAATCAAATACTATCATCTAAAGCAATAAACAAGAGGAAAAATATTTCCATGGTTTTATTGTAGCAGGTACAGGGTTGCATAGTTAGGGGAGAAGCAAAATTCCAACTAGATCAAATGGAAATCATTATGTTTCAGATAATGATTACAGGTTTAGCCATGCCATTTTAATGAATTTTAGAAACTCGTGAAGGAATCCAAATGTACATACAAATATTTGACAAACGACTATGCATATGGAATCCATCACTCAAAATCAACTCAAAAAAATCTCAGAATGGTTTAAAAAGAACAGAGAAAACTAAAGCAAAATGAGCCCGAATTAAGGATAAAGGTTTGAAATTTTAGGTGTATACCAAGTTTTGAACCAGGTTAATGGCCAAGAAAATTCTGATTTACATTTCGTAGACGACATGCAAGAGATAATTCCATAACGATTGTGTTTGAAATCACAAATCAAGACCACATTTGCGAGTTAAATATCGATAAGAACATAGATCTATGAGTGCCCATATAATAAAATATACGGATCTAAAGAAATGACGACAACCATATTCAAGTGCACAAAACTCGGAGCCCGCAAAATATATACGAGATAAACCCTCAAGAAAATTCCATATCCAGAGATATCGAAAGTAAACCCAGATGGAAATCATAAGGACTCAGATCTATCCTCGTTTCAAGAAAAGAAAAGCAAAATATGGAATACCCAGAATGGAAATTATCTAGCAAATCCTCCACAGTTGGTTTGAAGAAAGCTAACAGTAATAACCATGAAAACTATGATGATATAAGCTTATCAACATCAAGAAAAGTAGAATATTCATATTATTGAGCCATTCAGAGAAGGATGAATCCAGAGTTACCTCCATAAGTTAGGAAATGAAGTTCCAATGGTAATAGCTGAGTCATCGAATTGAAGGAGCCATCACAAAATTCCCACCTCAAAAGAAGGTTCATCAAGAATAGTGATTCAATAGGCCAACATAGAAACCATGGTGGCCAACTCGCAGAACTTGATAAATATATAGTTAGACCAACCTCAAGAGTCGAGCTTCAGGACTCCAACAATGGCCACCGTTCGGGCAAAAAAATTGAAGAGTTCCTTTAAAGAGACAGAGCTTGAGAATGAAGATATGAAATACTTAGTGTTTCGAGAGTTTTTATTCATCAAACTAAGTAACTTAACTCATCGGGTAAGTTGGAGATCAACAACCATGAATCAAAAGTAAAAGATAAATGCTCAGAATTGATCACCAAAATCGATGCAAACCCCAGCTTGACACATTAAAATGACGGGTCTTTTTGGAAAACTTAGCATCTTTTCATCATTTTGTAAAAGTGTCAAATTGACCCGTAGGCCCGATGAAATCTAATTGGATGCAAAGGGTGGGCCCTTTTTGTGTTTTGAGACATTTTGGCAAAGGGAAAAAGTCAAATGTTGGGCCCACATTAAAAGTGTCAAAGTGGAGAAGCGGAGACCATCGGAATGTTTTTGCCTTTGAAACTTTTTGAAAAGGGAGTAAAGTTTAAAAATTCCCCATGGCCCCACTGAAGCATCGAAATTCACTCATATTAAATCCATTCAAAGTGGATCCTCGGGACAGTTTGAGAATTTGAGCCTTTTGTAAAGGAGCAAATTTTAAAAGTGCCCTGCGACCCCGCTAAGGACCAAATAAAGCCACATACTTAATAAAGTCAAAGGTGGAGCTTTGGGTCAATTTGAAACTTTGATCCTTTTGAAAAAGGTGAAAAAGTGTTTAAGTCACCCACGACTCCGCCCACGCATCAAAGGTTAAAATCGGGAAACGGGCCATCGAGGCATTTTAAAATTTTAAGCCTTTTTCGAAAAAAGCAACAAAGTATCAAAAGTAAGCCACAATCCCGCTTTGACCAGATTCAAACACATGTAAGGCCCAGATTAAAAGCAAATGGGTAGGCCAAATATTAAAAATGTAATTTCTATCAGAAACATGAAAAGAAGGATTTTCTAGGCCCGTTTTTGGATCAATTTTGTCCTACGTGGACGATATTTTTGAGGTAATAAAAGATAGAGTTCTTCAGAGAACCTTCAGTCGAGCTCAAAGTCTGCATCAATGGTGGAATTTTAAAAAAACTCACATAGAAAGCTTGAAGTTATTAATGGTGGCCACGGGAAAAATTTTGCAGAGCTTTGCTAGCTCGAATGGAGCTTAACAATGCAAATACCAAAAATGATTAAGTTTGCAATACTTTTGCACCTTAATTCGAGTCTTGAGTTCACCAGATTCAACCATGGTTAGAAAGTGCTAATATTATCACTACAAATGGATAAGGTTGCATGCCTTCACAAAAGAATAGACCAAAATATGAATTTGCATGCACAAAGAAGAAAACTTGCTCATCAAGAAAAACTTATTTTTAGCAAATTATCACTCATGATTTTCTTAAAAATAGAACAATCAACTGCAGTTGACTGAGTTGTAACCAATGGCTGTTAATGCCTCTTTGTATTTGCATGTTTTATTTTCGTTCCTTTATTTATTAATAGATGAAGGATAAAAATAGGATGCATGGGCGAGTAAAATTTTAGCCTATTTTTAGGAAGGGTGGGAAATATTTTGTTATATATTGTGTGCCTTGGCAAAGCACAAAAGAAGTTATAAGAGGACTTTTAGATACATGAGTGCTGAAGTAATTTTCTACCAGTTTTTCCCTCCGAATGTGAAGTATTTTCTACTTTTCCAATTATTTTTAGTCTTGTGTATGTTTCATTAATCTTGTGAATGTAAGTTCCTTGATTGATCATCATTTCCTATTGCAAATTCAGTAATTTCTGTGATATTAATGTGCATGTTTAACTTAGCAGTATTGTTGTGATACTTTCCCTCAATACACCAAAGTGTTTTCCCTTAATATTTTGTAGAAAATTGTTGGCTTGTGCATCAAAAATCCTTTCCATATCAATTGTGCATATACTTAGTCAAAGACCTCATACAAATTTGGTGTATCACCTCATTTTTAATCCTTTTACAGTCTTCTTTTTACCCTTAAGCCCCAAAAAATCAATTTATGATACATTAATAAGGAACTAGCCTTTATACTGAAGAATCATCTTAAAATAGGTATACCCATAGACCTGAGGTGTTTCCATTGTATCTACGAAAGAGAGAGATCCTTTTTGAAAGCTTAGAACACCTGCAGTCATCTCTCTACAGGTGCACTTTCGAGAGATAACATGTAGGATTCCAAAAGTGGTAAAATCACACTTGGAGACACTTTGGATGTCCTTTTTTCCCCTTTTTCCCTTGCCTAAATGGACATGTGGGACATCATAATTCACCACCACATGGATTAGAATCTTGTGTCACTTAAAATGTAACTTATGGTGATAGAAACGTAATATAAACTCACATTGATCTTTGGCCCCTTTTTCAAGTTTCTTTCACCCATGGTGCATATATGAGGATTTTATGTCCCTTTTTACCTTTCTCAAATGGAAAATAGGGACATTAAAATACACCACCACATGGAGGAAAGTTTTGTGTCACTTAAATATCAACTTGAAGTTTTAGAAATATGTTTTCAACTCACCCTCGCTTTTGGCGCCTTCCTCATGGAGATCTGACCCATGGTGCATTTATGAAGACATGATGTCCCTTTTTCTCCTTTCCTAAAGGTACACAAGGTACACTTAAGTGTGCCAACACATGGAGGAGAATATTTCGTCACTTTAAGACTTTAAACTTGCTCTCTAAGTTGTCATTCTCAACTCCCAAATTGATGTGTTTTGGCCTCCTCTCCATGAGTCATCCACCCTTGTCGCATTTTTCAATCCATGATTTCCCTTTTACTATTAATAAATGTTAAGGGACATGGGGACATCTCAGTCCCATTTATAAAATTTTAACCCACCCTTACTTACCGGTTAACCGGGTTCGGCCCGAGAATGGTCAAGGGTGAGTTAATAAGGTGTAGACACCACTTTTTGGCACATTGTCCCCTCACCTCGCATCCTCTACTCTTTTACCATAATTTTACACACTTTTACCTCTCATATTATTTCTAAACACTTATATCCCTCCATTATTCCTCCTAACCTTATTTACTTATCATTACAAACATAGTATTTTAAACCACTTCACATCCCCCTAAGTACCCATTCATTTTAATCATATCATACCATATCATTATTTATTATTTATTTATTTCTCTCCCCTATTATAATATCTTAAATCTCTCACCTACCAACCCATTTAAAAACCATTAATTTTCTCACATACCTTCCACTGATTTCTCCATGCACGCTTCTATAGCCCTAAAATAACCCGCCATCCAAAATTTAGTTGTAATACCCTAATTTTCAAAATCAATTATCATTCTATCCTAGTCTTTACTGACTTATACAATCTCCATCAACCCTATAAATTCACATCCACCCCTCATTTCAACCCCTAGAAAAAATCCAATCTATTTCATCTTTATGTGCTTGTTTCCTTATTCCTCGACTTTGGAGCTTCGTCATCATCTTGATCCACCTTGACATCCCTTTGCATGTATCATTGGATTTTAGAGTGCCTTGAATATTTCTTGAAGATATTTTTGATGTTTGATCCTTTTATTTTGTAGGTTTGTAGGTTTTCCCATAGCCCTTCCTATCCTCTTAGCTATCCACATCCCTGTGGATTCATCCTCCCACCCTTTCATCTTATCAAAATCCTATCCCTACTCTAGTCTTCATCAACCCTACACATTCCCTATATAATCAACCCTTATCCCCATCTAATCATTTATCCTTTGCATCCTACATGTTCTATGACCACCTTGAAGTCAAAATAAACAATCATAACCACAATTGATCCCCTATTTATGTATTTATTTTCCAACTTTGTATCGATCGTCATTGATCACACCAATGATCGAGATCTTGATCATTGTCGACCCACACGGGTTTTGTTTTTTCAACATCTTTCATCATCAAATCATCTCATCAATATCCTTGGCATATTAGATCTTTATCTACATCCTTCCTTATCTCATCACCTTTATATCATTTTATCAAAAATGGGGTTGACATCCGTCCTATGAAGTTATCACTTTCTCGAGACTAACTCTGTCAAGCAGCCCACCATCTTTATTACTAATCTTTTTATATTTTTAGTTCTCCTTTTTGTGCATGTCATCAAGCTTGCAACGAGAGGGGATTTTTATTTTGCGTCGTCATTATCTTCATCAGCATTTTCATCAAGAGTTCACTTAAACCCTCCCATACTTTGAGCTTTTTTAATTTCTCCTATAATTTTCACTAACCTGAAACAAGAAGCGGAAATCTCGTCAAACATTCTCGCCACACCCGATGGAACCCACCCACCCTTCTTCCTCGGTGATTATTTTTGTTTTATTTCTTCTTTTTTTTCTTATTCCTTCCTTTCTATTAAACTCATAGGTGATGGCTTCGCTTGTTCGTATATGGGGTGGTTTGCTTTCCCAAAGCGAGGACGTGCTTACTAAAATTGAAATAAAAATTAAATAAATAAATAAAAGGAAATAGTGTATCCATGTATTGTTCTTTTTTACCTATTTTCTCCTCTTTTCATCTTCTTGTGTGTGCTCTCATCGAATCTCACATCACTTTTTGATCTAAAAGGAACCCTTTCATTCTTACTTCATCATCTAGATTGAGTAGGAGGTTAATTTTTATATTCAATTTCTCCATAAACATCCAAACTCACATATCAACTTACACATATTAAACGTCATTTACCAAGTGAAATTATTGGGATTTCATCACCCAATAGAAAATTTATCTCGTTGTTCTAGCCATGTTACAAAATTTTTTGGCTATCGATATATTAGTTAAACACCCAACACCCTTATCGTTGTGGTGTGTGAAGTGTGGGGGTAGGCCCCAATATCAAGCCCCACACTAGTAGTCATCATAAATTTTTTCTTCATGTACCTTCGATTATATCAAGGACTCCATCCAAAACATCCTGAAAGAAAACTTAGATCATGCATTTCTTAGGTTCCCTCTGAGCCTTTTTCTTGTTCTTTTTCATATCTTCTAATAAACAAGATAATTAAAACATTGTTATTTGTATTTCTTGTTTTAGAAATACTTGTATAATTTTTGTTTGCTTCATTCCCATTCTCACCGGATCTAAAATTAGGAAAATGGAACAAACTACCTTGTCTAACATCCCCACCTCCAACAACATTGTCCAACAAACATCCACCCTCATTACTATTTCTTCAATTCCTATGACCACATCCTCTTTGGTTTCCCAACACCTCGTTGTTGTGGCCCTTCTAGTGAGCCATTTTCGTATAGGATCACTCCTATGTTTGAAACCAATTCCTTCTAATATTATCATTCATTCCCTTCCAGACCAGCTACACCTCCATCTACCACTTCCCTAGAGAACTTTAGGCCTCCCGTTATCCCCTGTGGATTCTCGAAGTTCCAAAACTCCGGATGCTAACCCTATTGCTCTTTATGATTACCTTCTCCATAGATCTACCAACATTCGTATTGGCAAACCCCCACTTCAACAAATCTACGACTATCACTCTCATCTTGAAACCTCTTTGGTCTTCACATCTCAAATCGGTGTCTTCTTCCCATGAGCCATGATTGAGCTTTCCATGGCACAACACGAACTTGGTTCCCATCATACTTTTATTCGATCCCCAGGACTCACCAATTCACTTAACTAGTGGCTCTTATTATGCCTAATATTCCTCGAATCAATAGTTCCCATTTTTTTGGCCATCCTGTCCCCTCTTCATTCACCGTATTTATTTCTACCCCTAATCAAACTCTAAAAAATATCTTCTTCTCCTCCTTCTACTATCAAAACATCATGGTCGAAATTCCATCCCAATCTCCACATCTCAAATCCATGCTAATTTCATCACTTTTCAGCCCCATCATTTTGAATCAACCTAAGCACATCATTCTCCTCTTGAAATGTTTTACGCCATATCTTCCCTAATCAAGCAACTCAAAACTCTCACTGCTACCTCATATTTACATCCCCACTCTTCCCACATATGATCAACATAACATTGCCATTTCTCATCAAACACAATCCCATCCACCTCATTATATCCCCATTTCTTAACAAAATACCATTTCCCATCCTTTTCAATCACAAACATTTAATTGTATCCCCACTTATCAACCACTTCATGAACACTTGCCTTTTCTCAACACTATCAAACTCATCCTCAACCTAACCCTTCCACATCATATGATTCATAACCTCACCAATCTACCTCTCATCTATCTCACGACCCCATGGAGGATGTTTTAATAGGTTATCAAAACTTAAAGCTTTCACCTTGGTTCCAAAAGTTCTCGTTTACCTACAAAAAAATTGTAAAGATCCCATCCACCCATCTGTTCTGTCAAACCTTATCCACCACATTGGGAACTCCCTAAATTCTTGAAATTTAATAGTAAGGAGGATCCCCAAGAACACCTTCGTTCCTTCAAAGACACATTCTACCTTCTTACACATGATTAGGACATTATGCTTCTTACCTTCTTTGTGTCATTAACCATTCCCTGCCCTATACTAGTATAATGGAATCCCAAAACACTCCCTCTTTTCATTCACCCAACTCATGCAATTATTCCTAGAACATTTCTCCATAAATATTGCGCATAAGATCACCATCACCAACTTGTACACCATTAGATAATATGATGATGAATCCATCACAAAATTCATCATTAGGTGGTTTAGTCTCATCAATCAGCTATATTTCTCCTATTCTCAAACCAATTCATCAAGATCTTCTCCCAATCATGTGCCAAACACATTTCATCAACCCTCTAGATCCAATCCTTTCAAACCTTTGAGGAGGCATTCACCATGGCTCATAAAATATAACTTTTCACCCTTGAGCAAGGCCACGTCAAACTCAGATCCAAAAACCAAACAAATATTTACCAAGACATCCAATCACAATGAGAAATCCAAAAAAATTGTTAATTCCATCATCATCAAATCTTACGTCGCGTCTACCTCCCATACCCACCTCTACAAATGGCTCCTTGTCCTACCCCAAACTATACCCCTCTCTGGGAATCATATATTTCAATCTTTGATAAGCTCATGGAACCTCATCTCATCCATATTCATCCTATCCACCAGGTCGATGACACACGACCTAAACCCAAGTGATATCATGAGGACCACTATTGTAAACATCACAAGATCCATAACCATGACATTAAAAGGTGTCACACATTCAAATATATTGTCCAATGCCTCTCATCGTGCGAGGGGAGCTCCACTTTGATAATCCTAACACCCCTCCTAATCAAATTTTTGATGTCTTCAAACAACCATTCCCTATCAATTCACCAAATAAACAAAAAATATCCTTCCACATCCCAAACACCTAATTCTCACACCATGAACACCTTGAACCCAGAATCAACATCATCATTTGTTCCTATTATCCCTCCATCTACCTTACTCACCTCCATTCCTTTGACATCCATAATCATACCACCACCCACACACGTGCCCTCATCGATCGAATCCACATTAACCCTATTTGCATCTATCACATATACACCCCTCAAATCTAGATCCAAACCTTCACAACTACATCTTTTATACCCATGTTGGTCACATCCGTACCTACCCCTAAATTAACACCTACATCTACATCCACATCTACAATATCTTATATATTTGCACCTTTGATCAAATCCACATCTACACATGTGATCATGTCCACACCACCCCTTTAAACATCACTTGATACAACCATAAAGGACCTATCACTCTCACCCTCATCTTATGTGACTACTTCTATACTTGCATCTTTGAAACTATCTATGACCCCTTCCGATCTCATCAAACACATTATCCAAAACCATTACCATCCTCTATTTTCTCATCTTCAAAGCATACACCTACACCACCTAGTTCTATCTCTGACAATCCCCTATTGAAATCATTATCATCCCTACCAAGGGTAAGGCCTCACATCATAAATCCAAGAACCTTGGCATTCCCACTCAAAAGTCACTTACCCATCCACATAAGAAATTATAACTTCCTCCCTCAAAATCCCATCAATCTAAGTCTCCACAATTCAATCATCTCGTCCTAGGGCCTCAACGTTCTATTTTGGGATCACACCCATTACCCTACACAAATACCAAACCGCAATCCAAAACACCTATTTCTCCCTCACATCTACATCTAAATCATCCATATCTTCTTCTAAATCCACATATACATATAAAACATCCATGATCCCTTTTAAATCCACGTCTAAATCAGCCATCCCTCCTCCTTAATCTGGGCCACAAATACCTAAATCTAAATCTAAACCCAAGGTTCCTACAAAGCCTCATAAGAACAACCTTTCTCTCTTACCTTCATCACCTTCACCTAAATAGAATTCTCTTAAGGGTCATACCACTTCACCTTCACAATCCATCATTGGATCTTATACTTGAGATTTTTAGCATCTTCTCCAAGCATCCATGAATCACCTTGTCCCCTATCAATGCCTTTTATCCACATGGGTCAAATCCCACATGGTTTTACCCCAACACCGTATGTGCTTACCATTGTGCCCCTAGGCATGACATTGAACACTATAAATCCCTACACACCCTCATCAACAACTTTATCAAAGAAGATGATCTTCTCCTTGAAGAGGATCAACCCATCTCTTCCACCAGAAAATTTGAATCCACACCCCATCTTCCAACCAAGTCTATAACATCCAGGACCCCTTCCTTATCCATGCCATTTATTGTTATCCCTCCTCCCACCTTCACCTCATCTAAGGATGGTCCTCCTCTCTATATTGACATCATCAATATCACCACCACCTGCTCTCATCCGAATGACACACAATCATCTACACAATCTAAATAAAATGACATCATCATTGCTCCCTTTGATGAGCCCACTCTAGCTCCTCCTTTTCCCAAAGCTAAGGTATCCATCTTGGCTGCACCACCAACCTAAAAATCAGCCACCATCGATCAAATAGTTATAAGGCGAGATCCACCAACCTCCTATTAATATGTCTCTTTACGAATCTTATCCAAATATCACACCATCACGACGAATCCGTAATTGAGGTCCTACTGACAAATCCCCATCTCATCTAAATAATCCCATCCCTTTACACCCTTGTTAGGCTTCTAACCATACTTCTGCCAAAATTTATTTTAATGATTCGAAATTCTAGAGATCTTACCCACGATCACAACCTTCCCTCTTCATCATTGTCTACGTTAATGAAACATTCATTCACCACTCTATGATAGACAATGCCATCATCATTAACATCATCTAATCTCACACCTTTGATCAACTCAAAATTCCCAAATCTATCGTCACCCAATCACCTATAGTCCTATGCACTTTCAATGACGTTGTGACCCTGTTTTAGTCACAACAATCCTTCTCATCCATCTTGGTGTCAAAATCCTCCATAAAATATTCTATATCATCAAAGGGATTTTCAATACAATGTATTTCTTGGGCGTCCATGCATTTATGTCATGCTTTGTATCCCCTCCACCCTCTCTTTGTTGCATCAAGTATGAACATGAGGGGAATATCTATACCCCTTCCACCAACCTTCCTCCCTTCAAACCATGTCATATGACTTATTGACTTAATGATGTGCTCATCCCAAAAAAAGACTCGTCCTCTAAAGCATCCACCAATTCCTTTGTGCTTGCATCTCGAACTTCCTAATGACGAATCCCTTGACAATGTGATGCAATGCCCATATCTAGGGGAGTATCAACTCCTTACTCTTAATTCTCTCCCTCCCTTAATCGATGTGGTAGACCCAATAAAACACCCATGTATCACTAAAATAGTGGGGATTGTAGACACCAAATTTAGGTCACACTCCCCTTTACCCACATGTATATTAATTTAATTACCCAAATTAAATTAATACCCATGATCACAATATTCATTATTTAATTACCTTAATTAAACTAATTTCCACCTCACCTAGACACCTCACCCCACCACCTCACCTATACACCTCATCACAAACCTATTCTTAGCATATTTCCCTTTTACTAGGACTCAATATTCACTCACCATAACTAACTAAGACTTATTCCTACCTACCTTAATTAACTAAGACTTAGTTCAACCCTAAAATCACATGCCTATTCTTCCTCTAACCACATTCCCACTTATCTAAGTGCAACATTCTATTTTGATCTAGGAGAATAGACAGAGTGACCAAAAAGATTGCCAAGATCTGTCATTTTTAGTAAACCTAGGATTTCCCACCTTAACCGATGTCGGTCAACCCTAAACAAACTGGTCACCCTAAACCATTGTCGGTTACCATATATTCACTTTGCTAACCTTGTTTGAGAGGTTGGAAAAATTATTCAAGTCTTGGAGAAGATAGATCTACATGAAAGCGCATACCACTCCTGCACATCTAGACACCCTGAACCAGCAACCAAGCATTGATCTGAAAGGAAAGCATTCACAACAACATTCCAGGAAGCACGGTGGTGGCAGCATCGATCACTTTGGTTACACTGATCAACCATCACCTCCATCCAATAACTAGGTCTGCAAACACCAGTAAGTACCTTTAGATCTGCACCTTCCCATATTTATTTAGATTAGTTTCTTCATGTTTGTTTGAGGGTTCTAGTCTCCCTTACATCCCATCATCTCTCACCCTCCTACAAATCCCTCCATCCAATCACCTACAACCTTTTAACCCCCATACCTGACTCCAGACACCTTTGACTATCCCTAGCATTGCCATCTACCTCCCCATTACCTGTTCATTCTCTGGGAAATCTTAGAGAATCACCAAAACCCACCTTCACTAAGTTTCCATCAGCCCACCCTAGTGATGTCGGTTTAACTAAACCATCATCGGTTTCCCCTCCTCAATTGGCATTGGTCATACCATATTGGTGTCGATCTCTATGTCTGGAAAACCTACCTATAATAGCAACCTCATACCTTTCACCCAAACAACCCAAATCACCTAAAGCTTGACCCTAACCTATCCTCACCACTTTATTTACTTGTTTGACTTCTAGATCTGATCATAACCTATCCTATTAGATTATATTTGTTTATTGTACTTGAATGAGATACCTAAATCATATCAACTACAGTAGGACATTATTGGTTCATATTATTTCTTGCATTAATTTGTTTTAAATAGTGGATTGACAGCCATCTAGGAAGTAGCATACTTCTGGATCTAGCATACGCTAGGTAGTCCACTTGACATATATTGTTTAATATTTCTTTTGTGGTCTTGTTTGTATTCGTAGGTAGTTCCTCCTAGCAAAAGGAAGTTCTCGCAATCAGCATTGGATTGGGAAATCAAAACATGTGCACTCTACCTTCCACCTTCACTCATAGGTATTCCTCCTTACCCTTACCTTATCTATTTTGCTCTTACGTATGCACAATATTCGGTGAAACATTTTGGCATGCCTAGTGGGACCCATTTGGGTTCTTTGCATTGTTCATTCTTAGGGAATCATTTTGTGTTTATTTATTTTTGAAAGATATTTCACATTAAATCTTCTCCCTTGGAAACATTCTTCTTCTCCTATCTGTCTCAGTGACACTTGTAGTTTGGATTAAAAAGAACACTTCTTTTTTATTTTTGTATTACATTAGTGAAAGACATACTCTTTCCTATTCATTATTGCTCTCATTGAATATAATTTGTGGATTTGGGTTTAAAATATTGTTGCATTTCATCCTTGTATGCTGCATTATTTAGCTCACATTTAAAAATGAGGGCAACCTATATGTTGGAAGTCATGCCTAGCTGATGGTTGACACAATTGAACCATAGAAAGCACATTTCTCTCTTCTCTCTTTTCCAAACCACACAAATTTGAATTTACACATCTTCTTAAACAACATCCCACCTAGAATAAGTTGTCAATGATCACACGATCAAAGGATTGATAGTGGGCACCTAACTAGTTATCTCTGTCAATCATCACCTCAGAGAAAGGACCACCCCCACCATAACATAACCTAAAACCTCACCTTTTATATTTCCTTCTTTGTAGGATGCCTTCCCAACCAAAAAATCTGTTCTAAATTCATAATTCAGTCTAAATAGCATAAGCTAAAACAAACATAAATTCACTTTTAGGATTACGTGTTTTTCTTAGCTTTGTTCTTGACTTGTGTTTTGAGGTGTGAGTTACGATTCTTCATTTTTCTTCTTCCTTTTGCACTCCCCATCATAGCTGGAGTATTCTGGTTATTTCTGAGTGTGTCAAGACCTTATCTAGTCATTCTTAGACTTCTGGGTTGATCCTTTATCTAGTTTTAATTCACAAACATCCATTTTTCCTCATTTCCTCTCATTTCACAAGAACTATCATCGGTTTGCATCGACCACCATTTGTTGGTTTACCTAACAGTGTCAACTTCTAGCTATTTTGGTTATTTTACCTAAAATAGCCTTCATCACCTATTCTTTTCTATTTTTGGTCCTTAGGACACCATCATATCACCTAACATTTTGATATCTCTAACAGATACAGTTTTCCCATTTCATATTCATCAATTTTATTTCATTTTCTAAATCGGTACTTTCCATAGTGACCGGTATCGGTTATCATAATTGTCATCGATTATCCTTTAACCATCATCGGTCATACTAACCTTTTTCAATTTCTGTGTTTGATTTTTAATCAAATCACTGACCATATTTACCCGAACTTCATCCTTCTCTTCTTTTGTTGTTTTCTATGTCATTTACGAATACAATTTTATAAGGTCAACACTAATTCACATGGTGTTGAATCATAGCCAAAATAATGCCCTTGTGTTTCATGTCACCATCAACCACTCCCACTTAGTCCATCACCATCGTCCATCCTATTACCTATAAATATGACTCATCCTATCCCCATCACTACCGACGACGAGGAGTTCACAAGAATCCTTGATCAAAATCTCGTTGCCTTGCAATACTATCTCACCCACTCATCTACCCGGGACTCCTCAGGATAGTTAATATACAGCATGCTTGTATCTATCCCTCCTTCCCTCGCACCCACTTCCATGTCAACTACCACTAGTTTGGTGCTGCCCTCATCCGCATCACCCCCTGTGGTCTCTTAGTTAGGTTCCACCTCTTGCCATAACTACCACCCCAATGATGTCTATTTCACCCATGACATCAACCATTCCTTCACCGACTTGCCTTGAGCATAGCCCCATCTACCCCCTTTTCCTTGTATGTACCAGTGGCATCACAACCACCTCCAGTGTTGGCAACCCACACCCCTTTCCAAAATCTGGTTCTTTCTATCCCTCAGTCTCTACCACCCATTACCATGAGATTCATTATGACCACCCCACCTATTTACATGCATCACTAGCAGCCCCCAATCTCATCATTACTTATTTGGGGTACATTCCACCTCGTATCTATACCCCCTTCATAGTTTTTATATTCCACACCCTTGTCATGTACTAGGATGTCATCTACATCATACACCCATTATCAACCTCCCTTTATTGTGGGAGGCACCCATTCCTCACAACCCACCAATGACCTCATTAGGATGATGATGGAAAATATGTAGACATTAGAAGCATCGAGTTTCCAACTCTCGTAACTCCTGACCTATGATGAAATCTGTAATGAGCCTATTCATCCATCCATTCCTATTTTCCCATATCTTGTGCATTGGGAAATTCCTAAATTCAATCATTTTAATAGTAAAGAGGACCCGCAACAAGACTTGCATTCATTCAAGCATGGGTGCTACCTAATTTCCCATGATGATGCTTTACTCTTACGAACATTTCCCATGTCCCTAATAGGACCCACCTTAGATTGGTACAAAGATTTTACCTAGACATTCCATCTACTCCTTCAACCAAGTGGCTTAGGCATTCCTAGACCACTTATCCATTATTGTAATCAAGAAGGTCACCATGACCGACCTATATTCGACACAATAGTATGAAGAAAAATCTATCATAGATTTTGTTGCCCGTTGGCAGAGTCTTATCAACCAATTGACATTCCTGCTACCTCAAACTGATCTTATTGAGTTGTTCACTAGAGCTTGTGATCAAACACATCTTGCCAAATCTGCAGTACAAACCTTCCAAACCTCGTGATGAAACATTCACCATGGCATGAAAGTTGTAAATTTACATCATTGAGGAAAAAAGAAAATCCAATTACAAAAAAGAACGCCCCTTCAAATCAAAAAATTCTTCTTCGTCTTCAAAACCTCAAAATAAATATTCAAAGGCTAAAGGATCTGCCAACACGGTAGTCCTCAAGGTAGGTCAATCTTATTCTTCTAATCAAGCCCAACCTTCTTCCAATATTTTCCATGTCCAGGATTTTAGCTCTGGTGGGAGAAGCGGAAGTACACTTCAATGGAAGATCCCTATTCTTCGGTCTTATAAAATCTTCTTAAAGTTGGAGCCATTACACTTCCTCCCATAAAACCTCATACAGGTTTTGATCCTACCTGCCCTATGCCTGCATGGTATAAAGAACACAACTACTATAATTACCATTGTGTCAAAGGCCATAGCGACGGTAATTGCATCACTTTTAAGAACATTGTCTAAGAGATGATAGATAATGGAGACCTCGTCATGGAAAACCTGAGCATGTCGAAAAATCAAAATTTTCACATCTTTAAAAAAATTTCCCTAACCATAAACCATTGTCTAATCAAAATAGTGAACCTTCATCTAATGAAAAAAATGTCCATGAAGTCCACACGGTTTTTTATATCGTACCACCATTCCCAAATCCCACCTATTTTGTCTATTGAGGAAATTCTAGCACGAGCCCCTCTACCCATAGAGGAGCATACCTCTTCCACTCCTTCACCCACGAGAGGATTGCCCCTCATCTCCCTCACCCATTTCACAAAAGAACCCACACTTTCTACCAATGTCATTCCACCATCTACCTCACAACCTACCGAGTAGTCAACACTTTTAAATCTCTCATCCACAGGAGAATCATCATCATCTTCTCCTCCACCAAGGAAGAAGTCTACATCACCCCACCTATTATCTCTCCTACCCATGGGAGACTCGTTAGACATGCCACTACCTGTTGGGGGTAGTTCTCCCTCAGCATCCCAAGACCCCATTGACATGATCTTAGCTCTTTTACCTCTGATTCTAAGGCTAGCCAATTCCCTATCTCATGCAGACATATTTTACAGGGATTTCCACCAAACCAATTCCATCCTCTTCTTTAGTAGTCATGTTTTCACAGACTGGTCGATCGCTTGGATTATGTTGATAATTCCATGCTCGGGGACGTCTTTAGCTCCCCTTTTCAACCCAAATGCAAATGTTTCCTGAGGATACTTCCATGATCTACCCAAAGGTATTTTTAGCAACCAAATCAACATTGACCATGCCTATTGAAATGGATTCTTCTTCATCATCTCTACCTACATCCAAACCTCTACCCACAACTAAAACCATTCCAAGACCTCAAAACCTACCCACACCTATCTCCTCACATGTATCTAGACCCATTACTACCTTGGGTGTCATGCCAACATCAAGCCTTACTCACCCACCTATCAAATTGGACTTAGTTGCATCTTCCCAAACCCACACCAACATTATCCCTCTGCCTAAAAGGAAGACCCAACCTTCTAGGCCACATACATCGGTCTTGCCTACCACACCTTTGTCACCTTCCCCTTTCCATCCATCCTAGGGCCCCATCCATCAACCCTGATCAAAAATATCCTACCCAAGGCCATTCAAAAGCTAAACAACCTACTATTGCATCACAAGCCTTCATTACACCTCATTCACCCAAAACCAAACACCCTCACCCTCACCCATGCACTTTTTACCACCTATACCTCCACTAGTTACTATCCCCTCAACTTTACCTATATGAATTCAACCCATACCATCCACCCAACCTCAACCAACCACTTCCACCGTAACTCGGTTGTCCCCATGGGTAACCCATCCTCTTCCACCATCTGCTTTCCCTTCTACATCCTGTACTCCTGTGTCACCTTTACCCAAGAAGGTGCAACCCAAAGATAAGAACCCACTACCCTCCAATAAGGTAGTCAAACCAACAAAACCTTCTAGTGCTAGTTCTTCTACCACATCTTTACCCGGGAAGATACCATAAAGCATGAGATAATACCACTTACCAAACCAAAGGTGACCAACCCATTCCCCCTCTTATAAAGTCTCATCCCTCACAATCATCTAAAACCTTTAACCAAACCCAAACTCACTTCCCATTGCGATCTGTTAGCGAGTTCCTATGCCAACATTTTAACCAATCTCTTAGAGAATTTTTTCATCACATTACCACCGCTTCGACCTTACAATCCTCTCAAACCCAAACCAAAAGGGTTTGATGAAACCAAGATTTGTGCCTATCATCATGTGCCAGGACATGATGTAGAAAATTGTAAGGCTCTAAAGACCGTTCTTCTCCAACTTTGTCCTCCTGAACAAAATTTTGACAATGATGACCTTCTTGATGAGGACCATGTTCCACCTTCACCTATCACCACACATCATCATCCTTTACCCATTCAATGACCAGTATCTCCATCCCCACAACCATTTTATCCACCTCCAAAATTTGAGATCAACATGGTCCGTATTATTAGAGAGGTATCCAAACCTTTGCCTAAGTGTAAGTGCACCTAATAATTTCACAATGCTCTTATCCACCGCTAGGATTTTGTCCCTCATGTCATTATACCTTTCATGGCACACCCTCTCCATCCACCTCCCCTCATATTAACATGGTTCACGTTACCACCTGCGCTCAGAAAGACAAAGGAAAAGAAAAATCAACTAGCCCATCAACCAACCCCATGCCCAATATACCACTTGCACTGCGCCAATATCACCATTCGTGGACCCACATACCCTATCTTTGACGGGGTCACCTATCGTGCGATGATAAAACAATTACATCAATATCCTCTAAAGATGTCTTTGTATGATCTCGTCCAAACTTCTAAATCTCATAGACAAGCCCTTATGGAGGTTTTGCAATCCATTGAAGTTTTACCCAATGACCCCACACCAGTGGCCTCCATTATCACCCCTCACCATGTGGCCTCGCTTACCAAATCATCTCCTTATTCTACCCCCATGCCCACTCCTCAAGTCGCCACCCTCAACTTCTCTAATGAGGAGATTTTACCTCTCCAATCAGATGACCTCAATCTTGCACTTTTCATTTCTATTTATATCGATAACATACATATATGATGCATCATGATTGATGGTGGTGCTAGCATTAACATTATCTCCTCCCACACATACAATAAAATGTGCATCCCTTCTAATTATATGCATAATAACCTAGTTATGTTGTGCTCCTTCAACGATGTCATCACCTCCACCCTTGGCACCATTATCCTTCACGTTCGCATAGGCCCTCGCACTGTCATAAAAATATTCTACGTCTTAGAGGGAGAGTTCCAGTATAACCTATTTCTCGATAGACCTTAGATTCGTGTCATGGGTTGTGTCCCTTCAAATTTACACCGCTATGTAAAATTCAAACATAAAGGACATAACTATACCATCCCCACCAACCCATCACCATTCAAAACTTGTAACATGTTGTACCAACCCAATGATGTACTTATACCGGTCAAGGAATCTGCCACTATCCCCACTTCTCCTTCACCCATGAGCCCATCCACCAATGCTGCCGCCACCTCTCCCACATCTAACTCTTCTATTCCTCTACTGCCACCTCAGCCTCTACAACTGAACCCTCTGCTTCCCAACCAACCACTACCCTCCTACCCAATCATCTAGTGAGTCATCTATCCCCACCACCCACATATCAACTATTGATCCCTTAGAAGGTGTTTTTCAATGCCTCACTGGGGAGTACTAGCCTATACAATATCAACACATTCCTCACTCCATAAGAGTATGGAAACTGTGCAAAAGATATCCTATTTATGACTACCGCATAGGCAAGTTTTTACTTATGGTCCTCCCCACCTTCACACTAACCTAACGTATGGGGGACTTGATACTGCCACTTATTCACCCAAACCTCTATCCCAAATACAACCATTTTCATCTGACCTCCAATATCTTACTAACCATAGCTTCACCCACACTTTCCTTCATTATTACACATGGAAAGGCTTTGGTTTTTATTTTTATGTACAAGGCTGCCATACTATCATTTCATGCACCACCCATAAACACAATGATCATTTTGGTATTGGATTTTCTGCACCACCTTCCAATAAGGCCCGCGTCGACCTCATTAAGGAAGACAAACCTTCTCCATCCCATTCACCAACATCAACACCTTTACCCACGGAGTCCATAGATCCCAAATTTATTCCTCCTACCTTTTTTTTGTAAACATGATTTCCCTAGGACCTCTGACCTATCAACCCAATGGCAAGATTCCCTCTTCTCTTCCCTTCCTATATCCTGACATGATCAATGATGATACACCTTCTATTAACTTTGTTCAATGTCAGGACGATGACTCTATCCTCACCGACCTTAGTGCGGAAGATTCTTATATTTAGAGGTCATTACCTTCTGAGACGTAAACCATGTTGAATGAATTGACTATCAAAATCAACATTAACACTCAGGATGACCCACAAATTCTAAAGATAGGCCAGTCTTTAGATGTTGCTAAACAGGAAGCTTTTACCTCTTTTCTCCATGACCATAGCAACACTTTTGCTTGGTCATATGCCGATATGCCCGTATTGACCCAAACATTGTGGTCCACAATATTGTTACCATTTCTGAGGCCAAGCCATAAAACAGAAGCTACGGAAAATGCATCCTCGCATTGCTCTTCTTGTCAAATAAGAACTTTAGTGCCTTCTCTCGGTTTCCTTTATCCTACCCATTGACTATCCCCAATGGATTTCTAACATTGTTCTGTCAAAAAAGCAACGAGGGACTCTGCATTTGCACTGATTATCGTGACCTCAACCTTTCTTACCCCAAAGATGACTTTCCTCTACTAGGCATTGACCAACTGGTTGATCTCACTACCGGTCATGAAATGCTATCACTCATGGACGGTTTCTTGGGTTATAATCAAATACTACTCGCTCTAGAAGATCAACACAAAATTTCCTTCATCACTCCTTAGGGGACCTTCTGTTATCGATTCATGACTTTTGGCATTAAAAATGTTGGTGCTACATATCAATGAGCCATGAATTATATCTTCTATGACATCATGAGTCGCATATTGGAAGATTACGTGGATGACCTTCTTACCAAATCCATACATCGAGCCAAACACCTGATCCTTAAGGTCATATTTGACCACCTCATCAAGTATTGTGTTCGCCTTCAACCTAAGAAGTGTGTCTTTGTGGTACTTTCAGGAAAACTCCTTAGTTTCATCATTTCTTTGTGTGGCATAGAAGTTGATCCTGCTAAAGTGAAGGATATTCTCAAATGCCTCCACCTACTAATCTTCGTCAACTTCAAATTTTACAAGGTAAGTTACAATCTATCCATCAGTTCATTTCACAAATTTCTGACCGTTGTCAACCATTTCATCATCTCCTCAAGAAGGATGTCTCATTTAAATGGGATGATGAATGCCAAAAAGCCTTTGATGCCTTAAAACAATACCTTATTCAACCACCGGTGTTCATTCCTCCTAAGGATGACCAACCCTTTTACCTATACATTTCTGCTACTGACCATTCCTTAGGTGTCATGCTCGCTCATCACGATAAGTAGCATAGGGAGCAAGCGGTTTATTACATAAGTTGTACACTTATGGACTACGAGACTAGGTACACCCATGCTGAAAAACTTTGCTTAGCCTTAGTTTTGTTGCCACTAAACTACGTCATTACCTACTCAACCACAAAACCTTTGTCATCACTAACACTAACCCTCTACATTATATGTATGCCAAACCCTACCAACATCAATGTATTAGACATTGGCTCATGCTTCTTATAGACCTTGACCTCGAATTCATCCATCAAAAGTCTATCAAAGGCCAAGCCATCACTGACCAACTAGAAGATGCACCTCTTTCTAGAAATCAACCCTCTAACTTTGATTTCCCTGATGAATCCATTGCTACCCTCTCTTTGGATGATACCACTTGCCAGATGACCTTGTTCTTTGATGGTTCAGAATTTCGGTGTGGATACGGTGTAGGTGTTATCCTCATTCCTCTTGATGGTGAACCTATGTTGTTATTTTTCAAACTATATTTTGAGTGCACTAAAAAATTTCCGAATATGAAGCACTCGTATTAAGCCTTCAAACAGACATCTACCTAGATGTTAACACAATTAATATCTTTAGTGATTCCCAACTGGTTGTGTTAGCATATAGATTTGCACGCATGCAAATGACATGCAAAAGTGTGGGAATGAAGTCCCTCCTCAATGAAGGTGAGGCTGCTTTTATTGAAAACCAAAACTGTATTTACATCTGTACATTCAAAATTGTATGTGGCGGGGGTGTTTTGGAACATCAATGGAAAGAAAGGTGAATGAGGGAGATGAAATGAAATGAAGGAAGGGAGTGGAATGGAATGAATTGAAAGAACATGTAAAAGTTAGGTAAAAACAGAGCCTAATATTGCATGAAGAGGAAAGATGAATAACTAACACAAGTTAAACGGAGTTTGAGTTAGCTAAACAAGAATGTGTAAAAGGGAACACACGTGAGCAAGTAGATAATCAAAGTTTGATCACTGTGAAATAGAACAACATATTAATAATGTTGACAATAAGATCAAACACAATATTTGCATGCAATATTCAAACACTAACATCTAATGAACATAAGAACATCAAATGCTATAAGAGACAATGAATGGGACACAAAGTTCATATTTCATTAACTCCAAAATGTCTTCTCAAAAGAACACAAAGTTTCTTTCTATAAAGTAAAGCTTGCATAAAAAGTATTTTCTTCTCCTCTCTCAAAGTCACCTTACAAATGAGCCCCTTGCTTCCTTTTATAACCAAAAAGTTGGTTACAAAGTAAATCCCGATCTGAAAACCAAATTTAACTAGCAATTGTGCACACACATTTTTCTTGCTTTGTATTGATTTTCGATGTAAAATTTGAGCATTATATCCTTTTGTATTTTTAATAAAAGAATAAAAACTACAAGTACTGTGCAAATATTGAAAGAAATGAAGAGATTCACCAGCAATTTGACACAAGAATTGATAACGGAGTTCGGCGCTTGAGGCCTACGTCTCCGGGTCCGGTTGAATGGGACCGATCTATTAAAATCTTGAAAATAATTCTTTACAAAGAATTCTACAAAATTTTGACCTTCTCACAGTCTTCCTCTATCAAAAATAACAGGGGTTGCTTTTTACATCTCCTCCAAATTCCACTCCTAGCTCAAGTTATGAGCATTACAATAATTTCACACAGTCCCGAATGCTATACAAATATAATATACCTCCTTTTATACTGTTTCCAAACAGCTGGTGCAATGGTTAGGTGCCTATACTTTTTCTTGGGAGGTCAGCTGTTCCAATCCCCTCCACTTCTCCTTAGGCACATTTTAAGTGTTTTATCCCACATTGTGGGGGCGTTAAAAGGTAAGCATTTATTAATGCATGGAGGGTGGTTTGAATTGGCTTAAGAGCCACCTATATGCTTATGTAGAGGCGCATTTCTTGGGATAGCGCATGGTTGTGATTTTTAGGCGCTAAAAATCAGCCAACGATAATGCGTGGTTAGTTGGATAAGGAGAATACGTTGATAAAGTGGTATAATTAATATGCAATGCGTGGAAATTAATTAAAAATGCGTGGAATTGGTAGTTAATAACAAATATGTGTGGGAAATTTGCATAATTTAAATAATGCATGCCTAAATGTCCCACATGCATGGTGCAAAGGCAATTATAGGAGTTTATATACACAAGTTGGTTTAATGATTAAATGAGAAGGAGGCCAAGGCACCCCTCCATAATCGAGTGTGTCGAACTGGTGAGGGCCCCCAACCAGTAAATAGCGGGGTCCATTTGTCCAAGAATGAGTGTCCAAGACCGGCGTTCCAAAACCCATTTTTTTAGTACGTCACACAATTCATCCACGTGTCACAATATAATCGAAACACTTGGTGAGCGTGCACATGTCCAACCTGCACAAAACTCCAAATTTTGCCAGTTGCCCAAAAATTTCAGCGGGCTATAACTTTTGCAAACGAGCTCCGTTTCCTACAAACAAGATGTCGTCGGAATCATATAATTTTTCTCCACGCTTTAAAAATGACTACAACTTATTCTAAGAAGATCTTAGATCGGTGTTTCTCTGTGAGGATCCTCTGGATCATTCCTCCCCACTGAGAAACTTTTGGACCCCAAAAGTCAACCTAATTGGTGAATAGGTGAGGGTATTTCTCCCTCACCTTTCCAGTTTCCATCCATTTAGCCTTGTTCGAATGCATGCCTTTGAACCCAACACGAAGATAATTAATATCACCCCTTCCCGAAGTTCTTACTTTCCTGTCCAAAATGATGTCTTCCTGCAACTCATCAAGATACTCAGGAGTAAAATCATCAATGGAAGGCATAATGTTAGAATCATCATGATCAACAATCATAGGCGATTCATACAATCTTAAATTCTCAACATTTACAACTGAGTATATTTGCATATATGGAGGTAAATCCAACTGGAAAGCATTGTTACCAATTTTTCCAATATTTAGAACGGACCATACCGTATAGGTTTCAATTTTTTACCTTCACCTGTCAGTCTTTCCTTGCTGATGTGAAGCCAAACTGAATCACCAACTTTGAACTTGTGATCAATTCTATGTTTATCATGCCTAGCTTTGTACTTAGCCTGGCTTTTCTCCAATTTTTCATGGACATACTGATGAACCTATTGTATTCTCTGCACAAATCTTTTAGCCTTGTCAGAATCACTTGCACCATTAACAACAGTTTCATGTCCATAATATATATCTAATGGAGAATTAGGTAGATATCCATAACAAGTCTCAAATGGAGACTTCAAAGTAGAAGAATGTAAGGCATGATTATAAGCATGTTGCACATAATAAAGATGTTCATCCCACAATTTAGGATGTTTTTACTATAGCCCCTAAGTAATTGTACCACTGTGCGGTTTACAACCTCTGTTTGACCATCAGTCTTGGATGAAAAGCAGTGCTCTTTTTCGATTTTGTGTCCATTAACCCCACAATGTTGACCAAAATTCCCAAGAAATCTAGAATCCCGATCGGATGTGATTGAAGTAGGTAAACCAAAATGAACCCAAACAAACTGAAAGAATAAATGTGCAGTTCCCTCACCAGTTATTTGTTTAGTACATGGAACCAACACACACATTTTGCTAAATCTGTCCACTACCACATATAAGTAATCATGTTTCTTCCGTGTCATGGGCAAGCCTCCTACAAAGTCCATGGAAACACTTTCCCAAGGCCGTGTTGGAACAGGAAGAGGAGTGTAAAGTCCTAATTTCCTGTTACTTGGCTTGCTTGTGGCACAAAGAACACATCCCTTAATATACCGGTTTACATGTTCATGCATTCTAGGCCAATAGCAATATTTTTGTAAATGTGCAACTGTCTTACTAACACCAAAATGCCCTAAAATAAGAGAAGTATGTGCTTCCCTAATCATATGCACATGCTCATTTTCTAGAATACAAAGTTTTCCAGAATGATATAACAATCCTTCATGCATATGATAATCTTTTTCTCCTACTTGTTTCCCACTTACTAGATCCTCATACACTTCTTTAAAATCAACATCATTTACATATTGTTCCTTGTAACTAACATGAGCCAAAGAACTATGCTGCAAAAGGATAGATGCTACTACCACTGGTGGTCTGGATAACATGTCGGCAACCTTGTTTTGAATACCTTTTTTATACTTGATTACAAGATGAAATTGTTGCAAAAATCCCATCCACCTGAAATGTCTAGACTGCTGCAATTTGGTTTGTGTTTGTAAGTATTGAAGTGGTTGATGGTCAGTATGGATAATTGTTTCTTTTCCCATTAAATAATGCTTCCACTTTTTAACACTTTGAACCAAAGCATACAACTCTTTATCATAAGTTGGATAGTTTCTTACCACACTTGTAAAGGTTTCTGAATGGTAACACACTGGTCGTTTGTTCTGCATCAAAACTGCCCCCATTGCGTAGTCACTAGCATCCGTCTCAATCTCAAATGAATGTTGTAAATCCGGAAGTGCCAAGATCGGAGCGGTACTTATCTTCTCTTTCAATGTATCAAATGCTTTTTGTTGTTTTCCTCCCCACTGAAAGACATGTTTAATACTTGTCAAAGCATGCAAAGGAGATGCAATATATGAGAAGTTAGCAATAAATTTCCTCCAATACTGAACTGCACCTAGAAAAATTCTAACTTCCGTCACATTTGTGGGTCTAGGCCATTTCACAATAACCTCTATTTTTGCAGGATCAATTCTCAATTCTCCATTTCCTACAATATACCCCAAGTAAATTAAAGATGTTTTTCCAAATTCACATTTTGACATCTTCAAATACAATTTTTCTTTCCTTAGTGCATCTAAGACTTTCTGGATGTGTTTAACATGTTCATCCCATGACTTACTGAAAATAAGAATATCATCTAAGTAGACAATAACGAAATTATCAATGAATGGTCTAAAAATTTCATTCATAACTCTCATGAATGTTGTCGGTGCATTGCACAAACCAAAAGGCATCACTAACCATTCAAAAAATCCTTGTTTCATTTTAAAACCAGTTTTCCAAACATCACCTTCGTAATTCTTACTTGGTGATAACCACTTCTTAAGTCTAACTTAGTGAAATAAATTGCATTCCTTAATTGATCCAGTAAATCATCTATTCTAGGAAGAGGGTAACAATTCTTTATAGTAATCTTGTTTAAAGCACGGAAATCAACACACATTCGCCAAGTGCCATCCTTCTTAGGAACCAATATAATTGGTGAACCACATGGGGATGTACTTGGATGAATTATACCTTGAGCCAAAAGTTCCATTACCTGTCTCTTGATTTCCTCATTCTCTACTACTTGACAACCCGTATTTTTCCGATATTGGGAAGAGGTGCATCCTGAAGCAAGCAGTATCTCATGTTAAACCCCTCTTTCGGAGGTAGACCTGTGGATCCTGAAAAACATCATCAAAATGAGAAACAATTTTTACCAATTCATCCTTATGTTTTAGATCGCAAGTCTCATAAGCCATCTCATTTTCTTTTTCCTTGGCTTTGACCACCATGAGCACAAAACTTTTTCTTGAGTTCACAAGCCTTTTCATTTGACCTGCGATTACTAAGGATAGATTATTCTTTTCACGGTGAGCTCTAATAATAAACTCAATTCCATCCTTTACAAGCAAATATTTTTTTCTTCCCTATAGAAGATTGCTTTACGATCATACAAATAAGGACTTCCCAAAACCACCCCACAAATATCCAAAGGAACTACATCCAATTCAACCTCATCAATAAACTTGCATAATGGAAAATCAAAGTACAAGTTTTAGTTACTGTAGTTTTGCATCATCACAAACCCACCTAAAGGATAAGGCTTAGGATGTGGTTTAGTTTTGAGTCCTAGTTTCTTAACAACCTCCTCAGAAATTAGATTAGCTTGAGATCCACTATCAAAAAGAGTATCAATTTTCATATGCTTTGAAATTAATCTAATTTGGAAAAGCTCATTTCTTTTCTTATCGTCAGGTATAGTTTGTTTACTAGAAGAAGATGCAACATCTATAGTGCTATTGTTGGAAATTGAAAGAGTTGATTTACCTTGAAAACTCATAGCTGTGATTTTGGTTTCATCACCTGAATCAGAACCAAGATCATGCACTACGGTGTTTGTTTTCTTTTCTTTTCCTTTCTTAACCATCCATTTAGGATTCTTTTCAGGATGTAATTTCCAACATTTAGACTCATCATGGTTTTTTTTACAATGATTACAAAATGGTTTTTCGTCTTCCTTCTTAACAGTAGAGTTTGTTTTATGCTTACCCTTTCCTTTTCCTTCAGATTGCTTGTTCTTCTGATTAAAAGAAGAGAAAGAGGACTCCTTTGTCATTTTCCCTCGTGCTTCCAGATGGGTTGCTTGAACACATACTGCATCAAGATTAGTAGGACCTAAAACAAGTATCATATGCCTTAGATAACTATGCAATCCACCAATATATTTGAGCAGTGTTTCTTCTGTGTTTAGGGAAATTCCCAGAATTAGAGCCCTTTTCCTAAATTCTTGTGTGTATTCTTGAACACTTTGTCCCTTAGTTTGTCTTAATGTTTGCCAATCCATCATAGCTTGTTGCTTATAACCAAGAAGATGAAATTGTTGCCTAAGATTTGAAACAAATTCAGACCAAGAAGTGATTTATATACCTTTGTTTTCTTCCACTTCTTGAAGCTTATTCTCCCACCAAATGAGTGTTGTGCCACCCATCCAAAGAGTTGCGATGAATCTTTGCTTCATCATCAACAATTCTCTAAACCCTGCAATATACTTCTATTTTCTTGACCCAATTATCCAACTTCTCTGCATTTAGCTCTCTAGTATACATAGGCAATTCAAACTTGATATCTAACTTTAATGAAAGAAAATCAGATTTTAAAGAGTCTCTTTTTGGAATGTCAGAACTAGAGCTTTCTTCTTTCTTACCTCCTCTAGTTCCCTTTTCCCTTTGCCTATCTTGGTACATTTCTTCCACCATTTCCTTCATCTGTTGGAAGGATTGACGAAAGTTTTGTTCCACTTCCTCTCAATCCACCATTATAGGACTTCGAGATCGTCTGGTACCAATTTTGGGATCTCCTTCAACTAACTCTCCTTCACCCTTCTTAGATCGAGACCTTGTTAACATCCAACACACAACTTGCAATCCAAAACACGTTAAACTGAACCAAAAATCAGTCAAAACCAGCTCTGATACCAATGATCTGAAAACCAAATTTAACTAGCAATTGTGCACACACATTTTTCTTGCTTTGTATTGATTTTCGATGTAAAATTTGAGCATTATATCCTTTTGTATTTTTAATAAAAGAATAAAAACTGCAAGTACTGTGCAAATATTGAAAGAAATGAAGAGGATTCACCAGCAATTTGATGCAAGAATTGATAACGGAGTTCGGCGCTTGAGGCCTACGTCTCCGGGTCCGGTTGAATGGGACCGATCTATTAAAATCTTGAAAATAATTCTTTACAAATAATTCTACAAAATTCTAACCTTCTCACAGTCTTCCTCTGTCAAAAATAATAGGGGTTGCTTTTTACATCTCCTCCAAATTCCACTCCTAGCTCAAGTTATGAGCATTACAATAATTTCACACAGTCCTGAATGCTATACAAATATAATATACCTCCTTTTATATTGTTTCCAAACAGTTGGCGCAATGGTTAGGTGCCTATACTTTTGCTTGGGAGGTCAGCTGTTCCAATCCCCTCCACTTCTCCTTAGGCACATTTTAAGTGTTTTATCCCACATTGTGGGGGCGTTAAAAAAGGTAAGCATTTATTGATGCATGGAGGGCGGTTTGAATTGGCTTAAGAGCCACCTATATGCTTATGTAGAGGGCGCATTTCTTGGGATAACACATGGTTTGATTTTTAGGCACTAAAACTCAGCCAAGGATAATGCGTGGTTAGTTGGATAAGGATAATGTGTGGTTAGTTGGATAAGGAGAATGCGTGGATAGTGGTATAATGAATATACAATGCGTGGAAATTAATAAAAATGCGTGGGAAATTTGCATAATTTAAATAATGCATGCCTAAATGTCCCACATGCATGGCACAAAGGCAATTATAGGAGTTTATATACACAATTTGGTTTAATGATTAAATGAGAAGAAGGCCAAGACACCCTCCATAATCGAGTGTGTCGAACCTGGTTGAGGGCCCCCAGCCAATAAATAGCGGGGTCCATTTGTTCGAGAACGAGTGTCCAAGACCAGCGTTCCAAAACCTTTTTTTTAGTACGTCACACAATTTGTCCACGTGTCGCAATATAATCGAAACACTTGGTGAGTGTGCACACGTCCAACCTGCACAAAACTCCAAATTTTGCCAGTTGCCCAAAAATTTCAGCGGGCTATAACTTTTGCAAACGAGCTCTGTTTCCTGCAAACAAGATGTCGTCGAATCGTATAATTTTTCTCCACGCTTTAAAAAATACTAAAACTTATTCTGAGAAGATCTTAGATCGGTGTTTCTCTGTGAGGATCCTCTGGATCAAGATAACTAGGGTTTAACATGATCATTAATTAAGGCACCTAAGTGACCTTTGACAAATTTCTAAACAACTTTATTAAATATAACCAAAAATAGAAATCACTTAAGTTATCCATAGTTTCTTGAAAGCAAATAACAACACCTTTTAAAAGATACAATAATAACCAAAGTGCCTTATCCATTGAAATGGGATCCGCCTATCTCAAGTGTATGAGAAATGGACTCACCACTTCATTAGATACCAAGAAAATTATCCCCAACTGAACGGTGGAATTAGGATCTGCCGCTTTTTCCAGTTGAAAGGATTTAAACCTTCCCAAAGTTTCAAACATTTTTTCTTCTTCTAGAGGTTCATTTGGTCGAAGAATAGCCTCCCAAAATACCTACAATTCAAGAATCCTACTTGGCATATCATTTAAATTAACAATTTTGGATTGAGCATTCTCAAATAAGTTCTTTAATTTGATGCGTTGCTCCATTGAAACTGATGATAAATTATTGGTGGGAGTGTACATGTCCTTAAACAATTGTGAAAATTGCTCTTCCACCTACTCCTATGAACACCTTTGATTATTCTCATTTACAAGGTTACAAGGAATCTCAGCTATGAATTCTTGAATCAAGGAGATTGAATTGAAGGCTTCATTGCACATTCTCTCATAATGGATCATAGAATCCTCAAGAAGTGTCTTCCTTGATTTTAGATGCAGACACCAAAGAAAATGTGTCCCTTGATGTTCAAATTCAAGAATTCCTTCAATGGCTAAAACTGAGGATTCCATACTTGTCATCTCCTGCAAACTGGGCAATATCTCATCCAAATTTGATATATTAGAAACAAAATTTTCTTTGAAAGAAAGAATTGGATCAAGATACACACTGAAATCTTCATGAAGCTTAACCGTGGTCTTGATCATCCCTTGGCCTAAAACGAGAATCTCTGAAAGCCAAGTTTTAGTGACATGGCCTAATGTGTTTATTTCTTTTGACAAATTGAGAGTTTCTTCATTAGGGGCAGCCACTGCATCAGGTACCGGGAAAGTGGATGATATGGGATTTATCAAATGTTGAACATATTCCACCAATTGATTCTTTTCGCCTTGAGCTGAGAGTTATGAGACTTATATTTCTCAAGTCTCTTTAGCACGATATCAATTGAATCTCGAGCCATCGCCATGTCACTTTCTAATGTAGACCTCCCAAGTCCAAGTCTAGAAACTTCATAATCAGCAGGTGTCATGGCATCACACTCCTTATCAACTTGTGGGATGGCAAGATCTACAAATCTATTTCTGTCACTATCCACCATTATTCGAGAAAGAACCTTAGGCTTCTTTGGAATGACGTCATTTGAAAGTTTGAAAAGGGCATCAAAATCAATGTCAATTGCCTTGACAACCCTCTTCCTTTTCTTAACCTTGGAATCAACCCAGGAAGGAGTATCATGCACTATTTCCACATACAAAATCCTAGAGCTCAAATCAATATTCTCATTGTTCTCGACATCATGAGATCCTGCTTGAATCCTATCTACGACCTCAATTTGAGGAGAAACAACCTCAATATCCACCTCCTGATTATTTGGGAGATTTTGGGAAATCCCTTCATGAACTACATGCTCCGAAGTGTTTGATATTTGAATTACCTGCACCTGAGTGGATGCTTGTTCGAAGCATGGCTGAGGATCATTTGCCATGAGCTTCTAAGCACTATTAACAATGTGGGTAGAAGAATCTCTACTCGAGGTAGAAAATCCTGATACACACTCTCTTCCTTCTTTGGGGTTAGGATCTTTATATTTTTCTCCTTGTGACACATTACTTGGTGAAGTGGATTTTGGCAACCACTCCTTTCTTACTTGTTGTGTATGATTGGATGGTATAGAGGTTGATCGAGAAGAGGATTTGGTTGAATGAAGGCCTCCTCGGGTTGGAAATTTTTGTGATCCTGAAGCATGATCTTGAATTGATTGTAACTTGGCAAGTTCTCTATCGTACCAAGATATGCTTCTTTCAAGAATCGGTTAATTCTTGCTATCAAGAAAAATTCATCTCTTTTGGTCCAGTCAATTTGAGGCAATGGGGTAAAAATCAACCGCATCATATGAGGGATCAATGACATCTTCATCATCATTTATGAATGAATCGGGATGGTTCTTGATGCGAAGGCCTTGATACGAGCAAGTGTTACTCGAGAAAACTCTCGTCTTTTTACTTCATGTTTATTCGAATAGGCAGCCTAGAAATCTTCCATGATAGGGTTATGTTGATACTTTGCTCCCAAAATCTTCTCGCTTATATCCATTGATATCAAACTCGATCTCTTCACATACGAATGGATTGTTATGAGAGCGAACTCTTTTTACATGAGTTGTGCACTAAAAAGATTTTGACATTGGTATTCCCGATTTGGATTGGGAAATAAATTCTGAACGGTGCTTGTCATTAAGAAGATGGTGAGCTTGGAATAGTTATCATGTAAGCTCCATTAATGCTCATCTCACACCGAGGTACTTAGGAAACTTCCACGGGTACCAAAGCAAATCCACTCACGCAAATGTAGGAAAATGATGAAAATTGAATAAACTAGGTTGCCCATTAGGAAATGACACTCATGGCTTCTTTAGAAAATCTTTCCTCGATATTCGATTCAAGTTCAATCACGCAAAAGGTGAATGCATCAGTGACTCTTCTAAAATGGTGAGAGCTATTTTTGAAACTGAGTTGAGGATAATAATGAAAAACACTATTTGACGGCCCCATGACTCCTCTTGTTTCAAGTCCCGAAAATAGATTTCTTCTTGCTACTGTATAAGTCAAATACGATGTCATGTAGAAGCATCCAGTCATCTTAACTTCTAGCAATTATTTGTGAAGGGTGTTACTAATGATAGTGGCCCAATCCACAAACTCTTTCTTGGCAAGGATGATATAGATAAACTAATACATCCATGGGTGAAAAATCCTAGCAGAGGGTAAACCAAAAACTTGACTTAGGAGAGTAATCATGTCCCTGATTTCTTCGACGAACTCAACGTGGTACAGTTCTTTGAAAAGCATGTCAATTCGAGGCCTCTTGGTTACTAACCAGTTGTTATCAACCATCTTGCTCCATCTTAGGGGTTCCTCATCCCAAAATTCTTGCACTAACTAGCGAGTGATATCCACATTCTTGGGAAAGTCAGGTATGCCGAGTAATTCCTTAATGTGCTCTAGTGTGATTAAGAGGAAAGGCTCGCGATTATCTTTAAAAATTCCTCATCTCTCAGGATCATAGTGCTCAACGCACAAGCGATAACCAACTCTGGACACTACACTGAGATAGGAAATGTTGTTGCTTGAGGTAGACCACTATGGTAAAGCCTATCTCGAGAATATGGTTTTGCCTTCAGTTTTCACCCGTTCACAAAATTTTTGCACATTGATGTGACCCAGATTTGTATCAATAATATTTTCATATGCTAACTTAATGGAACTGGGAGGGATGATTCCTTGGAATTCATACTTGAGTGTGGATTTGTTTGATTTCTCCACTAGCTTCCTTGACCTTCCTGCAGATTTGTTAGATTTTTCAGCCATTATGAATTTTACAGAAAAATGACTCAAGCATGCAAAACAACACAAGCGGGGTCAGGTCTCAGTCTCCGAAACCCCCGTCAGTGCAAGAACAATATGATTCATTTTAATATTATTATTATTTAAAAACAATAATAATAATAATAATAATAATAATAACTAGTCTTGTTTACAAAATCACACACCGAGACTAGGTTTGAATTCCGACTCGGGTGACAACTTTTTTTTATTTATTTATTTTAAATAAACAAAATCACCCAAGTTCAATATCAATTTTTTATTTAATTTTCCAGAGAAAATTCTCCCTGGTATGTGTAAAAATTCTGATTTAAATAACCGTGTACTTTGAGATTCACTTCTTCCTTGCGATCTTCTGAGCGATGCGTGAATACACTTGCTTAATCCTTCTGCAAATGTGTGAACAATGCATTTGCTATTTCCTCCTTTGACCGGTGTATGACTATTGGGTGTAGAAACAATTGCGTGATCTATTCAATCTGGTTTTTATTTTTTTTTTTTTAACCTGCGTGGACAACCCTCTGATTGCAAATGTGTGGATAATCTTCTCCAATGTGTGGAATGCTTGGTTTTCCTTTGGATAGTCAGTGTTTCTCTTTGCCAATGCATATACAACTGAGTGGATTTTGTCTTATGACTACCTGTGTATGCGTGGAGACCTCCTTCTGTTGGCGGGCATGGGAATTTATGTTGTCCCAATGCGTGGGAGTCAAAAACATTTTCCTTTAGACTATTATTACTTATTCTTAAACTGCGTTGAAATTTACCTTTTGCTACGTGGGAGATCCTTCTTTGCTCATGCGTGGGAAATTTTGAGTTTCCTCCTTGCTATTTTGGAATGCCCTGGATTTTCAATGCATGAAGATTTTCTTTTCTATTTTTCTCTCCACCACGTAGTCTATGTGAAACTTGCTTTATTTCCTTTCCTATGCTGCATGGAGATCTCCGTGGAATGCGTTGGAAAGATGTTCTTTACTCATGCATGGAAACTTTGTTTTTGTTTTGCTGTGTATTTCCTTTTCTTCAAGCTGCCAAATGAAATGCGTGAAAGTTGTCTCTATTTGACCAATGCATGGCCTTTTTCTCCTTAGTTTTGCGTGGAAATGTGCATCTCAAAACCTTCATGAAGACTTAGACTATGGCATGGAAATGATGTTGGGCCTGCGTGGAAACAATTTCTTTCTTTGTTGGACTGTATCTCTTGATGAATGCATGTGGTCCTTCTTTTATAACCTGCATTTGAACTTTCTTTTCCTCCAAGGCATGGAAGATGCTTCTTTTGTATGCAAACTGTTTCCTTTAACCTGCGTGGAAACTGTATTCCTCCTTGTTTTCTTTTTTATTTTCTTTGTCTTCTTGTTGTTCCTTTCTCTAGCGTTCACAGTTTGAGGAATGTGATAAAGATATTATGTTTCAAAAATAAGTGAGAAGCAATTTTAGAAAGCCTCATATGACTCTTTCCAACGAGTTCGACGAAGGAATTTATGAAGGTTAAACCGACTTCCCCTCTTCTCGGGTAGTGGAATTAATTGCTAGGGGAAATGGGGGAAGCAACAACCAATTGCCAATGAGAATGGCAAAGTGGGCTGGCAATCTCCTTTCAATTTCCCCATGTGGGAAATTGGGAGATTTCTTTCCCATTTGCCAATTTATTAATTTGGAAATTGGGGGAAGAAATCCCATGAGCGGGAAATTAAAAAAAATTTTCCACGAAAGGGGAAATCCGGGCCCGGGAAGCCAATTTGGCATTCCTGGCAATGGGAAGCGGAAGCTTATTTTTCCCGATAATTAAAACAAAACTTGTCGAACAAATTTTAATTAATATTTATTAAATTAAATACTCCAAAGTTATTAAAAATTAATTTTATCAAACAAAGAGTAATTAATTAATTTTTAACGCAGTTCAATGCCTGGCAGGAGGAGTTCTCACCTGAAAAGAATGAAACGAAGACCGGAACGATCACAAAAATGAGATGGTCGTGATGACAGTGATAAACCACACAAAGTAATACTTATGGAAAAATTCAAAATTTCCATTTTCATTATATATACATATATATATATATAGATATATATATATATATATATATATATATATGAATTTTACGCCGTCAAAATTGGCTAATAATAGGTTGTAAACCAAGTCAATGGTATATACTAGTGTCGTAATGAAATAGTGCAAAAGTACAAATGTCATGTCGACACGCTTTTGACTACCTTTGATCGTTACGACATTCAAACCACCCCATGTTCTACCAATAAATTTACGGATACCATGGCCTATCTAGCTTCTCAAATACCTGATTCACTGCTGACTCCAAAATCTTTGTCACAATACAAAGGTTATAATCACCCTCTTATTTACCTCATGAGGTCCATTCTGTTGGAACCGTTGCACCTGACCCACATGACCTTTGGTATAAGTATTTTGTAGACTACATTTCCCTTTCTATTCTACCTCCTAATCTCACTCGTAATGGACAACGTGACTTTCTTAAAAGTGTCTCTCGCTATGTCATCATGGGTGGTATCCTTTATAAGTGTGGCTTTGATGGTATTCTCTTACGATGCCTTACAAGTTTTGAAATTCCTTACACCATCAAGGAAGTTCACGACGGAATTTGTGGAGGCCACTTTAGTGGTTTAGTTATCACTAAACGCATTCTTCGCCTTGGCTATTATTGGCCAACCTTGAACCATGATTGTTGTGACTATGTCAAACATTGTGTGAAATGCCAACAACATGCTAATATTCATCACACACCTAGTCATGCCTTATAGGTCGCACGAGACCTTTGGCCTTTCTCTCAATGGGGTTTGGATCTTGTCGGAGAGATCAATCCTCATTCTTCACAGCGTCATCAATGGATTATAATCTGCATCAATATTACACTAAAAGGCTAGAATCCATTCCCTCATTTCTAAAAATCTGAGAAGATATGTGAATTCATCAACCATCACATCATTTTTTGCTTTGGTGTTCCTCACCGCCTCATCACTGATAATGGAAAGCAATTCAAAAACAAAACCCTATGAAATTTTTGCGATGATTTTTGCATTCAACTCAAGTTTCTCATCACCTTATTACCCAAAAAAAAATGGCCAAGAAGAATCAACCAATAAAACCTTGAACAAAATTCTTATGAAAGTAGTTGACGATAATGGGAAGGATTGGCATACGCACATTCCTTTCACCTTGTGGGCTTATCGTACTAGTATTCGCACTTCGACCATTTTCACACCTTTTTCTCTAGTCTACGGTACCGAGGTTGTCTTGCCTCTCGAAGTTCAGATTCCATCTCTCCACATCTCACTACAAGACATGCTCAATGACGATGACTTTCACCATGACCGTTTAGCACAACTTGAGTTGTTAGATGAACATTGTCTCAATGCTCTTGATCATCTCCAAATCTACCAAAAATGTATCAAATGTGCCTATGATAAGTGCATTCATAAGTGAACCTTCCATGTCAACGACCTCGTCTTGAAGGAAAATCAACATGTAACTAAAGAAGAGAAAAGTAAGAGGGGAAAATTTTCTTTGAACCGGCTTGGACCCTATAACTTTACTCATGCCTATGGATTAGGTGCTTATCGTTTGTCTTCACTTGAAGGTAAACCCGAACCTGAGCCCCTCAATGCCTTGCATCTTAGACCATTTTATTTTTGAAATCCATTCCTATATCACCTTCTGTCTATTGATCACTCGTCCCTTGAGTGGTGTTCACATTCCATGTTACCTTTTTTAAGATCAACGACTAAACAAGAATCATGTGATTACCCATCACCTTTCAACCTTATCTTCAATATGAGTACCACAGCTCTACTCATGGCATGATTCTCATGGATACTTTTCATCTTTTTCAAAGATGGAATCCCATGGTCATTCATCACTTGAAACCATATCTTTCATAGTTAACCTCTATGTGTTATGGTTTTTTCTTCTAAACAAGAACCTAATATTCCTCTATAGTCTTTTCCATGACTTAAAATATCCAAAAACAAAATGGGATTCAACTCCTTGAGTCAAACTTCTAGCAAAAAGATGAATCCCTCAAAAGGGACATCTCTTCTCTCTATCTTACCACTATAAATAACTACTGCCTCGAAGGACATCTATATAAATTCATTGCAACAACAAAATAAAATATTCAGAAGCTTCTCACATTGATCAGCTTTGCGAATACCTCAAGGACATAATATACTCATCCCATATAGACTTCTTGCATCAATTAGTCTATCACAAACAAAAGAAGAAGAAAATGATAAATTTTTTTGTCATGGACTTGCCTATGTTTTAACATGGGTTTTATTACATAAATATTGTTCATAGTGTGAACACTTAGGATTGGTTTGGGTTATTTAGTAGTAATAGGTTTTTAATAATTATAAAATAATATATGAGTGTGCAAAATAGTTGTAATGCACAACTCATAGTTGAGAGATATTTGGGATATTGAGAGGACTTAGAGATTATCCTTGACTCCTTACTTATAGGAGTTCATTGAGCTATTTATATGTAATCTCTCCATTGGGAATTTGTCCCGAATGAATTACAATATCTCTAGTTTTATTATTTTATTGTGCAATGTTTTGTTTTTTATTTGATTAAATCATAGATATTTACAAGATTTGGTATCAGAGTGGGTTAGACCGCAATGATAACCTGTAGGAATTTGTGAGGCATTTAGATCTGGATCAAATTTGTTTCATTGAGTCAATTCTACGACCTGCGTGTTTCATTGGAGTCAAATATATGACTTGTGTGTTTCATTGGAGTCAAATCTGTGACCTGTGTGTTTATCTACCAACAATGGTGATGCTTCACTCAGGTGAATCCATACTTGGCTGCAACGTGACTTCTTTCAATATCCGGATCCACAGTGAATAGAGGTATTGTGTTTCTTTCCTTTTTTGGACGCAGATGAAAAAAATAGAACATAAAAATTTTTGCCAAATTTGGAAAGGGTCTAGGAAGATGTTGGAGTTATAACTTAAAATTGTCATAACTTTCAGCTGGTAACTCAGATTAATGTGCCATTTTAAAAAAAAATTGTATTTTTTCGATCTCTACACATTGATCTTGTGTTTTCTATTGCTAGACAAAAAAAATATTTTTTCCTTTTTTGGCAAATATGTCAAAAAATTTACTTTCAGTGTTTAAAGTTTATTGTAAGGGTGCATTTTCGACTGATTTCGACACCTATTATGGAAATTCCATTAGATAAATTCAATGGATTAAATTTTCACACATGGAAGGTGAAAATACAAATGCAATTAATGAACAAGAACCTTTGGGGAATTGTGAGTGGAAAAGAACTAGAACCAACAGATGTTGCAAAATTGCTTAAATGGCAAACCAGGGATGACAAAGCAAAATCGATTATTGGGCTTGTTTTGTCAGATACTGAGTTTCATTATATAGACTTAGAAAAAAGTCTAAAGATATATGGGATTTGATAAGTAATACATTTGGTGCAAAGGCTATGAATGCTAAATTATCACTTAAGTTGCGCTTATTCAAGTTGAAAATGAATGAGGGTGCAAATATGTCAAGTCATATTAACGATCTTAGATCTCTTCTAAGACAAAACACAAAAATAAGTGCTTAGGTAGATGATGAAGATGCAAAAGCTATTTTATTAAATAGTTTACCTCCAAAATACAAAGTAATGTAGTTTTTACTCTTGGTCAAATGCCTTCTCATTCACTTGAAGGTATGATTTCTGCATTACTAGCTGAAGAAAAAAGAACAAAAGAAGATATTGAGGAAGAAACTACTCTTTATATTAAAAGGAAGCATACTAATTTTTCAAAAACAAAGAGGAATTAGAATGCTTTTATTGTAAGAAAAAAGGACATAAATCTTCTTTTTGTATTACTCATGCCAAGGACATCATAAAAGGAAAGCTAAAAATGGATGAAGCTAATACAACTGTTAAAGAAGAGTCAGAGAATGAAGAAGAAGATGAACCTAAATAGAATGAGGATGAAGATGACTACCTATACTAAGTAGTGCCTGATGGAGGATGGAGGCATAGGAGGATGGAGGCAAATTGACATCTCTTGTTATTCACCAACAAAGAGATTGCTTCATTGTATTGGTGACCTTTTGTTTCAGTTGTGTGGTGTGTTTGCTTTCCACTTTGTAATAATGAACAGAAGTAATATTCTTGTTCAAAGCTCCTACGCGAGCATAATTTTTGTTTTGTAATCCCTCTAAGTTAGAAACAATGATGTGAGAAAAATAATGTACGCTGCTATGTAGTGGTTGGTTCCACTAGAAAACCATTTTCTGAGTTAGAGGTTCTCTTTAAAACCTCATATTGTTTGAGTTGTTGGTACTCATTGAAAACCTTCATTTCTTTGTAGATCATGAGCAAGTACAAGAGATATCTTTCCCCATGTTCACACTAAGGGGGTGACTATTACAGAAATATTGTTCATAGTGTGAACACTTAGGAGTGGTTTGGATTATTTGGTAGTAATAGGTTTTTAATAATTATAAAATAATATATGAGTGTACAAAACAGTTGTAATGCACAACTCATAGTTGAGAGATATTTGGGATATTGAGAGGACTTAGAGATTAGCCTTGACTCCTTACTTATAGGATTTCATTAAGCTATTTATATGTAATCTCTCCATTGGGAATTTGTCCTGAATGAATTACAATATCTCTGGTTTTATTATTTTATTGTGTAATGTTTTGTTTTTTATTTGATTAAATCATAGATATTTACAAGATTTGGTATTAGAGCGGGTTAGACCGCAATGATAACCTGTAGGAATTTATGAGGCATTTAGATCTGGATCAAATTTGTTTCATTGGAGTCAAGTTTGTGACTTGCGTGTTTCATTGGAATCAAATTTGTGTCTAAGTTGACCTGACTACATCATGTCTAATCCACCTAGTTCCCGCCCATATACATATAACATTGCAAATTAAAGCAACTACATCATCCATACCATAAATTGCATCGCCTATACAAATGAAAGTCTGCACATCTATACAAATGTACACCAATACAAATACATAAAAGTATCTCAAACTCTCATATACAGCTTCAATATCTTCAGCACACATGTTGATCTAATAATAAAAATAAAACTCAAAAACCCTCATGTGCATCCTCTCTATCTTTGGCATGTAGGCCGATATATATCAAAAATAATCAAAAATGCCAAAGGTACGTAGCTATCAATCATCTTCCCATCTGGTATCCACACTTGGTATCATTTGTATCCTCCTCCTCTACTCTAGTGAGGGGCCCTTCTAGTATCTTTCCACCTTGCATGGGTCTCGACTATAATCTCTTCCCGACCCATAGCGAGGCCTCCGCCTCCGTGAACTAGTGGCCTCACCCCGAACTCCGTCTCTCGGGCTCTTCGCACCCATATACTCTCTCGAGCTATGAGTGCGAGAGCTATTCCTCTCACTCGCCACTCATTGTGCTCTGTACTCAGCATAAGAGGGGACATCTATCCCCATGGTAGTCAGATGGTCCTAATAATACTATGCCTCATTTAGGGCATCCTTGAACTTGGCCATCGGTACTTATCGAGGAAGCACCATCGGTCTCAAACCCTATACCTATACCATGGGACCTCGTCCCGAGCCCGTGTCGATGCTAATATCTTTGTGCATGTGTTGCGACTGGGCCTATAAGGCCACAATCTAAGCATGTGCAATGGCCAACTATCCCCACAACCTCGTTATATGTGGCTATAAGGTGGCTACCTATCCTCCGTATCCATCCCCACCTGTGTGAGTCCCTATCCTCGCAACTAGGCATGTAAGGCCACCAATCAGTGCATTTAATGTGGCAACATGTGCCTCTCGTCCTTGTCAACTACCCCTATAAACATGTAATCTAGGCCTGTAAGGTGGCCACCTATCTTTGTAGTGTATCCCTCATAATTATAAGGGTAGCCAAGTTTGCCCACCATTGTCTTTGTAGTGTATCCCTCAGAACTATAAGGGTAGCCAAGTTTGGCCACCTATCTTTGTAACTAGGTTGCCTACCACTGTCTATATCCATTGGTGACACCCGCATCATCAATCTTACAGTCCAATAGCTGCTCCTCCCCTGCCTGTCAAAGATGTAGGTCGTGGGTGGAGACATAGGTCTCTCCATGTCATCCCTCTTGTACTGTGGGAATGGTGGTGGCACGTCCCGGGTAGCCCAAATTGTCATCTAACCCACAATGGGTATCATCTCATGCTCACCATCACAACGCCCCTCTATCCACCTTAGTGGTTGTAACTCATCCAACTCCCCACCATGTGCATGTATTAGGAAAATCTACATACAACCTCTAAATAATATCAACCCTGAATAACCCCTCCAACATCCACCTATAATATGCCACATCATGTGCGGCCCTAGCTTCCCTATGTTGTCCCCCAATGGGTACCCACTACCTATAACCAAGTCTAACTAAACCCACCTCAAATGCATCGGGTCAAGGAAAACCAACTGGATGAACGAATACGATGTGCTCGTATGCCCAACAATGTAACAGAAGGTATAGTAAAAGTTGAACCTCCGCAGACCTTCCGTAGGCCGACAACTCCCTATATAGTTACACCAAGAATGCTAATGCCTAGGAAAATTGGGTCCACTCCTCCATCATATCCAGGAGAAGCCCCATCATTGCTCATGGGAATCTCCCACTCTCTGAATTGAGCAGTACAAAACAACACACCACCTCCATGATTAGAACCACTAGCCTCATTTCCTCAGGATGAGTTGTATACATGGCTCCATAGCGACACTATGGTATGTCAAATGCTCCATCAATTCTCCAAACACTACCACTATCGGCTCCTTTGATGCCTAAAATGAAATAAAATACACTGTTCTTCCACTATAGGTAGCCGTAAGATCCTGTAAACATCCTCTAGGGTGACTGTAATCTCACCCATTGGTAAAGGGAATTTGTATGTCACGTAATCCCATCTATCGATGAGTATGACCATAAAAATTAAATCTCAAGCTATATGCCTATAGTATCATATCTAATCAATCCCATGTCTCGTAACATGGCCACACTCCTCCACGGTCACACTCCCCAGTATAACAAGTAGTAGAGGTGGAACGGTATCTCTCATCCACAATTTGGTCTCGAGCTCGCATCTAATAAACCATAACATTATTAAACCTTGACCACACCTCACACATATCTTACCCAACAAAAAAACCCATTCCCAACACTCTCATTATTTACTCACTGTACCCACACCCCCAACTCTACCGACTCCCCTTTTTTTTACTATATCACTTTTGTATCCATCAACCTATCCCATTTGTACCTACTACCCTACTAATTTTTCATAAGCCCTATCCTTATGATTCATTTCCTATATTTCCCTCCCACCCTATCTCTTTTATTGACCTATTTCCTCCTAAACCCGACCGGCATCGGACACGGTTGATCAACATCGATCACTATTGGCCGATGATCGGTTCCTCCTAACTCACATCGGCCACCTAATGATCATGTCCACACCAAGATGATCGCCACCGTTGAAATCGGTCAATCGAATCCACATCTACATTTGTGATCATGTCCACACCACCCTTGAAACATCACTTGATACACCATAAAGGACCTCTCACTCTCATCCTCATCTTATGTGACTACTTCTATACCGCTTCTTCAAAACTATCCATGACCCCTTCCGATCTCATCGAATGCATTATCAAAAACCACTCCCATCCTCTATTTTCTCATCTTCAAATCATACACCTACACCACCTAGTTCTATCTCTGATAATCCCCCCATTGAAATCATCATCATCCTTGCCAAGGGTAAGGCCTCACGTCATAAATCCAAGAACCTAAGCATTCCCACTCATAATTCACTTACCCATCCACATAAGAAATTAGAACTTCCTCCCTCAAAATCCCATCAATCTAAGTCTCACATCATTCAATCATCTATCCTAGTGCCTCAACGTTCTATTTTGGGATCACACCCATTACCCTACATAGATACCAAACCACAATCCAAAACACCTATTTTTCCCTCTGCATCTACATCTAAATCATCCATATCTTCTTCTAAATCCACATATACATATAAAACATCCATGATCCCTTTTAAATTTACGTCTAAATCATCCATCCATCCTCCTTAATCTAGATCACAAATACCTAAATTTGAATATGAACCCAAGGTTCCTACAAAGCCTCATAAGAACAACCTTCATCTCTTACCTTCATCACCTTCACCTAAATAAAATTCTCTTAAGGGTCATACCACTTCACCGTCATACCACTTCACCTTCACAATCCCTCATCGATCTTATCCTAATATTTTTTAGAATATTCTCCAAGCATCCGCAATCACCTTGTCCCTTATCAATCCCTTTTATCTGCATGGGTCAAATTCCACATGGTTTTACCCCAACATCATATGTATTTACCATTGTGCCCTGGGCATGACACTAAACACTATAAATCCATTCGCACCCTCATCGACAAATTTATCAAAGAAGATGATCTTCTCCTTAAAGAGGATCATCCCATCACTTCCACTAGCCAATCTGAATCCACATCCCATCTTACAGCCAAAGTCTATAACATCTACAACCCTTTCCTCATCCACGTCATTTATTTTTATCCCTCCTCCCACCTTTACCTCCTCTAAGGATGGTCCTCCTCTCTATATTGACATCGTCAATATCACCACTAAACTCTCGTCTGAATGACCCACAATCATCTACACAATCTAAATAAAACAACATCATTGTTTCTCCCTCTAACAAGCCCACTCCATCTCCTCCTTTTTCCAAAGCTAAGGTATCCATCTTGACCACACCACTAACCCAAAAATCAGCCACCATCGAGTAGAGCGTCGTAAGGCATCTCAACCAAGCTCCTTTTAATATGTCTCTTTATGAGCTTATCCAAATCTCACCCCGTCACCGACAAGCCCTAATTAAGGCCCTATAACACATCCCCATCTCATCTAAAGAATCCCATCCCTTGTTGGGATTCTTACCACTTCTGCCACAAATTCTTTTAATGATTCAAAATTCCAGAGATCTTACCCATAGATCACAACCTTCCCATCTTCATCATTGTCTGCATCAATGAAACATTCATTCACCACTCTATGATAGACAATGCCATCAGCATTAACATCATCTAATCTCACACCTTTGATCAACTCAAAATTCCCAAATCTATTGTCGCCCAATCACCTACAGTCCTATGCACTTTCAATGATGTTGTGACCCCTATTTTAGGCACAATGATCTTTCTCATCCATCTTGGTGAAAAAATCCTCCATAAAATATTCTATATCATCAAAGGGGATTTTCAATACAATGTCTTGCTTGGGCATCCATGCATTTTTTTATGCATTGTATCCCCTCCACCCTCCACTGTTGCATCAAGTATGAACATGAGGGGAATATCTATACCTCTTCCACCAACCTTATTCCCTTCAAAGCATGTCATATGATTTATTGATGAATGATGTGATCATCCCAAAACAAGACTCGTCCCTCTAAAGCATCCACCATTTCCTTTGTGCTTACAACCAAACTTCCTAATGACGAATCCCTTGACAATGTGATGTAGTGCCTATCTCTAGGGGAGTATCGACTCCTTGCTCTTAATTATCTTCCTCCCTTAATCAACTTAGTTAACCCAATAAAGCACCCATGTATCAATAAAATAGTATGGATATCATTTCCTTTTGTCCACCTCACCTCAAAACCAACCTCATCTATGGTGGCATTAATCACCCTTCATCTCATATCGACAATCAACATCATACCAAACCTTACACAAATGGATTTTATTTCCTCTATAATAAATCCTTTTCCTATACATACCTCTGACGTATGTGTGGAAGGGATTCATTTTATGTCACTATGAACAGGGTATATATGACCTTGTCATTAACCAATCTCGTGAGCATCATGAAAAATTTAGACTGGGTTTCAAAGAGGAGCCCACAAACTCCGCCGCATAGCCTTATTCTACATATCCCATGCATATTGATTCATCACCCACTCCTTCTCCATCTAAAGACACCATGGACATGGATGAAACTGTGTCCCTTCCTCCTAACTTTTTTTTAGTCTCCAACATCACCCTAGGACCGGTCATTTACCGTAATGGGATAAAACTAGGTATTTTCATCTCATCTTCCCGACATAGTAAAGGAGGATTCCCCTACCATTGACATTTTAAAATGTCTTGATGATGACTCCATCCTTTCATACATGGGTGTAAAAGATTCCTCACTTCATAAGACCCTACCTTTTGACATATCCACTCTCCTCAACGAATATATTATCAACATCAATGTGGGGACTCCACAAGAGCCTCGTATCCTTCAATTTGGCCAATCTCTTAACCCACAAGATCTTGAGGCCTTTACCACCTTTCTTTCCAAACACAACTAGACCTTTTCATTGTCGTAATCGACACGTTGGGGCTTGATCCATCCATTGTCATCTATAACATTGTCACCATCCTTGACGCTAAGTCGTTCAAGCAAAAGATTTTCCACATGTATCCTCTCGTTGCCATCCTTTTCAAATAAGAGTTGTAACGTATTCTATTTTCTAACTTTTTCCATCCCATCGACTATGTGTAATGGGTTTTGAACATCGTACCCATTACCAAAGATTCTGAAATCTTTGCATCTATACTAACTTTTGAGATTTAAATCTCATTTTCTGTAAGGATGACTTTCCCCTTCCTAACATTGATTAGCTTATCAACATCATAGCCAGACATGATATGCTCTCTCTTATGGATGGTTTTTCCAGATATAATCAGATTCTCATCGCACCAAAAGACCAAAATAAGACTTCTTTCATCACCCCCCGAGGGTGCCTTCCTTCGCTATTGTGTCATTCCCTTTGATTTAAAAATGTGGGAGATACCTATCAGCATGTTATGACCTTCATCTTCCATGACCTTATCCATAAAAATGTAGAGTATTACATTGATGACCTCTTAGGAAAATTTAAATGACGCCAACACCATCTACTATCCTTGAAATTATCTTCACACATCTTATACGCTTCTTCCTTCATCTTAATCTTGCTAAGTGTGTATTTGGAGTTCTAACTAGAAAAATTCTTGGCTTCATCATCTCTATCGGGGGTATTGAAGTCAACCCTACTAAGATCAAATTTATCCTCGAGATGCCTCCTCCTTCTAATCTTAAATAGCTTTGCATTCTTTAGGGTAGACTTCAATATGTCTATCATTTCATCTTGCATATTTCTAACCACTAGCAACCTTTCCATCATCTCCTTTGCAAATACACCCATTTCAATTAGGATGTCAATTATAAGAAGACCTTTGACAATCTTAAGTAATGTCATCTATCTCCACCTATCCTCACACCTCCACAAAATGGGGAGCCTTTCTACCTCTACATCTATTCCTCTAATCATGCTCTAGGTGTCATGTTGGAACACCGCAATGAGCAAGGTATAGAGAAATATTTCTATTACATTAATCGTACTCTTCTTGATTACGAAACCCGATACAATGAATCTCGAAAAGTTTTTTTGTGCTCACTACTTCACCACATCTAAAATTCATCATTATCTCCTTAATCATAAAACCTTCGTCATCACTTTGGATGCAATATTCTTGAAACCATGCTCTCTAAGCCTTATCATAATGACCACATTACTTGATGGCTCATATTCGTGACCAAATTTGACTTAGAGTTCTCTTTTCCAATTTTTCCCCTTGAGAAATTTTTGATCAAATGTGACCTTTCACAGAAGGAAATGGAGAGGTTGGTTCAATCATGTGAGCTCACATTTCAATTCTGAAAATTAGGTTGCAGGAAGGCTCAATAATGGAAATACAACGTCGATAAATAAATGGCCAAGGGAACATCGAAGAAGATCAGAGCTCAAATGGAAGAATGGAGAAAGGCTCAAGTTTTTGGACTTTGCATTTTCGGTATTTTGAAGACAAGGTGGGAAAAATTTGAAAAACATATAAAGAAGAAAATCCCGAATTTGAAATTCTAAAAGTCTAAATTTTCAGACTTTTGGGTTTCGGGTTTTGGAGAAAGAGAATGGCTAGTCGAAAAAAAAGGAGCAAAATTCTGAAATCCAAAATTCCAAAATTTTGGACTTTTGGGTTTCAGAGTTTCAAAAAATTTTGTGGGCACAAAGGGATGGAAAGGAAAAGTTTCAAAATTCTGAAAGTTTGAATTTTTGGACTTTTGGGTTTCAGAGTTTCAAGATGCAGACCCGTCGAGTTTCGAGTCTTCGGTGGGCAAAATAGGAAAGGTGACCAAAAATGTCTGAAATCCCAAAACTTTGAAACCCGAAAGGGTTCATATTTCAGAAGTCAAACTTGGTTTCGGGGTCAACGTAGTGGTAGTTTTAGGTTTCAAAATTTTAGGTTTTGGAGTTTTGGAACTCTCAAGCAGGATCAAGTGATGAACAGGTGGAAAAAGTTATGAAGTCAAAAGTTCCAAAATTCTCAAAGTCCAAAATTTCATAATTTCGGTTTTGGACTTTCAGAGGTTTGGTTTTTATATTTTCAGAACTCTTGAGGTGATTTGGGTGATGAACAATTCTAAAGGTCTCAAAAGGAAAAATGTCTAAAATTATGAAAATCGAGATTTCGACTTTCAAGTTTCAAACTTTCGGAGGTTTGGGTTTCAGAGTTTCGTAACTCTCAAGTAGAATTGAAATGAACAAAGATCCCAACTTCTCTCAAACCAAAATTTCTGAAATTCCTAATTTTAGACTTTCGAGGTTGCATGCATTTCAAACTCGAAAAAGGAAGATCAAGAACTCACCATTTTTAGCAAAATGACACCCCGACCTTCAGATGGCCATAACTTTTGACTAGGAGCTCGGATTTTCACAAGAAAGGAATTTTTGGAAATCTTACAATCTCCTCTACACAACTATGACTGGTTATCTTAATTTGAGTGGGACTAAGTTCTTAAAAATGAAAATACAGTCTACCATTTTTAGGGTGTCAGACTTCTCACCTACCAAAATAATGAAGTATGGGCTTCCTTTCTTGCCCAACAAGGAAGAGTACATGGAGGCATGGGTTTTTAGTAGAACCCATCATTGTTGTAGGTGAATTCAATGCATTTTAGGGTGGTTAGAGCAGGATTTCAAAATTATTCTATCTCCTTCTCTCATTCTTCCTATATATTGTAAGGAGGGGCATTTTTCAAAAGGTTGGATATTTTTTCTTTGCACCCTCCCTTCTTCTCTTGATCTATAAGTGAATTTTTGGAGTTCAAACCTCCCATCTAAACTGTAAATTTAATCTTGCCTCTTGGCCATTGTAATGAATCAGTATCAAATTTGTGGAGCAATAAAATAAGTTTGTGGATGATTTCAACCCTCTCTTTTGTTCATTGCCTTCATTTGATCTCTCATTGCATTTTTAGTTATCTATGCATGGTGGTTGTATTAAATTTTTAATGGTTTGTGTTTAATTTCAAAGCAGGTGTTCAACATTCCTTTGGGACATCACCTCTATTATTTTAGATTTAATTTCTTGTAATATTCTTAACCATGTCTCCTTGGAAAGTTAGAGTAGGTTTTAGAGTAGATCCTCTACAATTTGTATGTGTGCATCAGAATAGAGGAATAGGAATCGGCCTTCATTTGGAGATATTTCCCAATTGCAAAGTCCCACACTTTGGGAAAATCTCCATGTTATGCAATCACACTGAGAGTTTCAACCCATCAAGTTGCATACATTCAAGGGTGTTGTGATTACGCATCAACAAGTTCATCTCTCATAAATATATCAAGGGCCGTGCCATCGCAGATCAATGTGTTGATGCCCCTCTTTCATAAAACCATATTCCTCATGAGAAATTTCTAGATGAATTCATACATACCCTCGATCAAGAATTATGTCCCATCAAAATTACACTTTTCTTCGATGGATATAAGTATTAGTAAGGTGTAGGTGTTGGTGTTATCATCATTCCTCCTTGGGATACTCCTATCCCCATCGCTTATAAGCTTAAATTCAAATGCACTAACAACATGGTTGAGTATAAATTCCTCATCCTGGGTCTCCAAATCGCTATTATGCTCGGCGTTCAAATTCTCTACATCTACGATGACTCTCAGCTCATCATCAATCAAGCTAAAGGAACCTATCAATGTAAAAATGAAGTCCTTAAAAATACAAGGACATTATTAATTTTCTCCTTGATTCCTTTTATCGACACCATCCAATCCATTCCTTTCTCATCTAATCATTTTTCATATACTATGGCTTCTCTTGTATCCCTCATCCCATGGGAAACTCAAGAGTCCAAACTCCCCATTTTTTTCCATCGCCTCGATCAACCATCACATACCCATGAGCTCCCTTATGTCAACCAAATTGACACTAATCAATCAAACATCTGGTACACCTAGACCTATGACTACCTATATGTATCTAAAATTCCCTCTCACTTATCCAAAATGGTATAAGGTCCTTTCTTCAAAGCGCTAACCACTACGTTATCCTTCGTAGCATCCTCTACAAACAAGAATTCGATGGTATATTTTTTTGTTACCTTAAATCACATGAATCTACCCGCACTATCCGAGAGGTCAATGAAAACATCTATGGTGGACATTTCAATGGTTTGGATATTGTCAAACATGTTATTTTTCTAGGCTATTATTGGGCCACTCTCAATAAATACTATCATGAGTATGTTAAGAAATGTACTAAATTCCAAAAGCATTCTAATCCTATCCACATCCTCGGTAGAACCTTATAGCCATGACCTAGGATCTATAGCATTTCTCACAATGGGGTCTCGACCTCATCAATCTCATCAATCCATGCTCTTCTCATAATCATCATTCCATCATCACTGCTACCGAATACTTCACTAAATGGGTGGAATCTATTCCACTTGCATCCACCACAACTAACAAATTGTCAATTTCATCAATCGGGATATCATTTGTCGCTTTAGCATTCCCATAAATCATCATGGATAACAAAAAGTCCTTTTAAAATAAAGACCTTAAAAATATTTGTAAATATTTCAACATTAATCTCAGCTTCTCCTCTTCTTAATATCCCCAAGTTAATGGCCAAGTTGAAGCTACGAAAAAAACTCTCTGTAATATTCTTGATAAAACCATCGACATATCTAGATGTAATTGGCATCTTCACATCCCCTTCTCCCTTTGAGATTACCGGAATAGCATCTCGCACCTCTATGGGTGCTACTCCTTTCTCTCTCATCTATGATTTTGAATATGTTCTTCCTCTCAAATTCCAAATCCCATCCTTACGTGTCTCTCTCTATGACTTCATCTCTAACAATTACTATCATCAAGAATGTCTAGCCCAACTTGAGTTGTTAGATGATTGTCACTTGATCGCCCTTCAACACCATCATTTCTATCAAGAATGCATCAAATGTGCTTATAAAAACATCTTAAGTAACGTGATTTTAACATCATTGACCTCGTCTTAAAATAAAACTAGAATGTCACTACTCTAGAAAGGAGCCAACATGGAAAATTTTCTCCCAATCTGTATTGGACCATACATTATCACACATAAGTATGGGTCTGGGGCCTATCGCTTAGCCTCCCTTGATGGTAAACTAGAGAAGGAACCCTCAATTCCTTTTACTTGTGATATTTATATTGTTAACATATCTACCAACGTGACCCTAATAACACTTAATGATCTCATTTCCATCACTAACCTTTATATCTCCCATCGTAATGATTGTGAATTACATGGTCTATTGGCACTAGCCTATAACCTTAAATATGGGCACCATGGCTTCTCTCATAGCATATTCCTCATTGACAAGTTCCTCCTCTTAGGTAGTACATCCATCACCCTCTTACCTACCTACTTGAACCATGCTAAGGTTCCATAGGTGTCACATGTACATCTTCTCATCCCCTCCCCAAGTGATTTACTTGGTTATCCCTAACTCTATACAAAGGAAGAAAATATCGAATGCTCATATCAAAAATAATATTATCCAAAATCATATTGCTCCCTCAAAGGATAGTTGTTTATATAAATCAAAAAAATGTCAAAATTATATATTGATCCCTCAAAGGATAGCTATCATGCATATATCATCCTGCCATCTAAAAATCCAAAAGAAAAATCAAAATAAAAATACTAATTATAGACCAATCCTTGAAGGATGGCTACTATTTTATATCATGGAAGTGAAGGCTTCCCACATCAATATACCTTCTTAAAATATCAAATGCAAAAGCAATATATCAAAATCAAATCAAACATCCCCAAAAAGCTTCCCGCATCAATCAACTTTCCCATCTTCTACAAACTTCTCGCATCTATCACGTTATTTCATGTTGCTTAGAGATGGGGCATAGACCTAGGAATACCACCTAAGGAGAACATATTTCCCCATACAAGCTCCATCTTAACCCCTTTTTCATGTCTACAGTGGGTCTATAGGAACACTTTCCATCTTTCCCTTATGATCTTAAATATGAATAACTATTGTTAGTTATGTGTTAACACATGTCATTAGTTACAAGTGCATTACTCTACATTGTTCCCTCTCACGCTTTTCCTCTAATCTAGTTCCAAATCATCTTTCTACGTACACTCCCTCTATGATGAAGTGTACTTACATATGTTTGGGTCACCCTATCAAGGTCGCACTCCTCCCCACCACATTATACTAACTTCTACACTCAATCCATCTTTTATATCAAGTAATCTAAATTCAACATACATCAAATCAAAAACATCATCTATTTAATATCCCGCATCTATACATATTTCCATCCATCACATAATGTGTTTACATGCATTCTAAACATACACGTCTAAATCTATCACATCTATTTCAAATCTAAGCCATCTCATATCTACCATCTATTATATCATTTATTAAATCAACATCTATCATTAAATCAAATCATTTACTCCATACGTCCATCTAATCATAATCACATGTATTCAAACCTTCACATCATCAATATACATCTAACATCTAAACATCCATGATATAGTCAAATCCATCACATCATCAATATACATCTAAACCAACATCCATAATACAAATCAAGTCATCACATAAAAGCTGAAAAACTCATACACACACACACACACACACACACACACACACACACACACACACACACATATATGTATGTCATCATCAAAACATGTACATACATCCGTGATAGGCCTCTCGAGTGATCTATCTCAAAAATCTATACATCATCAAAATCTATATACAATATTCACCTCTAATAATTGATCTAAACATCAAACAATCTAAGTCCGAACCATGCTCCCCGGTACAAGATCCTATCCTTTGCCTATCCACCCACGGATCCCTTGTCTAGGCCTCGATCGTACCTTGGCTATACTACACTCATGTTACCCAACACTTTCGGTTATTTCTCTCTCCCTAACCTCTTCTCCCCTACTAGATATGCCCTATAACGAGGCACATATGGCAATGTAGATGTCACAATGTGCTCATAATAGTGTGCTACACCCGGTGCCTTGTATTGTTCTAGCAAGACAAAGATTAGGAAAATCCATCTAGTCGATCCCTATAAAGCCTTTATATCCTCACTCCCTGATGCTACAATAATGGATCAAACATCTCCAAAATTTTCCATGTAGGCCTCCCTCTATTTCTTGATGATTGATCTTGTTGTTGCATATCTAGGTATCTCTCCTAGGGTAATCATGTGGCCTCGTGTCATCCAACATCTCTCTCATGTTCCATAGTATCTAACTCTTCTTGAAGGAGAGCTATCTCAACTGCTCCCCCATTTCCACCCTCTCCTCTAGACGCTACCTCTTCCTCTCCCACAGAATCGTCACCTCCTCCTCTCCATCTCCTACCTGCGCCCTCTCCTCGGTGGCCTTATCTACCCACTTCGAGTCCACAAATTAAATTATCCCTCATTTATGCCCACTTCGTCATCATCCTCCCAAAGTTATCCATCCTCATCTAGCATATCTCGCCACATGTATGGGAAGGTGCCTCTCAATATCATTTCTCCTATATCTAATAGGTTCCCAATAACTCCTGTATAACCCCAAACAATTGCATCACCCTATAAAATTTAATGGCCTCAATCATCTCAAGCCTTCACCACTATACCCACCTCATCCTCCTTATACCAACTAGTTGCACATCTAATCCCATCCATGTAAGGAAGTCTCTTTAAGGCCTCTATCTCACCTCTTCTACATTCATCCTCTCTAATTTGTCCTCATACCACTCCTCCCATTACTCTCCCTTGTCTTCAAGAGTGTGGTTTTCTCACTACCTCAAAACCCACTACTAGCTCTCTATAGTCCTCAGTCACCCACGGAAGCCCTAGTGGCCTCACCACATCTATGTGCTCATATGCCCCACAAGTGTAACAAAATCCCACATCCATTTCTATCCACCTCCCGGATGTGTATGCACATAGCTCATAATACACATGTGCTAATAAAGTTGTACCAAACAAAAATATCATCTAATGCTCTACCATATCTACTAACACCCTAGCCAATGTCCAAAAACATTGGGCTTCACCTGAGTCTAGCAACAAATAACATGATATCATCATCATCATAAAACATACCAATCTACTCCTCAACATCCTGGATGGTATCAATCCTCAATGTGGAATTCCCCTAATACAAATGCAATATGAATGGCATCTACTTTGAATAGCCGTCAAGGCCCCCATCTTCCATTAGCTGTAATAGGCACTACATATGCCCCTAGATCGGTAATCTCATAATCTGGTACATATCCTCCAATGTGACCATCATCTCTCTTATCTAGAACCAAAAGGTACTAGTCCTCAGATCCCATCTATCACCAAGATATCATCAAACCAAAGGTGTCCTTGGTACCCTCGATAATGATGGAGCCTTCCGATCCCCACTACTACTAGGTGATCCCACTCTACATTTGTGACATCCTCTCTCATCTGATTATACAATGTTGGGACACGATCTCTATGATACAAAGTGTCTCTAGCCTACAAAACTAGTCAAACAACCACCAATCAACATCTCATCATCAAAAATCACAATTTATAATGAACTTAATCTAATCTCTACCCATTTGACAAAGACCCCCATTCGGGCGATGCTGAATTTCCTCCAATCGATGGTGACTGGACCAGCCACATTGACCGCCCTTCCCACCCATCCATTTTTCAAAAAAAAAAAAAATTACCAAAAATAATCAAAAATCAAAAACAAATTTAAGATATCAATTCTTACCACTCGTCCGGGTCCTCTAAACTTCCTCATTCTATCGATAACCTCCATCTCTCTCAAAATATTACAAATTCTTATCTCTCAAAGCTCGGAATTTTAAATGAGCCCCTTTAGTTTCCCAAGTTGTTTATATAGATGTGTTGGTATGGTCATCGTCAACTCGTCTTGGGCATCGATGACTCACTTAGTCACCATCGACCTAACCCCTAATCTAGTTCCTCTTCTATTCGTATCATTACCTAATCCTTTCCTTTCATCTCAAACTTTTGTGTCACCCATAACACACTTTTACCTATCTAATCTCTTTATCTTTTATCTTGCAGCCTACTTCATGGTCATCACAGCTCTCTTCTTGGGAAGCATGGTTCATCTTAAAACCCACCGTCGTGGCCATATTTTTTCCTCATCCCACCCTTTATTCCTCAACTATTTAACTACCCTCGCACTTTTTTGTGTATATTTTGATGTTTTCCTTTGACCCCATTAGTCCCACGGATGGTACATCCATTTTGCAATGACTTTTATCAACACACAGTGTCTGTAGGTCATTAATGATGCCTCCATCACAGGTCATGTTATGATCCTACCGATGTGTTTCTAAGGTCACTGCTCTATTTTTTGTTTTATCTTATCAATAATCATCCCCTTCACTTGGGGCATCTTCCTATCTCTTCTCTATCCATGACCCCTTCCCTCTCCATCTATCCTTTTAAAAATCGTGATCAACTCCCCTTCATATCATTAATCCCTCATTTGAGGGGGAACACCTCAACCATCATTTCTCATCATCACTTTTAATTTTTGTCTCAAATATTGTTTAACACAAACCACTTGACAAAAGGATGAAAATATAGACACAACTTTTTGGCATGTTGTCCCCTCACCCTACGTCCACTACTTTTTTACCATCATTTCGCACACTTTTCCCTCTCATCTTATTTCTAAACACTTATATCCCCAAGATTCCTCTTAACCATTGATTACTTCTCATTCCAAACCTAGTATTTTAACCCTTTCACATCCCCCTAAGTACCCATTCATTTTAGTCACCCCAAACCATATTATTATATATTATTTCTCTCCCCATTTTAATCCCTTAAATATCTCACCTACCACCCCATTTAAACACCCTTAATTTTCTCACCTACCTCCCACCGACTTCTCCCCACACAATCCTATAGCCCTAAAATAACACGCCATCTAAAATTTAACCATCACAATACCCCAATTTTCAAAATCAATTCTCGGTTTGTCCCAGTCACCGGTGACTCTTCCAATCACCATCGACCCTATAAATTCACATCCACCCCTCCTTTCACCCCCGGAAAAATTCCAATCTCCTTCATCTGTACACGCTTTTTACCTTCTTCCTTGACATTGAAGCTTCTTTGATCATCTTGATCCACCTTGACATCCCTTTGCATGTATCATTGGAGTTTAGAGAACCTTCAATATTTCTTGGAGATATCTTTGTTGTTTGATCCTTCTATTTTACCTGTTTTCAAGTTTCTTGGAGCCTTGCCCATCCTTTTATCTATCTCTTATCCCCCATGGATCCATCCTCCCATTCCATCATCTTATCATAATCCTATCCATGTTCTAGTCTCCATCGACACTACCCGATTTTCATCGAGTCAACCCTTGTCCCCATCCAATCAATTTTCCTTTACATCCTATCTATTCTATCACCACCTTGAAGTCGAAATCAACACTCCAGAACTAATATTGAGCCCTTGTTTATACATTTCTTTTCCAAATCTTTATCGGTTGCCATCGATCACACCAATCAGATCGGGGTCACCGTATACCCGCACAATTTTGGTTTTTTTCAATATATTTCATTATCATATCATCTCTTTAATATTATTAGCATCTTAGGTCTTTATCTCATCTTGTTATCTACATCCTTATTTATCTCATCGCATTTATATCATTTTATCAAACATGTGGGTTGATATCCATCTTAGGAAGTTTTCGCATTCCCGAGACTAACTCTGTCGGGTAGCCCACCATATTTATTACTAATATTTTTCTATGTTTAGTTCTCTTTGTTGTGCAAGTTGTCAATCTCATAGTGGAGTTGGTCTATTTTTTCACGCATACCATCTTTATCATCATTTTCATCAAGGGTCACTTAAACCCTCCCATACTTTGAGGTTTCTTGATTTCGTATTGAAACAGGAAGAAGTAAATCTCGTCAAACACAAGTTTGGTACTAAGAGGAGAGTATAATAAAAACTTATTAAATTTTAATTGTCATTTCTAAAAATTTCTTTCCCTCCATTGTTGTTCTGTAATGTTATGCTTGCCCATTTTTCCTAGAACCACCATTTCTAGAACAACCTTTGTGCTCATTTTGGATTTGTTTTGCCTAAAGATCCTACTCTTGAACACCTTAAAGATGATCCAAATATTATTTCCATTGATCCTATGAATTTTCTATAGCATCCCCTTGAATATTTTAGAATAAAAACTTACATTTTCAGATCTTGGAAAATCTAGAGATCAAACAGACACAAAAATTGGAACATGAATTCACTATACAAAAACTAATCTAATGACACAAAAATCACCTCAATCGAGACACCCAGAAGACATGGATATATTTTTATTAATTTTCCATCTAAGCCTTACTAAAAATGGTAATTTTTGATGATGAAGAAGCAACAATTTTGAAACCTTTGTGCAATCTCCAAGTTTAGAACTTCGAAAATTGTAAAATTGGAAAATTTGGAAAATTGGCTAAAAATAGTAACTAAGGGTGAGGTGTGAATTAATAACAATATTAAGTATCTATAACAAGTTATTATTTTACACAAAAATTCACTTCCTCATTTGTATAATGTGTTTGGCATGATGCAATCATCTTCCCTATCCCTAAGTTCATGGAATGATCAAAAAACAAGTGATTCTAAAGAAAGAATAATGGATGTTTTGGGAAATAAAATGAAGGTCGATGCTCATAATATTTAATTATATCCATTTTTGAATGTTTATAACATGTCTAAGGTTAGATAACATCCTACTGAATAAATTAAAGTAGGTTAAATTGATCCTCGTCGATCTCCTAATCATTCGGTGGATTAAAGTATTCCTACTAAGGCAATTGAATCAGCTCATCTCAGTCATGCCTTGGTCTCCCACCAAGCACCTGAGATGCCTAGTTTTATTTCCACACTTGTTGATCCTTTCTCATGGGTAAAGGACTTACTTAGAGAAGAATCCAAGTAAATTGCAACAAGTAGTGACACCTAACTTTGAGGCCATCTCGAAGTACATGAAAAATAAGAAGGGCATAAGAGCACAAGCAACTTATTGTTTCTACACTGAGGCTTTTGAAGCACAATATATGAAGATATCATATCTAAAGGAAAATAATCCCGTGGGATAAATGAAACCCAATGATTATACAATTATGAAGGTATCCCTTGGGAAAACCACTCATGAGGATGATGCTCACTTATTCCAAGAGTCTTCAATAAGGATCCTTACACAAAATGATGAGTACAAAAGACCATTGATCAATTGGAGGAGCATGTGAAGACCTTATCTTCATATGTACTATCCTTTCTCAAATTTTCATCATCCTTGCCTATAATTGATAAAATATCTCCCAATTGTAGCTTTTATTCCCAAGCAATCAATAAATCTCAAGTGTTCATCATGCAGGGAAGAGCCAATGGTAAATGGGTGAACATAATTATTGAAAAGGTGAAGACTTTATTACCGTAGGAGCTCTCATTGTTCTAGTATGTCACAAATACTATGTCAAAGATAAGGGATACTAGGAAGGATATTGAGAAAGAAAGGTCCATTTGGGAAAATCTTCTTCAATTGCTCTCTAAGATGATCTATCTAGACTCATCCTTCTTGGTGAACCATAAAAATTTTCATCCATTCTGAGAAATTATCCTACATTTGGTCCCGCATAATGGTTTCAAGGTTTTATGTGTTGGATGAGGACATTTACAAGCTTAAGGCTTGTGAAGAATATGTATCTAGGATTTCTAATAAGATTATCAAAAGTGTACAAGAGTTGATAATACCGTTACTTAATGAGAACACATCCTCAAAAGGACTCTTTAATTCATTTCAAGAGATGGTCCAAATATTCACGGAAATCCCTCCTTAGTCAATTAGAGTACTTTGGAATGTCTCACAAAGATTAGAAACTCTATTTCCAATCTTGTAAAAGATCATGATAATATTTTCACATCGAGAAGGCTTGGTGGTATTCTTGATACTTGGCTCATTACTTTGGATCATGTGCACATCTTGTATTTAGATATGGTAGCAAACATTGTAGTGGATCAATTCAGCAAGGATGTCAAGGGCACAAAGTTCATCATCCAGGATCTTCCGTGGGAGCCTATGAGAGTTGATTCTTCATCGGTGGATACGTATTCATCAAATTACTTAAGCAAATCCCTTCTCCCTTTCTCTCTTTCTCCCCTTTCTTCTATCCCCTTATTTATAAGTCTTTATTATAAGCAATCATTGTAATTTTTCTTATTTTCTTAAGTGAATTCTTAAAGTTGCATTGTAAAAGTCCCTTTTGATTCATAAAAATGGGACTTATTCACTCACTTTGTAATAATATGGAAAGTCACAAGTAGAATAATGACATGAAAAGAAGTGCGGGGATTAGATGAAGAGACAATTCACAATGCTATAAATTGGAATGGCTTCTCCATTCTAAGGGCATAAAAAAGTTTACTTTTCTCTAGAAATTATGGATTGTAATTTAGATTTTTATATTTGTATGACCAACGCAAGAAATAAAAGCTACATTTCTTCCATTTCCCTTTCTCATGTGTTCCTCTACTCTTTATCTTTTTTACACTTTGCAAGCATAGTGATCAAGAAGGAACTTTGCATCCTTGATTGATGAATCTAAAGAACTGTGTGTCTCTAGTTTGTTAGTCTCACTAATGACTTACATTGTATTTTTCCTCCAATTAAATGTTGAACTACTCCAATTATTATGTGTGGATTTTTTTATTGCCTACTCACAACAATAACCCTCTCTTTCATAATCTCTCTCCTTCACCCTTCATCTCTAAAAATTCCTCCCTTATAACCCATACAAACAATTTACAATAGGTTTAGTGAAGTGTTCATGTTTTATCCTTAGCCTATTTGGTCACCCTATAGTAGTTAGATAGGATTAGGATAGTTTATATTCAACAATGTGACCCTCCCCATACACAACAAGGAGGGGCATAGCCCTATGAGAATTGGTGGAAACACATAATTTGCAACACGAAAAATTATTTCACCAAAAAAATTTGGTGACTCTGTTGGGAGAGATCTTCTCTCGTGCTTCTGCAAAGATCTCTGCAAGATACAAAAAGTATAAATTCAAAAAAAAAACAAAAAACAAAAATCAAGTTTCAAAGCTAAATCATATTTTTAAGGAAACTCCTTTAAGGAATGAATTCATGTCACGTTCATTTCCCACAACACAATGAAAAAGTCTCAAGATTGGTGTTTAAAACCAATGAGTGACTGATTTAATTTAATTTGAACTAAATCTAAATATTTTAGAGTCATTGCTAGAATAAATTATATGTAAATGGATAAAAAAGAGATGACTCAAGCAAGCTAAGATGCAATATTTGAAACCCTAAGCAAAAAAAAAAGAGGGAGGACTTAGTTGGTTCCCACACAATCTAGAAGTAGTCTAAGTAGGGAGAGTGATGAAACGTAATGAAATCAGCATTGTAATAAACTGTATAAATTCTAAAACTCACGCACAAGGCTAGATAGGGGCTCCCATAGTTAGATAGGGGCACATGGGGCATTGGTGACTAGATATGGGTGCCCATGACTATGCAAAAGCTCTAGATCTGATCTCTCGATGTGTCGCATGTATGAAGTAATTACTCTATGTTGATTTCCTAGTTATAGCTATAATGTAGCCATGTAGTATAATTGTGAATGGAATAGAATGAATTTCCCCTTCCTATGTTGTGCATGTAGAATATGTAGACTCTTGTCCCTTGAATGGATGATATATGAATAGTTTGGAGAGATTTAGGTGACTTTTAGATGCAATCTTAGGTGATAGTAGTAATGCTCAATGATTGGTCCCTAATTTTGAACACATAACTATGTATTTATATGATTCCCTTGTTTTAATTTCGTAATTGATAACTGGAAGGTTGACCCATAAGTGAAAAATATTACTGAAAAATAAAAGAGACTCAAAATAAGTTAGTAAGGTAGAGAAGGGTCCGGGGTGCCCTAAGGGGACAGGGCACTTAGATGCTCTTGTCCTTGTTGGGTGGTGGTGTCTCGTAGCCATAAAAATAAATACATGAAATTCTAACTGGTTTATAGGATGTGTAAGACCAAATAGAAAACAATATTTACAAAGAAAAGAGGCCAAAGATAGTCATCAATTAATATTTTTCTTGTTTAGGAATCATGTAAATGCTAGTATGCTTTTAGGACATAGAAATGTACCCAAGTGTGTGATTTTGTGTCTACATTTTCCCCAATTTATGTTCTTGATTGAATATTCAATAACAAAAATATATAATAGATGTGTACCTCACGATCTTGTAGAGCGTGTAGAGAATATTGTGCTTGAGTGGACAAGTGAAGTGTAAAATGATGTAAAGTGAAGGGTGGAGACTAGGAACGGAAAGTTACCCTAGGTGTGTGTGTGTGTGTGTGTGTGTGTGTGTGTGTGTGTGTGTGTGTGTGTGTGTGTGTGTGTTACATTATACCCGTAGTTTTTGTAACTTGTAATTGTTTCTTCTTGTAAGGAAGGACCTACAAAAGAAGAGAAAGAATGTAGTCAAAGTCTTGTATATGATAAATTAGAGAAAAATGTGCATAAGTATGTAAAATTATGTAAAAAGTGTGTAAAGGAAAGTGTGCACCTGATGTAAAAGAGTGTAAAAGGATATAAAAGTGTCCTAGAATGTTGTGTAGAGTGATTTTTTTAGCAATCTCATGCCAAGAGTGATTTTTTTGGAAATCTCATGCCAAGTGTGAGTTTTTTGGGTGATCTCATGTCAAATAGAAAGTTTCGAGAAGAGAGTTATAGTGTATAGCTCTTCCCGACAAGCACCACCGCAAATGGTCTCGTCCTTACTTTGTTCTTATTGTCTTGAATTATTTATGATTGTATTGATTGTTTCGACTAAAATGGAGATAAAATGAATTCTTTTTCTAGAGGATTGTGCATGTAATCGTAAAATTGTTGTGAACTATATTGTCTTGACAAATTGATTGTGTGTGACCCCAATACATTAGTACTGGGAGGACACAAGCACCTAGGTAGGTGTTGGTGTCTGTGTTTTGATTTTGACCCGACTGGGTTCTAGGCCATTTTTTTATTGTGTTATTATTATGTTCATGTATTGTGTTGTCTGAACTATAGCTCTAAGCTATTGTAGGGGTGATTTGTTCACCCAATGTATGTCCCCCTCATTTGGGGTGCATGCGATGACTATAGGATTTTGTGGACAAAAGAGAGGACCTTATGTTGTGTTGAATTTTATACCTATAAGGGGTAGGGGATGTGCATGGTAGAAACCAAGGCATATACAAACAAAATGGTTAGGAATATGTGTTAGTACAAGAAAAGCATATAATATAAATACAATGTAATAATCAAGTTTTTCAACAATGTGGACCGTGAAAAGTGGGTTTTAAACATGGGACATTTCTCACAATGTCACAATACAATGAGTGTTTCTTGGGATAATTGTTTAAGAGTGTGCATTAGATAGATAGATCATGAAGCATAGAGTGTGAAGAGTGAATGCGGCGAGGTTTATTTCATATTTATACCCTCGGCGAGTCAAGTATGAACCGTGGAACTAAAGTGCATCATAAGGGTGATGGTTTGAGATTTCTCACTAGATAGATAGATCATGAAGCATAGAGCGTAAAGAGTGAATGCCACGAGGTTAATTTTATATTTAGACCCATAGCGATCAGTATGAACCGTGGAACTAGAGTGCGTCATAGGGTAATGACGATCAAGGTGTGTATCAAGATGCGTAAGAAAGATGAGACATATTAGATGTGTGAAGCATGGAGCATGATAATATAGATGATAGATAATTGATAATGCTAGGAGGGGGAAGAACGCATGATTCCCCCAAGTTTTTAAGAGATGGAGATCTATGGTGGTGTTTGAAATGTGTCCCACCATAATGTAAGGATTAGCTTGTTTGAAAAGACAATTGGATGCTTTGAAGTGGAATGAGATGGAGAGGAATCTTGAAAGGTGGTAGCTTATGTGGTATTAATAACATTGTAGAATAATTGAGAGGAGGGGATGGACTAATTTTTAAAGGAGGTTGCTTAGTTGGAATGGGTTAGAGCTGTTCTTAATCGAGTGAAGGAGGAACATTGGTGACTATGGACTGATGTCCATTAGACAGAGATGGAGCATATTTAGGAGCTCATTGGGATTTAGCAATTGAAGATGAGCATGAAGTAGAATGTTGTGCAGCAAATGAGATAAAAACTTGATGTGCAAGGTGCTTAATTCTTTGTTGTAAAGCATAGCAATCATTTTCATTATGTCCATTGAGTCTATGATAATTACAAAATGGGAGATCTTGATATTTAGCAAGCCAATAAGGAGGATAGCAATTAGTGGATGGAAATTTGATCAGCTGGTGAGTGAGAAGTTGAGGAAGAATATCATGTTGTTTAGCATTGAGATCAAACTTAAGAGGTGCAGTAATGGTAATACTTGAGGTTCACTAACATGAGCACATGTAGAAGACATAGAAGTAGAATTAGATATAGAAAGAGAACTAGTATGGGCCTAGAGAATCATTCTTGAGATATTGGATTTAAGCTTTGAGAGATATAATCGTTGTTTCCATATATTGAATTTTGTCTTAAAATAAATCATGTAAATCTTGAATTGATTGTAAGATGGGTTAATTTGATGGAGGATTAGGACTAATAGATTTATCGATAAATGATCGAAAATGGCACTTACTTGAGCGGTGGCATATTGCGAGGAGATCCATATTTTTAAGGTTTTTCAGCAAAAATATTTACAATATGGGTGCATTTGAATCAATTGATTCAAAGAGACTTGAGGAACCTTATGAGCCATTAAAGAAGAAATGATAGAATAGGGATCCAAATGACTAATCACAAGTGGGGTTCACCAATTGATTTAATTTAATTTCAATTAAATATAAATATTTCAAAGTCACTACTAGAATAAATGATATGTAAATGCAAAAATAAAGAAATGATGCAATCAAGCTAAGATGTAATATTTGAAACCCTAAACAAATAAAAAGGAGAGAAAACTTAGTTGGTTCCCATGTAATCTAGAAATATTCTGAGCAAGGGGAAGTGATGAACATAATGCAAGCAGTGTCATAATCAGACTCTATAAATTTTGCAACTCACGAATAAGGCCGAAAGGGGGGCCACGAATGGACAAAGTGCTTGGGGCCTGGTGACTGGATCTAGGCATTTGTGCATGTGTAGAAGCTCTAGATTTGATCTTTTATGTTTCATAAGTATGTCACAATTACTATGTGTTGATTTCCTATTATCGCACGATGATTGTCGAAGTTACCTATAACCTACAAAAGAAGAATTTACCTACACAAGCCCACAAACCACACAAAACACGAAAAGAAATATGCACGATGGGGATTCAAACCGACCACTGGTGGTCACCTAGAGAGTGAAATTACGTCTGCATTGTAGATACCAAAAATTTACATCCCCATGTCTAATCAAACTCATGACCAAAGACAAAACATTTACGAAACCTCACTATATCATCCCTTTTAAATTAATATGGTTATGACCCTCACATCTCTAAAAGCTAAAATGATTGTTTAATTAATTAAAATAAATAAATTAGTTATCATCTCCTTACACCTCACCCTCACACCTCGTCGTATTAACTAGAACACCTCATCAACCTTTTATCTACCTTTTAAAATCACTAACTTATCTCTAACTAGTTAACCTTCTAGAAGTCACTAACATCCTCTAATTAAACTTATAAAAATAAAATCCTCTCATTCTAACAAACCTAGTTCATGATTTTTCAACCATCCCCTATCCTAATCAATTCAAAATCCACCATTTTGAGCTCAAAATGGAAGGAAATCATTCGATTTTATAACCAAACTAAATTTCCCCAAAATTGTCTACGATTTTCCCAATCGCATACGATCTATAAATACTTGTTTGCAAACCTCATTTCACAACACGGATTCTCAAGATTTGTAGGTACACTCTATCTCTATCCCATCTCATCAAGCATCTAAGAATTTCACACCAACTTTATCTAATGTTATGTTGTTCGAGGAACATTGGATTCATTATCAGATTTCTCGTTTTCACCTTCCAACCACCTTCTTCCATCCATCTATCACACCGATCCATCCCTTAAGGTAAATCATTTGTTTTGATTCATTTTTGACACTAGGATCAACTACGTTTTTGCTTATACATTCTTTACACGTCAATAACACTCTATTTTTATCAAATTTATAGCTTAATCAATCTATTTTAATTATGTTTAGAAAACTATTAGATTTCACAGTAATCACTAGCGATTACCCCAATCATCAACGATTCTTCTCCTAAATCGCTAGCAATTCCTGTATTTTTATGCTTTTGCATTATTTTATGCTAAATGTAACCAAAATAAAAATATTTTTCTTGTTATCTACTGATATTTTGTCTAATATGATGTCTTCATATGGAATTAGGAGGCTCTCACTTTCCTATAGTTAATTCTTTTCTCATGGTCATCCATCCATTGTACTAGGAACAATACAATTTGCTCCATGATCTTGAACTTTGTGTGATCCAGAAGCTCCATTTGATCACCTAGAGGCTATTTTTTCCACAACCTAATGTATCCGAAGCCACCAATGTTTTCTCGGGATGTGTATGATGAAGCTTTGAGACTCTAGAAGGACCTCGTTCAATATGAATGTCAATATGAAATTTTCCTTGAGCATTTGGAGGAGGATTACCATATTGATTTGGATTTCGATACCAACAACCATATCAGCATATCCATCTTAGATTCTACCTTCGCCCGCCAATACAATACCCAACCCGAAGAAGATTCGGACTTCTTCGCTAAAGATTATATCTTTGTCCTTGACTTTGATCTTACTTGAAGAAGAAGAGAGAACCACTGACTCTATAGACTCTTTTATATTTGAGAACCTTTACATGGATCGGAATCTGATTTATGGATTTAAGTCACGACTTGTATCAACCATATATATCTATCTAGTTTAAATAAGTGATAATCACACTCTCATCTTACCATTTTGTAGCACAATCATATGTACTAAATAAAGCCTAAATTTATTCTAATCAATAGCATTATATTAATGTGATTTGCACTGATTTACATGAAATTATTCACAAGTAAAATTCTTGATCCATTCTTGTGGAATGGTGCACAAGCAAAACATAATCGATCTCGCGGGTATATTAGAAACCCCACCATACGAGGTCGAGCTCGGTAATTACCCCTTGAATATATCAAGAAAACTAATGTAAAAACCATACAAGACATTATGTCACGCGGTGGGACCCTAATCCTTGTTAATTCCTTCATTTTATCATCAATGTTCAACCGACGCCAATTGCCATCGATTGGCTTAATCACTTGTGATTATCCTAAATCACTAGCAATTTCCTGTATTTTTTTCTTGACATTTCATCATCAATCGACAATATCTTTTTTATGTTTATTGTCTCTCCTAATTAGATTGCGAGACTTATCCTCTCTAGAATTTTTACTTTCTAGATTTTTGCTAAATGAACACTTTGAAAATTGTTGAAACTTAAAATTTAAAATTTAAAAGGGAGCACTCTCACGGTAAGTCACGAAAACCATCTTTTTACTTTCCAATATGCATTCTCATTTGTTTTTCCTCATTGAAATATTGGTTCTTAAAACAAATGGTTGCATACTTCTTGATCATCTAGTCTTAATTAGGAAGGTAAATCATTGCATTCACTTATTTTCCTCCCTCACACACAACCAAACCACTTCAAATAAAAAATACATTCAAACAACTCCCACCCAAGTGAAACTAATTGGGATTTCATCACCCAACATGGAAACCAACTTGATTTTTGGCCGAGCATAATCTCTTATTTTTTGGTATATTTTGGCTCAGCACCCAACTCCCTTATTGTAGTGGGACCGTGAAGTGAGGGGCTATGCTCCAATATACACACATGTACCGACAATAGTACAAAGTTGGGCCTCATGTACCTTCAGGTATATCGATGACTCTACCCTTAAACATACCTGAAACCAGCTTTAGATTCCCACTTATTAGGACCCTCGTTAACAGATTTTACACATTTCACTTTTTTAACTAAGCAAGATAAATATAAAAGAAAACTTTGATTGCTCTTGCTTGTTGTTTGTTAATTAACCCACTTATTCATTAATCACTTGTTATTTGTGTCATGTGTGTTTTTTTATTATGGTTCTCACCAGATAACAAGCACGTAACCAACCTTCTAAAAACATGTTTATCTCATTTTTTACATTCCAACAACAAGCTTTGTCACTTCCCACAAAATTTTCCTCACTAATGTGACTGAAAGCATTGCTTTATCATACAAACACATCCAACCATTTTTCTGATGCAAAAAATTGGAATGAATTAGGGACCGGTTATGATAATGAAGGACAAAAATATTTTCACTCTCTACATCAATATCAACGACAAATTCTCTATACACCAGAGTCAAAATATATGTCTTCTCCCACAACAACTGAGCTCCCATTCTACGGTGGGTATGATCATGTTTTTGAGAAGATTTTACACTCGAATCCTATTGCTCTCAACTCCTACTTGCAGCCAAAAATGTCCAAATGTAATAGTTCACACCGCATGATCCATTACACATGCTTACAATCCCTCACCTGTCATTGCATAACTTATTGATCAAAATCAGGATCCTATTGTTCAACAGTTATATCCTTATACTTCAAATCAACTTGAAATATCAAACAACAGTCAAACTCATATCGTCATAAACTCCACCAATCCTTTTGAAACATTGAATGAGCAACCTCTTACTAGTCAACCCGAAGCATCTGATGTCTCCTTAGCACCTATCTTTGATCTTCATGATCTCATCACAAAATGTATCCACTCAACAACTCACATCTTCACCAAGTCCTTCCACATGATCCACACCTCCCCCAAATAGTACCATTGCTTCCATGACGACTCTTTCAAGTATCCTCACAGATATCCACACCTTCTTAAAGTTCCATTTCCTTTTCTACAATTATACCTTCCCAACAAGTTACTACCCCCATTCAAAATATTACCATGTCTATTCCCACAACAACACCAATGATTAATACTAGTGCTATTGCTAGTACACATCCTATTTCACAATACATACCCCAACCCTCGTAAGCCATTGATGTTTGTGCCACAGTCTCTACCTTTACAAAACATTCCACAACAAAGTACCCCACAACAAGGACCATCCTTTGTTACTTATTTCATACCATTCCAAAAATGCCTACATATTCACACCCTTTCACACAAACGTCAATACCATCACAATACCAGTACATTCAAACCTCGTAGTCTTACGCATTACTGATAGGGTTTCTCTACTCAACAAAACATCCCATCACAAAACATATTTTCTTTGAAAAATATCCCCCAACAAAACATTCTACATCAACAAAATGTTCACCAATAACATATCCCTCAACAAAACATTCCACAATACTATACCCCACAACAGAATACTCCACAACAAAATAATCCTTACCAACATAATCTCTCCTATCAGCAAAACATCCCTCAACAAAACATTTCTTACCAACAGAACATTCCACAACAATATCAAGCATACTCACACCAGTCTTCATATCAACCTAGCTCATCCTCGAACCAACAAGCACATGTTGACCCTCTCCAAGCCCTCCTAAGTCATATATCCAATTTAGAAGCCACCTCATCTTCATCCAAAAATGTGCTCTCATATGAAAAAATTTGCAACGAACCCATTCATCCTCTCGTACTATATAAATTGTATCCCCCACACTTTGGAACGTCCTAAGTTTATTAATTTTAATAGTAAAAAATACCCTCAAAGAACTTATTCACACTTTTCACCATGCATGCTACCTGATATCCCACGACCAAGACTTAATGTTGAGAACATTCCCCATGTCCCTCGTCGGTCCTACTTTAGACTGGTATAATAACATTCCACAACACTCTTTATTTTCCTTCACACAACTATTCTTAGATCATTTCTCCATAAACATAGCCCATAAAATCACCATCAATAATCTATATGCCATTAGACAATTTGATGATGAATCCATAGCTGATTTTGTCACCTGTTGGAGGGGTGTTACCAATCAATTATCCTTCACATTGCCACCAACAGAATTGATTGAAATTTTCTGTCATGACTAAAAATTCAATCATTCCACACTTTCGATGAGGCTTTTACCATGGCCTACAAACTAGAATTACGTGCTCTAGAGGATGGTCGGTGAAGCTTCACCCCAAGAAACCAAAAATGGAGTTCCCATCTAAATCAACATCTAGTCCAGATAAATCCAAAACAACCGCAAATGTCATCATAATCAAATCCTCTCCTAAAGAAAATCCTGTTATGGAATGCACTCATCAACAATGTAACTACACACCCATAGCAAAAACCTATAGTGCATTCTTTGACAAATTACTTACTTCTAATGTTATAACACTTCCACCCATTCAACCTATCAACATATCGGTGTCAAAACCTATTTGGTACTATGATAACGATTATTATAAGTTCCATAGGGTCAATGGACATGATATAGAAAGATGTCATAGATTTTGCAATGTCCTTCAAGACCTAATTGATAAATGTGGACTTCACTTAGACAATCCAAATGTTCCTTGACATATTTAAAAAACCTTTCCCAAATCATCCCTCATCTTTTGAAACGCCGCAAGAAAACGTCGTACACACCATCAACACGATAACAAAAGTTGACCCTACTCCCCAATCCATTTCATCACACAATGAGGAAACAAGTGAATCAACATCATAAACTAATAAGCCATAAATGGTGATTATAGAGTCTCCTCGTATGAAACCAATATCTAAAACACTCCTACACCCTTGTCATCCAATAACCCAACACCTACAGAACCAATACCGAACTTAAAAACTCACAATTATTGAACCACCACTTACCGCTAAACCCATTTCCACACCCACATCAGATACCATTTCTAAATCCATACCCAAATCTACTAGTACAATCACACCTACACTTGTATCCAAAATTGCTAACATAACGTTGATGCCACTTGAGTCATTCTTAGCCAATTCCTCTCCACCTAAATCACCTAAGAATCAAGGACATCCTCAATCTATAAAAATTAATAACCCAAATCATGTGGACCATATCAATTGCATTATCCAAACACCCCTTCCTTCATTAGCATCAACTTCAAAAAATATGCCTAGCTCGTCCAAGACTTCAAAAAGACCTAACAAATAGGGAATTGTTCATGTCTTTGAAAGTCCTTATTTTGATCAAACATATTGATTACGAGGACTGCCATATTTTTGTCTACCCTTCCATCCGGGGGCATGCATCCATTTGGAGAACCTCTTATTATATCAAAATTGAGACCCATGAGATCTCCCGAACAAAACACCATCCAAAACCCTAATCAAAATCCATTGTGTGATCCTCCCTCTCTTATACCCATTGATCATCCAATCATCACAGGGGAAAAACCCGTTCATCACATTCCCACAGGTAATTCCTTACCCTATATCACCGCATTAACTACCCATACAAAATTTACGTCCTCCACTCCCTATAATGGTAAGAAAACTTTCATCACCAATAAATAAACAACCTCTTATTAAACAAATTTTTATCCACAGCCTCCTAATAATGAAAGTGAAATATCCCTTTTCTAGATTTATTTTATATTCAAGATTTCCAACCAAATTTTCACAAATAACAATCTAATTTTTATGATAGTAGTATATAGAAAAATATCACAAAGAAAGTACAATTATGGCAGCAAAGGTATAAAATAAGAAAATAATCAATATATTCACTTTTATTGCAATTAAACCAACATGCAACAATATGCAAGTAACATGCATTAGCATTTAATGACATGCAATTAACATTCATCAACATGTAATGACATGCAAGTAACATGCATCAACATGTAATGACATGCATGTAACATGCATCAACATGCAATGACATGCAATAACAAGAAGTTCCACTAATAAAATAAATGATCTCTCTTACTGAATATGGTTTTCTTCTCTTTCTGGACTTGAAATTGGATCAGCAAGCCTCTGAAACTCTGAATCTAACAACCCGATCTAAATAAACTCCACAATAGCAAACTAGGGCTGGATCTTTCACCACCAAAGAGTGCTCTACTAGCTAGGGATAGATATTTCACTACCGAAGCTAGGGTTCCTGTGGAATTTCACCTCCACAAGCAAGGAAAGCAAGCTGAAAGCTCCAACATAAGATGGAAAAATGAACCAAGATCCTTTTTCCTCCCCAAACACCACCTTTTATAACTTTTTCCATCATAAAAGTGCCCATAAAACCCTAATTCAACCCCCCCTTGGAGATATGTCATGTTTTAATTGTCACTTAAAGTGACTTTATTTCTCCTAGGCTAAAAAGTCCACTTAAGTGCCCCCAATGAAGAAATAGAACATTACCCCACCTTTTTCACTTAAGTCATCATAAAGTACATGCATAACACCAAAACATAACATATAAGTGAAATGTAGGTGAAAACCATGCCCAAAAACTATCTACGCCACTATCCCCTTGGGTATGACCAAGGCTAAGACAAAAAAATAGTCATTAGACCATGGAGGTAGGAATGGGGACATTACAATTCGCCCTTCCCAAAATTTTCTTGACCTCAAGTGAACGTAAAATAGGGTGCTATAAAATATGCTCTCCCTCCCAAGCGGCATCCTCTAGTGGTAAGTCTTTCCACCACACTAGATATTTTTTGATTACCCTATTCCGAAGCTTCCTTTGTCTTACCTCAATAATAGATTTTGGTTCTAAGACCAGCTTCCCCTCGTCATCCAATGGTGGTAAATCTGTGGAAGGCACAATATGTTGTCCAAGTGCCTTTTTGAGGCACAAAACATGGAAGAAATTATGAATATTATTGTGCTTTGGAAGCTCCAACTCATATGCTACTGCCCCAACTCTACACACTATCCTGTATGGCCCATAGAATCATGGTTTTAGCTTCTTTGCACCGCTTTGCTCTTCTTGAGTGAGGATTATCTGTATGGATGCAACCATAAGAAGACAAAATCTCCAACCTCGAATGATCTCTCAACTCTTTTCATGTCTTTATATATACCTTCTACTTGATTCTACACTTTCTGTATGTTCTCCTTGAGAGCCTTTAGAATTTCCTGGTTCTCCTGTACCTAATCACAAGCTTTGGGAGCTCGTCTATCTAATAATATTAGGTCTACAAATGAGGATGCATCATAACCATCTAATGCCTGAAAATAATTCATACCAATACTCATCTGGTAGGTGGTATCGTAACAATATTCACCCATGTGTAGCCATTTGACCCATGCACATTGATGTCTGCAACATAGCTACACACGTAGCCCTCTATCCCCTTGTTCACTATCTTAGTTTGCCCATCAGATCTATGGAAGATAGTTGGTACTAGGTATCAACTCCGTACTGTAAGCTTGAAGATCTCCTGCCAAAATTTACTCATGAAAATATTATTCCTATCATTGATAATACTCTTAGTCAACCCATGATGCCTAAAAATACTTGTGAAGAAATTCTAAGCCACTGTGTTACCTTGTGCCACAAGGCATAGAAAGTAAATGGACATATTTAGTCAACTCGATCAACCACCACATATATACAAGCATGCCCATACACCGAGGAAGACCTATTATAAAATCCATGGATATACTCTCCCACTTCTATTCTAGAATAGGCAGAGGTTGTAGAAGTCCTGTTGGGAAAGAGTGCTCTGCCTTGGTTTGCTGACAAACCAAACACTCCCTGACATGGTTAAGGACATCATCCTTTAACCCCTTCCATGTGAATCTCTCTCTGATGTACCTGTATGTCTTAAAATATCCTGGATGTCTAACCAAGGGTGTATCATGCACTACTCAAAGGATCTTCTCCTTCATTTTGGACTCTGGTACAAGGAAAATTCTATCCTTGTAGTAGATGAGGTCGTCCACAACTCTGTATCGATCATCCTAGAATAATGCCATCCATAATCTCACATGCAAACTGATTTTGGAGTATTCAACAAGTATATGAGCCTTCCAATCAGCTGAAATCTCTGACATAAAGCAAATCATAGAATCAAAGCAAGGTCTCCTAGACAGTGCATCAGCCACCACATTATTCTTACCTTTCTTGTATTCTATGTCGAAATCAAAAGCATGTATCTTATTTACCCATCTCTGTTGGTGGTCATTGAGATCCTTTTGCTCCAAAATAACCTCAAGCTATTGTGATCCTTATGAACCACAAATTTATTGCCCACTAAATATTGTTTGAATTTGACCAATGCATACATAATGGCCAACATCTCCTTGTCGTAAATTGAGAATCCTCTCTCTACTGGACTCAATTTCTAACTCTCATAGGCAATGGGATGCCTATCCTACATGAGCACTGCTCCAACACCCACTCTTGATACATCACACATGAGTAAAAATGGCTGAGTGAAATCTGGCAATCTAAGAACTGGACAAGAACTCATCACCCCCTTAAGGTGATCAAAAACCATGTTGTGTTGAATTTGACCAAGCAAAATCCCCCTTCTTGGTCAAGTCTGTCAAGGGTGTAGTCAAGTGAGATAATTTCTTCACAAACCTCCTATAATATGTGCATAGTCCCAAGAATCCTCTCAAGTGTGTCAAATTCCTAGGTGGTGGCCAATTCGAAATTTCTTGAATCTTCTCCCTATCCACCTTGACTCCACCTCCTCCGATCACATAGCCCAAATATAGCAGCTCTGTCATACCAAACTCACACTTAGAAGCTTTCGCATAAAGTGAATTAGCTTCCAAAATTCCCAACACCTCATCAAGATGTTGAATGTGATCCTCCCACATCCTACTATAGACCAAAATGTCATCAAAGAAGACCAATACAAACTTCGCAAATGGCGGTTGAACACATGGTTCATGCAGGACTGAAATGTGGCTGGTGCATTAGACAACCCGAATGGCATCACCAAAAACTCGAAGTGGCCATAGTGGCACCTGAAAGCTATCTTATGCACATCCTCCTCTCTGACCTTGATCTGGTGATATCCAGATCACAAGTCTATTTTGGAAAAATAGACTACTCCATGTAGCTCATCTAGTAGTTCATCAATGCGTGGCACAAGATACTTATTTTTTATTGTCTTCTTATTCAGTGCACGGTAATCTATGCACATTCACATGGTTTCATCCTTCTTCTTCACCAACACCACTGAAGAAGCAAAAGGACTAGAACTAGGTCTAATATGCCCCATGTCTAGAAGCTCATGTATAGTCCTCTCAATCTCATCCTTAAACTATTTGGGGTGATGGTAAGGAGTAGTAACCACTGGCTTGTTGTCCCCAAGCTCAATCACGTGCTCAAACCCCTTGTCTGGTGGTACACCTAGAGGTATGTCCTGAAAAACTACACTATGCTTGTCCAATAGGCCTTGGACATCCACATGATACTCTAGATAGTCACTCCTTGTATTCTTGGTCAAAACCAAGTAATGAATGGCCCAATCCACCTCATCATGTTGAAAGATCCTCTCCATCCTCTTAGTTGTGACTACCCTGGTGCTCCTGTAGATAGACCCCTCAAGGTCACATTCCTACCCTCAAACTTGAATTTCAGCTCCATCATCTAAAATTTAGGATGAAATTCACCAAGGGAGTGAAGCCACTGAACTCCCAACACTACATTGGTCTCTCCAATGCTGACAATATAGAAGTCATCAATAGTGGTGTAGTTCCACATGGTGATGCTTAACTGTAGAACTTTACGGGTGCATCTCATAGACTCGCCATTGGCTATAACAACATTGAAGCCCTCAAAGTACTCTGTTTGTAGGTCACGCCTCTCAACCAAATATGCATCAATAAATTTTTGGGTAGCCCCACTATCAATAAGTACCACAACACGCTACCCCTGCATAACTCCCATAACTCTGAATGCCTTGTAACTCAAGGTACTAGACAAAGTGGCTATAATCTTCTCGAGGGAAAAATTCCTCATCCTGCTCATCGATACCATTCAAAGCATCTTTATCTCTATCATCCATCTCCTGAGTCTCTAACTACTCATCTCCATCACTCTCTCTCTCTCCTCCTCAAAGACCTCAATGAATTGGGCCTTTCCCTTTCCTGTGTAATCATGTTTGGGGCCCACGGTGAATGGAAATAAAAAAAAGTTTCTTTTTCCTCATCTCATCCCTAAGCTCTTGTGAAATAAACAAATTTCTAGCTGTCTCTTGTCTTTGTGGTGGCACCTTCAGCTACAAACCATCAGGTCTAGATGGGGATCCTCTCTACTGAACTCAAGGTGGAAACTATGGCTTCGGAGTGGCTAACTCCATATCTCGGGCTCTCCTGATGGAATCATGTAGTGAAGAAGGCTCGAATGCCTTCACAAACCCTGCTAGTGAATCTATCAACCCTACTATAAAAAGTGAATTCAACCTCACCTCAGAAACATCAGTAACCATCACTGACAACCATTGAAAATCTACAATGTACCCATCCAAGGATCCTATCTGTCTCAAATGAGTCAACTCTCTAAAGAATCTATCGGGATCTCACCTATCAAACCTACCCACCAGTCTCTATAAAATCTGCATAAGTGGTAATATGTGTGTGTCCCTATGTGACAAGGCCATGATGCCACCAATCATGTGCATCTCCCTCAAGATGTAGGATTACAAATTTTATTGCATCCTCTTCGCGCATGGGATTCAATTCAAAGTAATTTTTTAACTTCTGAATCCATGATGTTGTGATACACTTCTTGGATCTGTCAAAGTGTGGAACTGAAATCTACCCCAATCACCTCTGTAGCTCGGGAACATGAGGATAGTGATCCTGCTTGGGCCGGCTACCAATCTTCATCCTGCAATACTCTGGGAAAGGCATATTATCTTTGAACCCTTCACTCAAGGATTCATACTTTTCCCAAAAAGTCTCCTCATCAACAATATCCCCTTATTTCCCTACCAATTTCACTTCCGTGTCTTTCAATAAAACTGGTTCATGCATGCTCAACCGTGTGTTTTAGGATGGAGTGTGCTGCCCTAATCTACTGGTTTCATCTTTGTGATTCTATAGCCTAGAATTACTGTTTTCACCTCTTTCCATATGGTTCCCAAGGCCACCCTATGATAATCTCTCTATGAGTTGGCTCAAGTAGAGGTTTGTAGTCTCTTGTTGTTTCACCATATTTATAAACATTTTCTTCATAAACTCCTCATTCAATTGTTCCTCTGATTTTCCATCTTTGTCCACCATGTTTGGACCTTCTTTCTTGGGTGTATTCCTCCTGGAATAAACCTTCATACACTACCCAACAGGCTGCAGAAAAGACCGCTCTGATACCACTGAAATATCCCTTTTCCGGATTTATTTTATATTCAAGATTTCCAACCAAATTTTCACAAATAACAATCTGATTTTTATGACAGCAGTATATAGAAAAATATGAAAATAATAAAGTACAGCTATTATGGCGGTAAGGTATAAAATCATAAAATAACCAATATCTTCACTTTTATTGCAATTAAACCAACATGCAAGTAGCATGCATCAGCATGTAATGACATGCAAGTAACATGCATCATCATGCAATGACATGCAAGTAACATGCATCAACATGTAATGACATGCATGTAACATGCATCAACATGCAATGATATGCAATAACAAGAAGTTCCACTAATAAAATAAATGATCTCTTTTATTGAATATGGTTGTCTTCTCTTTCTAGACTTGAAACTGGATCAGCAAGCCTCTGAAACTTTGAATCTAACAACCCGATCTAAATAAACTCCACAATAGCAAACTAGGGCTGGATCTTTCACCACCGAAGAGTGCTCTACTAGCTAGGGATAGATATTTCACTACCGAAGCTAGGGTTCCTGTGGAATTTCACCTCCACAAGTAAGGAAAGCAAGCTGAAAGATCCAACATAAGATGGAAAAATGAACCAAGATCCTTTTTCCTCCCCAAACACCACCTTTTATAAAAAAATTCCATCATAAAAGTTCCCATAAAACACTAATTCGACCCCCCCTTGGAGATATATCATGTTTTAGTTGTCACTTAAAGTGAATTTATTTCTCCCCGGTGAAAAATTCCACTTAAGTGCCCCCAATGAAGAAATAGAACATTACCCCACCTTTTTCACTTAAGTCATCATAAAGTATATGCATAATGCTAAAACATAACATATAAGTGAAATGTAGGTGAAAACCATACCAAAACTATCTACGCCGCTAGCCCCTTGGGTATGACCAAGGCTAAGATGGAAAACTAGTCACTAGACCGTGGAGGTAGGAATGGGGACATTACGAAAGCCTCTCATCCTTAACATTGGTATTTGGACCTAAAGGATGTTACACCACCATCCTAGATGATCTCCTTCAGAGATCCATTATTACGTTACCACCTCCCAAACCATCAGATTATCATGGGTGGAAGCCTATCTGGTATGATTTCAATACCTCTTGTGAGTACCATAGAACTCAAGGTCATTTTATAGAAGATTGCAAAGCTTTTCACTAAATAATTTAGAAGATTGGCGCGTTTCCTTTCCTTCCCTCCCAATCAAATGTAACATTAGCATCAACATCAAAATTATCTGATGAAGCCATCATGGAAGAATTAATACGACAGGTAGATCTTTTCCATCGACCGCTCATGTAAAATATTATGATAAAACATCATCCAAACCGCAGAAAGATGAAACTACCATTACTATATCTCCACCTTCTGAATCATCGATCCTACCTAAGAAACCCAAGATCTCCATCTCTTTAGCCCCTAAAGGGACCAAACAAACATCAATACCAAAAGCCAATATTTTTATCATCAGCCACACCACCTTCCACGACAATACAAAAATTCATCATAAAATAGTTACACCAAGCCCTAGTCCGCATGTCACTCTATGAGTTGGTCCAAACATTGCCTAGTCACAAGCAAGCTATGATAGAATCTCTTCAATCCATCACCATACCTAATAATGACACAACATCATTCACAAAATTTGTAGGTGCCCTTAAAACATCTACCTCCATATCATTTGAGCCATCTAAAATACCTTCTCTTAGACCTGAAGATCATGATTTACCACTTTTTATCACCACTCAAATCAACGATATTTCCATCAAAAGGGTTATGATTGACAGTGGTGTTGTCATTAACATTATATCCTCTTTATTTTGAACAACTTAAACTCCCTGATATTATTTTCATTCAAACACCAGTCCTGTTACATTCCTTTAATGACACGATCATGCCCACATTAGGTATCGTCATCCTACCACTCAAATTTGGTGTTAAAACCCTACCTGAACTCTTCTACATCATAGAAGGGGAATTCCAATATAATATGTGTTAGGATGACCTTAGATATGCACCATGTGTTATGTCCCTTCCACTCTTCATCACTTTGCCTTAAATATGAACATGAAGGATAGACCCATATTGTCCTAACAAATCCTAATCCATTCATCGATTGTTACATGATGTACCACCCAAATGATGTATTGGTACCAAAATCCACATTTGAATCATTAGATCAAGTATCCACTAGCACCTCAATACCTTCCTCTAAACTGTAATATGATTCCTTTATTACTAAGGCTAGTAAAACATCTCACTCTTGGGGAATATCGTCTTCTCATGCTCAACTCCATCCCATCACCAAAAACATATGGTCACCCCAAAAACAACCCATGTATGACCCTGATGTAGGAGATGTCATCTCCTATGGACCAGCATACCTTAAAAAAATTTATTTATGGTGGACTCGATAATCCATCATCTCATCTGACTCATTCACATCATGCCACGCCATTTAAATTGGATTTTAAATCCCTTGATAATCCTAAATTTTCTTGTATGTACCTCCACCATTAAGTATGGAAAGGCTTTGCACTTGGGCATTATGAACAAGGAACACATCACCAACCCATCTTGCACACCCTCAAACCATATGAGAAAAATGGCCTAGGTTATAGAAAATTCACCCCAGAGACTACTGAAACCATTTTGTTTGAACAAGAAACCCATGTACCCATTTTCAAATTAGAATCATCATCACCCACCAAATCTAAGGATTCCATGGATACAGATGATACTATACCCATCCCACCCAAAAAAAATTTAATTAATACCATATCCTTAGGACCACTCACCTACCAATCAAATCACTATACCAAATCATTTGCGCTCATTTTTCCAGAAATGATTGAAGAATATTCACCTACCATAGATATCCTTCAACGTCAGGATGACCAAGAAATCCTTTCTCATATGGGAGCTAAAGATAATTTTCTTCAGAAGTCCTTGTCATCCAATACACCCTCTCTTATTAATGAATCAACCATTGATGTTAACTTAAACTTCACAAGATCCTCGGATAGTTAAAGTCGAGCTTAGAGTCTCGATCTGCAAGAATTACATGACTTCACAACATTCCTAACCAAGTATCACCAAGAATTCACCTATTCATATAGCGATATGTTAGGGATCAACCCTAACATTTTCGTATAACATAATCATATATCTTGGTGCCAAACTAGTCAAACAAAAACTCTACAAGATGCATCCTCATATAGCTCTCCTTGTTAAGGAATAATTACAATGTCTCTTAACTAAAAACTTCATCGTACCTATTGATTATCCGCAATGGGTCTCCAATGCCATCCCCATAACTAAGGCCTCAAGAAAAATCCACATTTGCACATATTTTAGGGATCTTAATCTTTCCTATCTCGAAAGATGATTTCCCTCTCTAGAACATAGATCAGCTCATTGATCTAACTGCGCAGCCACGAAACGCTCTCCCTCATGGATGGTTTTTTAGGTTATAATCAAATCATCATCACACCTGACAACCAACACAAAAATATTTCATTACCCCTTAGGGAACCTTTTTCTATTGTGTTATGCCCTTCAGACTTAAAAACATCGGGGCAACATACCAATGTGCCATGACATACATCTTCCATGACCTTATCCATAAAATTGTTGAGGATTATGTTGATAACCTCTTGGGAAGTCCAAATCTTGGAAAGACCACTTTGAAATCCTGGAATCAATTTCCACTTGTCTAATCCAATTTTGTCTCCGCTTTAATCCTACAAAGTGTGTTTTTGGTATTCTCACCAAAAACATTTGGGGGATTATCATATCTATTCGTGGAATTAAAGTTAATCCCACAAAGGTTAGGAAATTATTGAAATGCCTCCACCTTCTAACCTCAAATAACTGTGTAGCCTTCAGGTAAAATTACAGTCCATTCGGTGATTCATATCACAACTCTCCGATCATTGTCAACCATGTCATCACTTGCTTTGCAAAGATGTCAAGTTCCATTGGGACTCATATTTTTAAAAAGTGTTTGATTAAATTAAACAATATTTGTCGTCACCACCTATTCTCACTCCACCTCGTGAAGGGGAGACATTTTATTTATATATATCCACTTTAGAACATGCCCTGGGAGCTAGGTTGGCCCACTATGATAGCCAAGTTCGTGAGCAGTCGTATATTATATTATTCGAGATAATTTTGGCATAGCAGCTGGTTAACACGATGAGATACCTCTCCACCACAAGTTCAAGCTTTTGGTGTGATGGAAAATTGTTTAGTATCAAATCCAGAAAAGTTAAGCATGTTAGCCCTGAGTAGTGTTGGGATGGGTGACCTCCAAGGAAATCCTGTCACCGCCTCCTAATGATGTTGAGACTAGTTGGGTGTATACCCAGCTCCATCGTGTGGGAGGGTGTTAGCATAGTAGTTTTTTAACATGATGAGATCCCTCTCCACCATAAGTTTGAGCTTTTGGTGTGATGGAAAATTGTTCCGTATTAGAGCCAGGTAGTTAAGCACACCAGCTCTAGAATATTATTGGGATGGGTGACCTCCCGAGAAGTCCTGGAAGTCTCGGTGTCATTGCTTCCTAATGTTGTTGGGATTGATTGGGTGTATACCCAGCTCCATCATGCGGGAGGGTGTTGGCGTAGCAGCTGGTTAACATGATGAGATCCCTCTCCACCGAAGTTAGAGCTTGTAGTGTGACAAGTAAGTCATTTTCTCTAATACCAAATGATTTTCTATCACACCAAAATCTTGAACTAAGAATGAGTTCTCACAAGCATAAACACACTCACTCAATAGATGCAAACAACCACAAAATTCCAAAATGCGTGCATGAACAATGAAAATCCTAGACCAAATAGGTAACCTTGATGTAAAGAAGGAAAACACACACGAGAAAAAGGAAATGCAATGGAAAAACCAAATACGTGGGCCAAATCATGTAAGGAGAATATGCAAGGAAATATAAATGCAAACAGTAGGAGAGGTCGAAAAAAAATCCAATAACATAGATTTCCTATAAAAAAATTACTTTTATTTTTAAAAATCAATAAGACCGAAAATGAACCAACCTCAAAATAACGCTTTCCCACCAAATACTAGTGTAACCGTAAAATCTGGTGGTGAAAATGTAAACTCGCACATATGTACAAACCCAAAAAACACACAAATTCCAAATAATAGTTGTTAAGATTGTTAACAAGATTCCAAAATTAAATAATCGAAAAACTTGCACAAGAACCTAAAAATGAATCCATGAGTAATCAACAAGTCACAAAAATAATGATTGCACGTTTATTGGATCTCAAAGCTCGATACCATGAAAGCATTTCGCAGAGAATCAATGTAGAAATGGTACATCACAATGAAGTTGTAATCCTAAAGAAAACATGATATCTCGTTGTAATCAGCAAGATTTGAACAACAATGGAAAATCATGCAACACAAAACAGATCTTCTCATAAGAGAAAGACAATAGAGTGTCTTGGCATACTCATAAATCGGAATGAAAGGGCACATATAGGGTGTTGAGTAACCCTAGTGCGGGACATGTAAGCCCTAACCTTAATGACCTCTTACCTCACCCAAGACCCATCATGTGTGAGTGGAAGACACATACGAATGGAACATTATCCCTCACACCAATAGCTCTCACTCCACCTCGTGAAGGGGACCCATTTTATTTATATATATCCACTTCAAAACATGCCCTATGAGCTATGTTTTCCTACCGTGATATTCAAGGTCATGAGTAGGTTGTATATTATATTAGTCACACACTTCATGAATATGAGACACATTACACAAAAGCTGAGAAATTATGTTGTGCATTATATTTTTCCACCTCCAAACTTCGACACTATCTCCTTAACCACAAAATGTGTGTTGTTACCAGCTTCAACCCGCTTAAGGTTATGCATGTCAAAACCCTATCATAATGACCATATAACCTGATGGCTCATGTTAATGACTAATTTTGATCTAGAGATCATACCAAAAAAATCCATTAAATATCAGTGTTATGGCGAAATCACATCAACCCCCATTTTTATAAGTGGATGGTTGAGACAAATGTCGATGTTATTCATCAAACATTGAGTTATCCTAAAGTGTGGGACTTTGAATTAGGATATTCTGTCCGAATGAAGTTCGGTTCCTTTTCCTCTATTCTCGATGCACACATCCAAATTGTAGAGGATCTACTCTAACTTGCTAAGGATACGGGTTACAAAGATTACAAGAAATTAAACCTAAACTAATAGAGGTGATGCACCAAAAGGAATGTTGAACACTTGTTTTGCATGAAAATGGAAACCACAATAAAATTAAGAAGGATGAAAATACACCACATATCAATCCACTGATGAGAATCCACTAACCATTAAACATGTAATATAATAACCATGCACAGATAACCAATATTGCAATGAGAGATCAAAAGAAATAAATGAACACAAGAGAGGGTTGAAATTCATCCACATACTTGTATTATTGCTCCACATATTTGATACAATGCATTACAATGGCCAAGAGGCACAAAATTGCATTACAACTTGAATGGGAGGTTTGAACTCCACAAATTCACTTATAGACAAGAGAAGAAGGGAGGGTGCAAATAAAAATTATCCAACATTAGAACAATTCCCCTCCTTACAATATATATGAAGAATGAGAGAAGGAAGAGAGAGAAGAAACTTGAAATCTTTCTTCAACCACCCAAAAATGCATTAAAATCTCCTGCAACAATGATGGGTGTCACTGCAAGATCCATACCTCCATGTACTTTACCTTGTTGGGAAAGAAAGGGATCCCATACCTCATCATTGAGGTAGGTGAGAAACCTGGAACATTCCTCTAAAATGGTAGATTGTATTTCTTCATTTTTAATAATGTGCAGAGGACACACGAGAGCTTTCCAAAAATTCATTTCTTGTGAAAATCCAAGCTCCCAAATCAAAATTTATGTGCCATTCTACAATAAATGTGAGTGGTTGGCTCTACTTCTTCGAACTTCAAAATGCCGCACAACCTCCAAAATCTAAAATTTGAACTTTGGGATTCAAAGCTTCAAACATTTCCATTTTGCAGTCAGGTTGGGTTCTGCTTCATCTACTTGAGTTGAAAAAACCTCTCAAAACTCAAGTCCAAAATTTGGACTTCGGGTTTCAGACTTTGAGTTGTGATTTTCATGTTTTGGGGATTCAAAATTCTAAAATTCTGAAACCCCGAAGTCTAAAATTCAAACTTTTGGAATTCGATCCTTTTAATTTTGGATTTTAGATCACTATTCATCACCCAAGTCGGCTTGAGAGTTCCAAAATACCAAAACTCAAGTTTGAAGTTCGGACTACGGGTTTTAGACCTTTTCCTTTTTGGGGTTTCGAGGATCAGTTTTTTGGGATTTCAGGGTTTGGGTTTTAGCATTTTAGGGTTTGGGATTTTGGGGTTCGGGTTTTGGGACTTGTTTATCCATTTGGGCACATGAAACCTCCTAAACTCAAATCCCGAAGTCCAAAATTAGGACTCAGGTTTCAAACATTTTGAATTGTAGGGATTTTTTACTATTCACCTGTCCACGCTCACCGAAACCTCTAAAACTCCAAAGTCCAAATTTCAGACTTCATGTTTCAGAATTCAAGTTATGAATTTTGCACTTCTTTCCACCCAGTCCCCAAATTTGACCCTAGCCTACCTCTGAATGGCTCCACCTCCGAAATCTAAAATTTTAGACTTTCAGAGTTTCTTCATTTCCCGAATTCCTCTACAATGCTCGACCTACTTCAACCTATTTGGCCGATCCCGAAATGCAAGCTCCCATGACTGAATCAACCCCATTTTCTCAGTGTACAAGTTCATGTTTGTTCAATTTTTCCTAAGGGGAAAAATTGGATAACATTCAAGCCATTTTTGATCAACTCGTTCAAGAACCTCTTCCTAATAATCAGCCACCTCATGAATGCTTCCGCGACTAATCCATTAACAATATCATTGAATCCAATGATTATGAATCAGATTTTGTCCCCGTTAAAATGATCCTCTTCTTTGATGACACTAAATGTTAAGAAGGAGGAGGATCCGGTGTGGTTATTATACCACCCTGTAACATTCCCATCCCATTATCATTCAAACTCAATTTTGAGTCTACCAACAACATGGCCGAATATGAGGCCTTAATCATGGGTTTAACTATTGTTATTCTCCTAGGTTTCCATGATCTAGAAATCTACGGAGATTCACAACTCATCATCAATCAAGTCAAAGGAGAGTATCAATGTAAAAATGAGGTCCTTCAAAAGTATAAGGCCATTGTCAAATTCCTCCTTGGCACATTTGACCATTACACCATTCAAGCTATTCCACGATCTTCTAACAGGTTCATAGACACTATGGCTTCCCTAGGATCTCTTGTGCCCTTCAAAATAGAGAAATCAAAGGATAAAACTAAAATGTTTATAGTCATTCAACGATTAGACCATCCTTCACATCAAAATGAGCTACCTTCCATAAACATTATTGACGAAAATCCATTGGATCTATGGTACACCCAAATATTTGATTATCTTATTGAATCCAAACTCCCACCAAATTTATCACAAGGCACTAAATGATCCTTCCTTTAAACGTGTCACTCACTTCATTTTCATAGAAGGCATCATTTACAAACATAGTTTTGATGGGGTATTATTATGTTGTCTCAAATCACATGAATCAATGAACTCAATTAAATAATTCCACAATGGCATTTGTGGAGGCCATTTCAATGGCAATGCCATCACTAAGTGTATCATACGACTTGGGTATTACTAGCCCACTATCAATAAAGACTTTTTCACGCATGTGAAAAAGTGTGTTAAATGTCAACTTCATTATGATCTCATCCACATCCCTAGTCAAGCATTGTAACCAGCTTAGGATTTATGTCCTTTCTTTCAATCGGGATTAGACCTCATAGGTGAAATTAATATGAAATCATCTCAACAACATCATTCAATCATCACGGTAATTTAATACTTTACTAAATGGGTTGAAGTTATTCCTTTGACCTCAACGAAGTCTGGACCTATCGTCAACTTCATATAACATAACATCATATGTCATTTTGGCATCCCACAGAAGCTTATCACAAACAATGGGAAATCCTTCAAGAACAAGGAGGGTAAAAAGCTCTATGATAAATTCAACATCAAACTAATCTTCTCATCACCATATTATCCTCAAGCGAACGGACAAGTTGAGGCTTCCAACAAAACACTCAACAAAATCCTCATGAAAATCATAAACAACGCAGGTAAGAATTAGTATACCCAAATCCTATTCTCTCTATGGGTTTATCAAACTAGTATCCATACATCTATTGGTGCTACCCTTATTCACTCTTTTATGGAATTGAAGCCATCATACCCTAGAAATTTAAATCCCATCACTCCATGTATCCTTAAAAGATTTCATCCCTGATGAAGAACATCATCAAAATCATCTTACACAACTATAATTGTTGGATGAAAAGTGTCTACTAGCCCTTGAATATCACCAAGTTTATCAACAATGCATCAAGAGAGCATATAGTAAACATATCAGGGAATGTGACTTTAAAATTGGTGATCTCATTTTAAGGAAAATCAAAATGTGACTAAATTAGAACAGATTAAACATGGAAAGTTTGCCCCTAACTAGATTGGTCAATATATTATCACTCACAAGTATGGGTCAAGAGCATATAATATCACTTATCTTGATGGGGAACCTGAACATGAACCTTGAAATGCCTTGCACTTGCGGCATTTCTATTGTTAAATGATTAATTTTCATGAAGATAGTTTTCGATCAAATCTTATTATTAAAATAATAACCCTCCATCACATAAGCTTAGAATCATTTTATTACCCCTTTACATCATGCCTATATGGGGCATATGGATACAGCCATAAATACATTTATCCCCTCCTTAGTAAGTGGTTTATCAAGGTCTTTCCTCACTTAAGAGAAATAAAAATACATATATGGATGCTTCTTATCAAAATTCAAAAGATAGACTCGATCCTTGAAGGAAAGCTACCAAGTTCAAAATCATGGACTGATCCCTTGAAGGATGGCCTTCTAAATAAAATATAAAAATGTAGACCATACCCTCGAATGATGGATACTCACGCAAAAGGTTTCTCGCTCTATCCAGCCTTTAAAAGTGAATCAAAATCAAAAAAACATCCAAGAATTCTTCTAGCATCGATCAACTTTCCCAACAGAAAACTTCCCGCATTGATCAGTTTGCTTCAAAACTCTTATTAAAAAAGTTAGGGCATTGATTTCCTATGAATTTTTGAAATAAGGAGAACCTTCCTCCTTATAAAGGTCTATATCTATATCATCCTTCTGTTCCATTACCATTAACCAAAATGCTTCATCCATTATGCTTTGTATAAACTATCCATTGATAGTTTCATTTAACATTTTGAAAGGCTACCAGTGCAAGTGCTATCAAAACCCATTATGTGTGCTAAAAACTTTTAGTGGGGTGATCTTTCCACCTTTACTTTATTTTATCTTACCACATTTTTTGATATACTTTAGATGGTCACATTTTCTAAAGCTAGTTTAAACATCAAACATCATAATCAAAAACAAATACCATGAAAACATATATCCAAATACATATGACATAGACTACACATATATCAAGATCCGAAATAAATAAATACATCATCATCATCATCATAAAAACATATGTATCAATAAACACACAATCCATATAGCATCCAAGGGCTTCCATGAGCCTATCAATCCAAGTACAAAAATCATATATATCAAAGTATCAAAACCTCACAAATGTCTCATATATATCAACAGGGCTTCTATGAGCCTACAATAATCAAATAGTAAAATCTACATCTCCTATAATAGTGTTGGGCTGGCCTCTCCTCCTAGAGCAAAGGCACCGGATGTCATACCACCTCCAGCTTCTCCTACACCATCACCACCTCCCGAGGTCTCCGAGGTGGATGACCCACGCTTGTCACACTTGTCACTAGGCCTCATAACTATTGTAGCACCCCCCCGACTCCACTACATGATCAGCATAAAGAGTAGTGTCGGGTAGTTCTTGATGATCATATTTATATAATAATCTCACTCTACCCACACGACCTCATAATGTTCCGTGGAAACCATGCCAGTGTTGAGGTTTCCCCTCTCTATCGGGCCATGGCTGATAAATTTACTCCAGATATAGAAGGTCCAGTAATCCCTAAAGCCTTCCTCAATATATCCCTTTACCTCTTATACTTGTCTCTATTAGCAAAGACAATTATAATTTTTCCATGCATATCATCACGCTCCATAATGAGCATGTCCCAAATACCAATAAGGTCATCTCATTCTCTCTAAATGACATTCCTCTCAGCCATCACCATTTCTACGGCTACAACTACACCATCATCCCCCTCAGCTCTCTCCTCCTCTACCTCAAGCCCCTTTACTCCTCCCTTTGCTCTCGAGCATGCACACAATGAAATGCATATTCAGCCCTCTTCATTGTCTTGGTCCTCTCAAAACTCTCAAAGACTGATCCCACCATACACCAAAATTTGGGGTCACTCCTACATCATCAAGAGGAACTAGCTCACCATCCTCATCAAGAACCATAGCACCCATCTAATCAGAAATAGTTGTAAGTCCCACTACAATGGCATGCGGGGTCTCTGTGTCTCCATCCTTCTCGCCTATAGACAACAAGATCCTCGGGTATGTACTAAAATAGGCCAAATTGCCACCTAACCCGACTTAACCTCACCAGCTCATACCCCGAATCTCCTACCCCGCACCCGATATCTTATTGTAAACCTCATAAATCATGAGGGAAATTAGGCCAAGCATAGAACCCAACACATGGTCATCAAATCACATCTCCAAACTACAACCCTGACATCAAATCAAGATAATGGGTAGGCCCCCTTGGCCTTATTAGAACTCCACCTCATGAAACTTGGGTGCCTCACATCAATAACACCTGAAAATCCCAATGGGTGAGCAATAGCAATATGCTCATAAGCCCAAAGATTGTAATGAAAACCAACATCAATACCATATCGCTTGGGGTTTCCAAGCCCACAACTCTCTATATGTTTAGGCCAATAGAGTAGGTGCCCACTCAAACACAGTGTGATGCTCCATCATAACTATAACCACCACTGTCATCATCCATGTAAATCTGCCACCTCCTAAATCTGGCAGTGCAAAACAAGAGATACCCATCATCATCATTTTCATTTGTGGACAACCATCTCTCCCCATGTCATAAACATCTTGGTAGTCAAATGCCTCGATGAATATCTAATGCCCAGGGCCTCCCCTCTATATAAACTATGCACAATCTCCACCCTCTCTAACTCTCAAATACATTAAATGGGTTGTCCCCTCACTGGAAACCTCATGATCCGATGAATATCCTCCAAAGTGATGCTCATCTCTCCAGTGGGAAACCAAAAGGTGTTGGTGGAAGGGTTCCACCTCTCTAACAGTGCAAGAATGAGACCACGGCATCTATGGATCCACCTATAATACCTCATCCTACCAAAATTCACTTACTCTAGGTGCTCTCAATCATCATCAGCCAAATCCTCTCTGACCTCATCCAACATCAAGGGGATGTGGTCTCTAATAGTAAGCTTCACATCCACCGCAAAGCATGAACACACAAAAACAAGCATTAGTATCATCATAATGATACAATCAACAAAACAATATCAATCCATAAGCTAAAATATTTTTGAAATTATAAAAACACCGACATTTTAATAAAACATCCAAAACACCAAAGAATTCACATGAATCACCAAAGTGATTCACATAATCATCGTGATCCTGTTAAATGTTTGTACCACCTTAAATTATGTCTAATTTATCAAAAACAATAAAAATTAATTAATTAACTAATTAAACAATATTGGGGTGCAAACTTACCTTTGCCTACACGGGTTTCCTCTTCCTGCTCAAGGTCACCATCTCCCTCAATCAATCACACAAAAATTTGCTTCGAAATTGGTTTTCTCATGACAGCTTTAAAACACAATAACAATAAAACACAAAATGGAGGGTTATATAACCCCTTTTCCACACAAGCCAATCGCTATCGATTGGCTAAATCACGAAGAATTGACCCTAATCATCAACAATTGTGTTATTATTGGATCCTTAATGACATTTACTTAAAAACACATCATTTTCAATTCCCACACAAGTGTGCCATGTTTTCAAAAGACTTTAGCCTTCAAAATTTTTAAACAAACCAACACATTAAAAATTGGGGAATTATCATTCGTCTATGGGAGACGATCCCTTTAGCCCCCATCACTTGGTTTTTCCCATCTCTTAAACATTATCTGGTAAGAATCATATGTCTACATGTGTTGAGCCCTTTTTCCACCCTAACAATTGGTTCTCCATCATTCCTCTTTGCACCTTATCTAATTGGGGCAAGCCTTTTGAAACAAATACACACTTGTGTTTGTTGTATTGCACTACAGCTTGATTCACCCATACCAACACAAATTTACCTTCATTCCTTTTGTCTAGCAATTTTCCAAAATTGTCAGACAAAAAGGGGAAAATTTAGACACCAAAAATTTACATCCTCCATGTCCAAACATACTCATGATCAAAGACGACACGTTTACAACACCTCACTATATCACCCCTTTTAAATTAATATGGTTATGACCCATCACATCTCTAAAATCTAAAATGATTATTTAATTAATTAAAATAAATAAATTAGTTATTATCCCCTTACACCTCACCCTCACACCTTGTCGTGTTAACTAGAACACCTCATCAACCGCTTAACTACCTTCTAAAATCACTAACTTATCTCTAACTAGTTAACCTTCTAAAATCACTTAACCTCCTCTAACTAAACTTCTAAAAATAAAATCCTCTCATTCTAACAAACCTAGTTTGTGCTTTTTCACCATCCCCCATCCTACTCACTTCAAAATCTGCCATTTTGAGCTCAAAATGGAAGGAAATCATTCGATTTTCTAACAAAACTAGATTTCCCGATATCATTGGCAATTTACCCAATCGCCATGGATATATAAATACTTGTTTACAAACCTCACTTCACAACATGAATTCTCAAGCTTTGTAGGTACACTCTGTCTCAATCCTATCTCATCAAGCATCTAAGAACTTCACGCCAACTTCATCTAACATCATGATGTTCAAGGAAAATAGGATTCATCATCGAATTGCTCATTTTCACCTTCCAACCACCCTCTTTCATCTATCTCACATTGATCCATCCCACAAGGTAAATCACTTATTTGGATTCATTTTTGACACAAGGAGCATGTACGTTCTTGTTTATACATTGTTTACATGTCAATAACACTATGTTTTTATCAAATTTGTAGCTTAATTAATCTATTTTAATTATGTTTAGAAAACTATTAGATTTCACAATAATCGCTAGTGATTACCCCAATCATCAGCGATTCCTATATTTTTATGCTTTTTCATCATTTTTTGCTAAATCTAACCAAAATGTAAAGATTTTTCTTGTTATCTACTGATATTTTATCTAGTATGATGTCTTTAGATGGCATTAGGAGGCTCTAACTTTCCTATAGCTGATTATTTTCCCATGGTCGGCCATTCATTGTAGACTGGGAACAATATAATTTGCTCCATGATATAAAAAATTTACGATCCAGCAGCTCCATTTGATCTCCTAGAGGTTATTTTTTCCACAACACGACGTATCTAGGAAGTGAAAGGAACGATAAGAAGATTGTTCCAAGCCGCGATCTTAGATGATAATAGCACACCACATTAGATTTGCAAAACAAAGAGCTAAAATACCATATATGGAAATCCATCATAATCCATAATACTCAATACATTATAATACAATGACTTGAATTATTCAATAAGAAAGATGTACATATAGGAGGAGGGAAGTGCAACTACTACCTAAATTAGTGGTGAAGAACTCCCACTAACTGATACTGGTAGTTAAGTTAACTCCAAAATACTAGTAAGCTAACTCCACATAACTAAGAAGCTAACTCAACACAACTAGTAAGCTAACTCCACACAACTAGTACACCTAAGCAAGCTAACCCAACAAGTGTAGGGCTAACAAAAGTGTAATAATTATCCTGATAAATAAATAAAAGGATAAATAATAACCTACACTAACACCCTCCCATAAGCATAGCTTAGGTGGGTGGAAAAGAAGGTGGGTCCCGACAACAAGGCCTGATGAGGTACCCACATACAACAATTGGGAAAAATGGACACCGCAAGGTACCCAAAACTAGTAATAACAAAGTAGAGAGGGAAAAATCCTACTACAAGATATCCTCAAAATCTCAGCTCCAAAAACTCATACAATGCTGAAGAAGTGTGGTGTGTACTGTGGTCTGAATCCACTGCTCGATCATAGAACTCAAAAACAATTGACACTAGGCTTCACCAGAATAGCTCCATGCAAGGAGACTATCAATGGAGTGATGTCAAAAGTGAAAAAAAACACCAAACATAAGTCGATCAACTACTGCAAATAGGTGTGCCACGATCCAAGAACAATAACCAAAGCAACAAGGCACCGATCTTAAAATTTTACGATCCAGAAACTCCATTTGATCTCCTAGAGGCTATTTTTTCCACAACACGACGTATATGGGAAGCTACCGATGTTATCTCGGGATGTGTATGATAAAGCATTGAGACTCCAAGATGACCTTGTTCGATATGAACGTCAATATGAAATCAGCCTCGAGCATTTGGAGTAGGATTACAGTACCACTTTGGAGTTCAATACCAATAGCCATATCAAAGCATATCCAACTCGGACTCTACCTTCGCCGCCAATACGATACCCAGGAAGAAGATTCATACTTCTTCACCGAAGATTATATCTTTGTCCCTAACTCTAATCTTATTGAAGAAGACAAGGGAACCACTGATTATGTAGACTCTTTTGTATCTAATAACCTTTACATGGATCAGGGAATCGATTTATGGATATAAGTCGTGACTTGTATCATTCATATATGTATCTAGTTTAAATAAGTGATAATCACACTATCATCTTACCATTCTATAGCACAATCATATGTACTAAATAAAGCCTAAATGTTTTCTAATCAATATCATTATATTGATGTGATTTGCAGCCTTGTTTATAGGAAATTGTTCACAGGTAAAAGCTTTGATCCATTTTTTTGGAACGGTGCTAGCAAAACATAATCAATATTATGGGTATATTAGAAACCCCGCCATACTTGAGGTTAAGCTCAGTTATTAACCCTTGAATCTATCAAGAAAACCAAGGTAAAAAACCATGCGAGACACGAGCACTACACTACATCTCATAATCCATGTAGTTCTAATAAGTGTGTGTACAAATTGTGCCCTATGATGCCCTTGTGCAAGTGTACTTAATAGCATGCTAAAGCTAGAATGTAAAAATGTAGTAGAATGTATAAATGGAATAGAATGAACTTCCCCTTCTTATGTTGTGTATATAGAATATGCATGCCCTTGAATGGATGATAGATGAATGCTTTGGAGTGTTTTAGGTGCCTTTTGGATGCAAGCTTAGGTAATAGTAGTAATGTTTAGTGTTTGGTACCTGATTTTGAACACATAATTATGTATTTATATGATTACCTTGTTTGAATTTTTTTGATTAACAACTGAAAAGCTGATCCATAAGTGAAAACGATGCCCAAAATATAAGGATACCTAAAATAAGTGAGTAAGGTGGAAAGGGTTAGGAGTTCCCGAGGGGACAGGGCGCCTGGGCACTCTTTTCCCGGCTAGGTACTCGTGTCTGCAACCATAAAAGATAAATCAGTAAAATTCCAACCGGGTGTAGGTTGTGTAAGACCAAATAGGAAACAAGAAATAAAGAAAAGAGGACAAAGATAGTCGTCAATTACTAGTTTTCTTGCTTAGGAATCATGTAAATGCTAGTATGCTTTTAAGACCTAGAAATGTACCTAAGTGAGTGATTTTGTGTCTACAGTGACAACAATGAAGAAGAATAAGACCTCGTATGCAAATTTTTTATCAGCCATCATTCTGGATCATTTCTTGCAAAATAAATATTTCTAACGTAATGAGGAAGTCTCTTGCCTAAAAAAACTTGCAATCAGCTAAGGGAAAGAAGGTCAATTACACTTTTCTCGTAGAAATCATAAAAATATTGTCAATAATGGATAAAATTATTTCTTTTGAAGGTCCTATCATCAAAACATTGTGTCTCCAATTCAAATGGACTTCTACTTGTAGTGCCCACACTTTTATAGCTCAGTAACTTGTTGTTTCTTTGCTCATAGACATGTTTTGACAGAGATTTGTTATATCTTGGACATTATATTAGAGATTTGATCTTATTAGACATGTGTGGACATTTAGGCGTATAGCGCCAATTTAGCTTAATTTCTATGTTGTCGCATTTTCATATGATGTCATGGATACTAATGGATATGATGTTGTTTTTGGAACATAATTATATTGATGGATACTTAGTTGTTGCATGTTGGGATTCTATGGTTATATGTCACTCTATCATCTTGTCTAACTTTGAGAATTGAGTATAATTGTGCACGTTGTCACATTTTGATTTCAGTAGGATGTTAGGCTAGTTTAGAACTCATTGATATCTTACTAAGTCATTGATTTATATTTTATCGAGAAAGTGCGGTTAATGTGTGCAATGAGTGTGCAGGTGACAGGTTTACAGGAGAACGTGGGATTCAGGCCAGCTACATAGCTTGCACAAGTAGCCCACAAGCTAAGCCCTAGCCATGTTTATTGCTTGAGGCCTTAGCGTTAGAATTATTGTTTTGGACACCATGGGTGATCCTCTTTTGTAATGTAATATGTCTTGTAATTATTAATCTTGCTTAGGGTAATTGGTTGTGTTGTAAACTTGTTTTTGGGAGTTAATGATCCCACTTTCATTAAGTTTTGCTTTTTGTTTAATGATGTACTTAATTTTGGGCGTTTAGGGTCACATGTGAACCCTTGGGTGGTCCCCACACCCTCTAACCATATGCCTAATTTTGCCAAACCCGAAATTGGGTTATTTTGGGCATTTTTAGGGACCCATTTTTTGTTTAGGAGTTCCCTTAACATAAAAATGAGCCCTTGGACCCTACCTAATGGGTAGGGGGGCTTATTTCCAAGGATAGAGGGATTTTTCCCTCCCTTTTTGCCTCTTGTTTGGTCACATCCATGTAATGGGTGTGGATTTGAGTGCTTGTTAAAATTTGCACTAGAATTGTCTTGTTAGCATTTTGAGTAATTTGGGAGAAGAGGGCAAAAAAGACATTTTTACCCTTTCTCTCTTTTGTTTTGGCATCTTTGACCTTGAAGGAGGAGAGGGGTGACACATGTCACCCCCTCATTTGTGTGGATTTTTGCTTGCTCCTCTTCAAATTCCCCTTCATGGGAAAAGAAGAGAACCTTTTTTGAGCTTTTTGCTTGGATGCTTGGGTGATTTGGAGCTAGAAGTTGCTTGGGTCAAGGAGTGGAGAAGTTGGAAGTTGGAAAGCTTTTTGGAGAGCTTTCTTTGAGGTAGGATCTTAAGCTAAATTGTATGTGTTGAATTTTTGTTAGTTGTAGATTTGTTTATATGGAAATGTGGTTGTTGTATGTGGATTTTTATTTATGGTTAATTGTTTTTGCTCCCTCCATCATATGGTATGATGGAGTTTTGGAGTTTGTGGGGAAGAGAGAGGGATTTTTCCCTCTCAATCCTCAAGGCTTGATGGACAAGCCTTGTAGGGTCTTAGTGTTTCCCCTCAATGGGTTGAGGTGGGGAAGTTGATTCATTTGGCTTGAATCTCCTTCCCCATTCTTGGTAAGGAAACCCCTTTGGGGTTTGAAAATCCTTCCAAGAAGGACTTGGAGAAAGGGTGGAGGAATAAGGAGGGTTTAAATGATATAGGAGCAATAAGGAGGGTATGGAGGTCTTGTTATTGTGCTTATAATCTTGGTGACAACTTTTGGAGAACTCCTCTCCTCTCTTCCCCATTTGTTTTTAGAGGTAGAACTTGGGTTCTCCTCTTTTTCACCTTGTAAAATTTAGAGTCTTGTCTTGGATTTTTGTCCTATTTTTGTGTGGATGTATTATTGATTGTTCACCTCATTCTTGTGCAAGTTGTGGTTAGTTTCCCTCTTTCCCATGGGCTTGGGGGAGGCTAGCATGCATCCCAACCTTGGGAAAGGCATGTAATGATGCCTATGGTTGGGTGGAAAAACAAGCTTTTTCTCCTTGTGGTTTTCTTGAAGGCATGAAGGTTGTATCTCAAGCTTGGAATCTCTTGTCATCTTGGTGCTCATTGTCTTCTTCTCATCGTTGGCATTCCTCTCTTTGTGACTCGAAGATATGGCTATTTGGAAGGTTCCTTGTTTTGTAAAGTATCCTCTTGTGATTTGGAACCACTTGTAAGATTGGTAGTCCATTGTATTTGAAGACTTTCTTTCAACCTTGGAAAGGAATTTTGTTGGATTGTTGTCTTGTATATTTAGCATGATTGTGAAATATGAAGTATTGAGTTATTGAGAGTTTGTGCAAAAGAAGATTTGTAAAATAATGTTTTTCTTTAAAATACATTTAGTGGAAGTATTTTTACATTCCCGTAACGTGCTTGTTGTTGGAATATTTATTGACAAAAAAATTGTCTATTTGAAAGGAAATCTACTTTGTTATAAGAAACTTGTTGTTTAACTTTGGTAGAAACTATTATTATTTTTGAAATGTACCTCCCTTGTAGATTATTATGGTTCTAGAAATCTGATTTTTTTGTGTGTTGAAAGGAAGGTTTACTTGTTTTAAAAAAAAATTAGAAATAATCTTACTTTGTTAAGAATCTCATTTGTTTAAAAATTTGAAGTAAGTTTTGTTAAAACATTGGAAATGAAATATAAATTTTTAGCATTGGATCTCATGAATAATATTGAATGGAAATACTTTCTTTCATGCCATTTTTCTCTTCTTGTAATTGTGGTAAAATAAATAAATGAAATGAAAGTTGGATTCTTTTTATGAGTAGTTTTAGAAGTTGTTTTATTAAGTACAAAAAAGAAAAAAAAATCATTATACCTATTATATATATTTTATGTGTGTGTGTGTGTGTGTGTGTGTGTGTGTGTGTGTGTGTGTAATGGCACCGCATCGATATTTTTCATTTTGCTCAAATGAGAATATATATATATATATATATATCATTTAATTAATATTTACGTTTGATATTAAATATATATATATATTATATGAATAAAATATAATATATTATTTATGTTATACTATATATGGTTTTTTGTTATATAAACAAAAATTTAAAAAGAAAAACAAACAAAACAAAAAAATATATATTGGTGGGGGCCGAACCCCCACCCCCTGCGTTGTCCCCTGGGCCGCTTTGCCCCCACACCCCCGACCTCCAAATTCATGGTTGTGCCGACGCAACACCACCACTCCGCCCTCCATGACTCCTCCCAAAGAACTGCGCAACAAGAAAAAAAAATAAAGAAATGCTTCTTTTATGGTATGAATCATCTAACAATATAGTGAAAGATCAATCAAACTCCATGGCTCCTCCAACACAACCTGCAAGAAGAAATAAACCCAAATAAGAGAAAATAACATGAGAAAGCAAAGAAAAGGAAATGATAAAGAAGTTAGGGCAAACTTTAGGGCTTTTTCAAAACCAAGGGACAAGATTGATTTAATCCTAGGGTCCATATTCAACCCTACACACATTAAGTCATGGGTAATTTTGTGGGAAATGAAATCTATTTAATAATGAGTAGTTATTGTTCTTGTGGCAAATTTTAATTAAAAGAGAGAGACATTAAATGTGTGTAAATTTAAAAGATAAGTAAATAATTAAAGACGGGTTTAGGCTAGTAATTATTTAAACTAGGTAAATTAAATTAGAATAAAATTAGTTATTATCGAGAATGGGTTAAGTGATGGATTAGTATTAATTCAACACTTTAAAAAAAAAAAATTACCCTGAAAATTTTAGTCACGTTTGGTGTGTTTTTTTGGTGTCCCAGGAGGGGCATTACACTACTAGAGGAAAGAAAATGGGAATCACACCTGTTGATGATCAAGAATCCAAGAAATGGATGAAGAATATTCATAAGAGATATGAAATGTTGTATGAAGGGCATGATGGTGGAGAATCTATTAAAGGTAACATTTTCAACTTAACGCAATGAACAAGAAACTCGGAACATTATATTTCATCTCCCTTCCTCTAGATGATTTCCTTATACATGGAGACGAAGAAATGGAAGTCTTTAGAAGAGAGTTTGTACACAAGCTTCGAGTGCGAAGAAGATTCTAATTATGAAGCCTACCATAAAGTTTGGAATTATGTATTAGCCCCCAAAGAAGGTATGAACATCTTGAAACACTTCATAATGTTGAGGAAGAATAAACTCAAGAAGATCTAAATGATTGTCCGCACTATGAGGTGTTTATCCTGGAATATTCTTGTGCACCTCATATTAATGCTTTATTCTTGAACCTTCCAATGAGAATCAAATCAGCACCTTGGAGGATGATGAAGAAGACATGATAGTTGAAACTTCATTCATCCATTCCTTTTGGCTCTAGGGAGAACCTGTTGGAGAAATAATGGATTCAAGAGATGAATATTTTTGATCTATGATAGATGATATAGTTCTTGCCAAGACTCCACCAGATCATGAGGATGTTCAAGAAATCAGTCCTCGATCCCAAAATCATATTTTTTAGGAGGATGACTTTGATGTAATCATTGATAAATTTCTCTCTATTTTTGGTTCTTCAATGGATGCACAAATGTTGAATGATGAAATAGTGAAAATTGAAGGATCCATTTCTATTTTTGATTCAATCATGGATGAACAAGTTCACAATATTGAAATGGAGGAAGTAGAAGCATTCATTTTGTTTCTTGAATCTAAAGTGAATGAGAAAATTGGGTATGAATTCTCCGAGGATATGATTTCACCATCCTCACTAAAGGAGTGTATTGTTGATCACCATGGTGAGCATGGAGTTTTCCCACTTCTTTTCAAAGAAGAATACTTTCTTGAATCTGTTCAAGGTAGTGCAAAAATGATACTCATGTTACAACTCCAGCACTTTTTCTCCCTCCTACATGAAGATAACATAGTGAATCTTAAACTGAAATGTGTGTCATTTCCATACAATATGGATCTCTTCTCTCTATTTGAAAGTGATGAAATCAAAGTGTGCCCAACTTAAAAGAATGCATCCCTTGGATGGAAAGGAATATGGATCAAAAGAAAGAGAATGTTTCGAGTTACCCTTGGTTATGTGAAGATCATATTTACACTCTTTTCCTTGAAGCCCAATGTAAAGAATTTTCAAACAAAGATGAAAGTGAGTATATGGAAGATTTGAAAGAGAAACATGTGCAAGATATCTTGAGGATTGCAAAATAAATTGAAGACCATCAACTCGGTCTAGAGATCTTGATGTATGCAATGAGTTTGCAAGATAAGTATGATTTTATTCATGATTCTTCTTTTGATGCACAAGTACTCAAAAATGAGATAAAGCAAGCAGATGAGCTTAATGTTCTTTTTGAAGTCTTGGTAGATGAACATGAAAATGAAGGTGAATCTTCCCCTTTCTCATTTTGTAAATTAGATTGCGTCCACGATGGACCTCTCACAAATGTATTCCTTCATGAGTAAAGTACCTCTACCATGGAAAGTGATATCAGAGGCATTGATGAGATGATAAGCACCAAAGAAAATCAGCTGGAACAAATGAATGAGAATATGCAAGAACCTTGTGAATGGAGTCAAAATCAGCTTGCTTTCATCATTTTTGAAACCTATGTTAAATTTGAACATGAATCCATGCTGCAACATTCACTAAAATATGATTAATGTCTCCATATCATTAGCATAGCCTCTATTTCTAGAAGCAATTGTTTAGAACAACAAAGTGAGAAGCTAGAAGAGGCTTGTGAATGGGAAAAGAATCAAATTTCTCTCACCACTTTTGGACTCCTCGCTGATTCAAGGAATGATTTCATGTTGCAATCTTCATTTTTGGATGGTGAATTCCTTCATGGAAAGAGTGGAGACTCTACCTTTGATAACATGGAGGAGTGGTTTCTCATATTCACAAAACATCAAGCTAAGGCTACAAGAGACAATATTTTCAAGCATGTTACAAAGTGGTCATTGGATGCAAGAATGTTATTTTTGTTATATAAGTATGAAGATGGAATATTTGTATGTATCCTTCTTCTCAAACCATGCATAACCATCATAAGAGCATGGTATGATCAAATAATGATATTCGAGCTTCAGGGGTCTGAATTCAACCCATTGTTCTGTGATGGTACATATTTCTCTCAACCCGTTGTCGGGTATGTGTATATTATTTCCCCGCCTATGTAAATTTCCCTCCCATTATAATATAGTTTCCCTTTATGTTGTGTGTTTTTTTCCACTTTTGGTGTTTTTCTCGTTCTCTTGTGTGTGTTTCCCTTCTCGTTGTGTTTGTAGCTTTTCTTGTTGTATGGTAAGGAATAGACTTCATAATCCCGATGGATAAGGCACTAGTCGACATAGTGTCTTGAGATTATGGGGTTCATGTTTGTCCTATCCTCACTGTTTTATCTAGAATGAGTCCCCAAGCTAGATCCAATTCTTTTCATGCAAAAAATTTAGCATGAAAAATTCAAAATTTTAACATGACAACCTAAGTCACCCTTGAAAATCCTTCTCTCAATTAATGTGAACCTGCCCTCAGGCTAACTCAATTAATGTGTTACCCTCATTATGGACTAGAGGGATGTGTTAATATGATTTTCAAGTGTATATTATGTGCAGGGGATGTTATTCAAGTTGATTCATGAATATATTTGGATCCAAGCAAAGATAATTTCTTCTAAAGGCCTTGAAAGGCATGTTTTCAGGATTTTTACACCTAGTGAAAACCCTCCATGAATGATTAGAGAAGATCCAATGCATCCAAGTAGTATGTGGTATATCCGTGTAATCACTACAGGTTGTATAGGAAATTTTTGCAAGGAAAATCAGGTTTATGAAGAAGTTATGCAACACCAAGCTACTTATAGCATGGTGCAAGGAAATGAAAGCATTGAAAAGTTAGTTACCTTGTTTTGAATGGTTTAAGATCCTTGTTATGAATTAGGAAATAATCAGATAGTCATTGGAAATATAAAGAGGCCTACCTTACATTTTAAAAGGTTTCAAGAGATTCTATGGTGAATATTTTGAGATATGGGCCCACCATTTATCACAATTTAGATTCAATGGAAGGTTTTGGGAGTTATAGGAAGATTTGAGACCCAATTTAAAATTCAAAGTGACAAATGTAAGTCCCTCTTTACACCCAATGTTTTTGTTTTCCTTGAGGTCATCATAAATTTTGGTAGCAATATCTTTCACCAAATGCGTAGGATCGAATGCGAGATTGAAAGGGGTAATTTTTCAATTTTTAGGAAGAATTTGATCCTAAAATATATGGGAGTGTTATCAAAGTCCTTTTTAGTCAAAAATATAAGTTTTTCCTATAGAACTCTAGGGAATCTCTCGACATAAGAAAACCTTCTCGAAGGCTATTTTTGGCATTTTTTAGTGAGGGAAGGCTTTCAAAAGTGGAAAAACCACACTTTGATACCCCTGATCTCCCTTTTTTCCCTTGACCAAAGGGACATGTGGGACATCATAATGTTCCACCACATGTATTAGAATCTTGCGTCACTTAAAATGTAACTTATGGTGATATGAAGGTGTTATAAACTCACACTGAGTTTTGGCCCTTTTTCATGTTGTTTGGACCCATGACACATATCTAAAGGTGCGATGTCACTTTTTCTATTTCCCAAAGGGACAAGAGGGACATGAAAGTGTGCCACCATATGGAGGTAATGTTTGTGTCACTTAAACATCAACTTGAAGTGTTAGAAGCATGTTTTCAACTCACCCTAACTTATGGTCCCTTCCTCATGGAGATCTGACCCATGGCACATTTTTGAAGGCATGATGTCCCTTTTTCCCCTTTCCCAAATGGAAATGGGGAACACTGAAGTGTGTCACCATATAGAGGAGAATACTTTGTCACTTGAATACTTCAAACTTTCTCTCTAAGTTATTATTCTCAACTTTCAAACTAATGTGTCTTGGCCTCCTCTCCATGATTCATTAACCCTTGGCTAATTTTTCACTCCATGATGTCCCTTTTTCCTTTATTAAATGTGGTAATGGATATAGAGACGTCTCATACCTAATTATAAATTATTAACTCACCCTTACTTGTCAGTTAACACGGGTTAAGCCAGAATGGTCAAGGGTGAGTTTGAAGGTGAATTAACAAGGTTGGTACCAAGAGGAGAGTATAATAAACACTTAAAGATTTTTAAATGTCATTTAAAAAAAAAATCCCTCCATTTATTTTATGTACTATTATGCTTCACATCTTTCCCAAAACCACCATTGTCAAAAGAGCATTTTTGCTCATATCTCCCGCATTTTGGCTCTTTTTTTCCCGAAATTTTCTTGAAGATCCTACTCTTGAATGCTTTGAAGATGATCTAAACAATTTTTTCATTGATACTCTAAATTTTTTTATAGTATCCCCTTGATGATTTCAGAATAAAAACTTTCCTTTTCATATCCTGGAAAATTTGGAGATCAAAAATACTTGAAAATTGGAGCATGAATTCACATAACAAAAACTAATCTAATGAGACAAATTTCACCTCAATCGCACACCAAAAGAAATGGTTCTATTTTTTTAAGTTGGCATCTAAGAATTACTAAAAATGGTAAGTTTTAATGATGAAGAAAATTAATTTTAAAACCTTCGTACAATCTCCAAGTCCAAAACTCAAAACTGTAAAATTGGAAAGATTGGAAAATTAGCTAAAAATAGTAACTAAGGGTGAGGTGTGACTTCCTAAAAATAGTAGCTATCTAGAATGAGTTAAATTTCACACACATTTTCACCTCCTCATTTCTATCATATGTTTGGCATGATGAAATCATCTTCTCTTTCCCTAATTTAATGGATTGATTAAGAAACAGTGATTCTCAAGTAAGAACAATGCATGTTTCAGGAAATAAAAATAAGGAAGATGTTGATAATATTGAATTATCTCCCTATATGAAGGTCTATAAGAGGTCTAAGGTTGTAGAAAAACCTTCAGAAAAAATTGAACCAAGTGAAATTGATCCTCTTCAGTCTCCTAATCATTCAGTGGATCCAGGTGTTCCTATTAAGGCAATTAAATCAACGCATCTCAATCATGCCTTGGTCTCCCACTAAGCACCTGAGATGCCTAGTTTAATTTCCACACTTTTGATCCTTTCTCATGGGTAAAATAATTACTTGGATAAGAATCCGGGATAGTTCAACAAGTAGTGATACCTAACTTTTAGGCCATCTCGAAGTACATGAAGAATAAGAAGGGTAGGAGAGCACAAACAACTTATCATTTCTACACTAAGGCTTCCAAAGCTCAATACGTGGAGGTAGAACATCTGAGGGTAAATAATCCCATGGGAGAAATGAAACCTAGATATTATGCAATGATGAAGGTATCCTTGGGAAAGCCACTCATGAGAGTGATGTTCACTTATTCCAAAAGTATTCAATAATTATATGTGCACGGAATGAGGAGTAAAATAAGACCATTGATCAATTAGAGGAACATGTGAAGACATTATCTTCATATGTATTATCCTTTCTTGAATCTGTTCATCATCCTTGCCTCTGAATGAGACAATCTCCCCATTGTAACTTCATTTCCCATACAATCAATAAAGCGCAGTGTTCATCATGTAGGGAAGAGCCAATGATAAATGGGTGAACATGATTATTGAAAAGGGAAAAAAATTGTTGTCTAAGGTGTTCTCATTGTTCTAATATGTCTCGAGATACTATGTCAAATATAAGGGATACTAGGAAGGAGATTGATAAAAAAGGATCATTTGGGAAATTATTCTTCCATTGGTCTCTGAGATGACCTATCTGGACTCTTCCTTCTTGGTGAATCATAAATTATTTCCATCCATTGTTGAGAACTTGTCCCACATTTGGTCCCACATGATGGTTACAAGGTGTGTTGTGCTAGATGAGGCCATTTTTTATCTTGATTCCTATGAAGAACATGTATCTGGGATTTCTAATAAGATTATCATAAGTCTGCAGAGTTGGGAATACCTTCACTCAATGAGAACACATCCTCAGAAGGAATCTTGAATTTGATTTAAGAGATGGTCTAGATAGATGCAGGAGAGCACTTTTCATTCAATGACAATATTTTGTAATCTCTCCCAGAGATTAGAGGCTCTATTTACAATCTCACAAATGATCATGAGAATTTGTTCACACGGTGCAAAAGGATTGGTAACATTCCTAATACTTGGCTTAGTACTTTAGAACATGTTTATGTCTCGTATTTGGATAAGGTAGTAGTTGTAGTGGCTCAATTCAGCAAGGAGGTCAAGGGCATGGATTTCATCATCCAGATCTTCCGTGGGAGCCTATGAGAGTTGAGTATTCATCACATGAGACTTCTTCATCAAATTAGTTAGTCAAATCCCTTCTCTCTTTCTCTCTTTCTCCCTATTTCTTATATCCTCCTCTTTTTAATTATTCATTGTAAGCAATCATTATAATTTGTCTTGTTCATTTACGTGACTTCCTAAATTTTCATTGTAAAAGTCCCTTTTGATTTATAATAAGGGGACTTATTCAATCACTTCCTAAGATGATGGAAAGTCACAGGTGGAATAAGAACATGAAAAGACATGTGGGGGGTAGATGAAGAGACAATTCACAATCTTATAAATTGGAATGGATTCTCCATTCTAAGGGCATATGAAAGTTTACTTTTTATAGAAATTTTGGATTGTGATTTAGATATTGATATTTTATCACCAACACAAGAAATTAAATATACATTTATTTTATTTCCCTTTCTCATGTGTTCCTCTACTCTCTTTATCTTTACATTGCAAGCATAGTGATCAAGAAGGAACTTTGCATCCCTTATTGATGAATCTAAAGAATTGTGTTTCTTTAGTTTGTTAGTCTCACTAATGGCTTACATTGTACTTTTCCTCTAATTGAATTTTGAACTACTCTGATTATTTTGTGTGAAGTCTTTTATTTCCTACTCAAAACAATAACCCTCTCTTTCCTAATATCTTTCCTTCACCCCTCATCATTGTAAATTTCTCCCTTTTACCTGTAAAATCACTTTTCCATAGGTTCGGTGAAGTGTTCTGTGTGATCCTCGGTCTATTAGGCCACCGCATGAGTTGTTAGATAGGATTGGGATAGTTTACATTCAATAATGGGAACCTCCACATACATAAGGAGGTGTGTAACCCCATGAGTGTTGGTGGAAACACATAATTTGGAGCATGACAAATTATTTCACCAATAGTTACAAAATTTCACAAATGCTACCAAATAGTAGCATAGTATATGATATCATTTGGTAGCATAATATATTCTATTGGTTGATATCATATACTATACTACCGAATGGTAGCAGCATTATGCTACCAAAACAATGTCCAAGAATTTTTTTCTTGCTCCATATTTTGCAAGGACAAATTTCTCGTTGATCCAATCGTTTAACTACTAGCATCAAAAATTCAAAAAATTGATTTTTCCCATACAAGACTAGCGAAATCTACATTATTTCGTAAAAATCATTTTTTTGTTTGGGCCATATTTTGTGAGAACATATTTCTCCTTGAGATGATCGTTTTAACTATTATTGTCAAAAATGATTTCTGCAAGATTTCATATACTATCGGCTACCAACATATGTTGTCAATGACGATTCTTTACTACTAATGACCACATTTTTGAATAATTCACCAGCTTATTCAAAACCCATTTCCTTATGATTTGCCATGATTTTGAAATTCATTTTCACACATTCTCCAAGTAATATCTATGGAGTTTTTTGGGGGACTCTAAAATTTCCTTGAGTGAGATAAACTTGGTTGTTTAGAGCATGCCAAAAGAATTTGTATGTATATGATAGTGTACCATACCGATATTGAATAGTAAAGGCTTCAATAAAATTTCTGAAACTACAAAAATAGGGCCAATATGATACAAATTTTGTATGTTTGAGACCTGATATTATGGTCTTGTCCTAGGGTTGTACACTCTCATATTCTTTGGGAGTCTAGACCTACAAATTTATGTGTGCTTCACATTTTTAGTAATGATCTTCATTGTAGGAGTTTGTAAGATTGAAAAATTAGTTATAAAGTGATAATGACTTTCTTATATATCCTTTTATAGGTGAAATATTATAATAAGGTCAGCCCTAAGAAGACAAAATGACACAAGGAAGGATATGAAATTGAAATTAGAGTTGATGAATGTGAAGGGGTAGAACCGCACAAGTCGGCCAAGACTAGATCTAACATGTTGACCCTTCCATATGTTTTAAACTAGGTAGATGAAAATAAGAAGTGAATTTTGTGTCATGAATATTAGAGGTTTAATACTACTTTAATTAAATAGTATTATCATATTTGATGACATTGCAGAGTGTAATTATAAGAAATTTATAGAAGAGTTATAGATATGAGGAGATTGGATTTTGAATGTGAGTATTTATTTGAGTAAGGGATCATGATCAAACTAGGTATTACACAAGGATATGATACCAAATATTAGTGTCTACAATTTCCCCCTTTAAGTGTGTAATTTGATGAAAAGGATCTTATATTATAGTAAGTGTGTAATTTAAAATTGCATGCTTAAAGGAAAAACATACCTAAGTGTGCACACACACTTTATCTTTACTCAAAAGTGTTTCTTGATGTGTTGGTTTTGGCATGCTCCATGATGCAACATGTAAGATAAATTGTAGTCAATTTATATGATAAAAATAAAACTTTAACTCAAAATATATAGATAATGCTTATAACTTTGAATGTTGCAAAATGTACATAATGGAGATGCAAAACATGGAATGACTACAAATGTTAATTTTTATAGGGAGGATCTCCCATAGTTTTCATGCCTTTGAGACTTAGAATTTTATGCATAAATGTCAAAGAATTAGGGATGATCATTCCTCTATGTTGTGCCATAGGAGATAGTAAAGGAGAGGAGCCATGTTTTCTCCAAATTTAAAGTTTTTGTAGAGAGGAAGGATTTAGACTACAAAGAACCCATGTGCTTTAATACCTTCCTTATTTGATAATTTGGTGAGAGAGGAGGAAAGAGCAATTATGAAGCTTTCAATTTTTCTTCAACACTTTTTACATTTGGGAATTTGGTGAGAGAAGAGGAAAGAGTAGTCTATGAATCCTTCAATTTTACTTTGACATTTTTCAATAAACCCACCAGCCACACACCACTACATGCGGATTTAGGCCTAAATTGTACCAACTTGAAATATTAGACCTTGGAAGGAATAAATGATTCCATGCCCCCAAAAGGTCCTACTATAACTAAATTGATCATGTAGAGTTTTGAAATATTGATGGGGAGAAGGTGGCGCATGCTCCCAAACCTTGTTTTTCAAATGAATCTTTAATAATGTTGTAAAATAGGAATGAAGTAATCATTCCCCATATAACTTACTCTAAATTGTGTCATTTATATATATAATTGTGTGAAAATCTCTAAATAGTTATACAATTTGTAAAAATTGAAAAATCTAAAGAATATGACCCCTACTTGGGAACGTGCATCATGGTGAATACCTTACCATGGTCTTGATTGTACTATTCATTTTTACCTTGGTTGAATGTCGCCACATTTCAATATTTGTGAGCTTTTCTAAGGATCTAATCCCTATGAAAATATATTCATGTATCCTCTAGCTTGTCTATAACTATAGAAATGTTCTAATGAATGGAACCTCTTTTTAGGGGTGTGTGATAAATCATTTGAGTGTATAGCTCAAAATAATAGATGGGTAATCATGTACGATATGTATAATAATCAGTATAGGATCACATAAAAGGTTTAAATGGAAGCCACATTTGAGAACATGTACAATATATTTTTAAACCAAAGAGATGAAACTTAGAACTAGAATTTGTTTCATGAATATCAAAGGTTTAGTACAATTTTGATTAAATTATATTCTAATGATGATAATGCATTGTGTAAAGATAAAAAGTTTATAAAAGATAAAATATCTAGAAACAGAGGGCCCCATACCCATGTGGGTAGGGGTATTCTCCGTGAAAATCCCCAACACTAAAAAGGATTCGACCAAGTAGAAATCACACATCACATTTCTAAGAGCAGACACCATTTCATAGTTCTAGATGCACTCATGGAAAGAGGAATGCAGGGAAATAGATTAGCTTTAATTGGAAAATTCCATAGGCCAAGACCCAATGAGGTTTTCATTAGAAGATGGGCATGCAGAAAATGGAATCCGAAGGGAAGCATGGAAATTTCTTTGTTAAAAAAAGGATTCTTCCTTGTACATTTCATAACTTTGGAAGATTACACTCGAGCTCTGTTTGAAGGCCCCTGGTTCTTGGGAATCATGGGTATATTCTTAAATAGGTGGTCTTTACGCTTTGATCCGAAAAGAGAACATTAATTATATTCCCCCGTGGGTTAAGCTTCATGGGTTACCTCTTGAGTTTTAGGAAGAAAAGTTTTTGACAAGTATAGAAAAGTCTCTAGGCTCTCTAGTGGCCTTTGATGGAGCAACTAAATCCAGAACAAGACTAGATTTTTCTAGAATCTATGTGAATGTGGACTTAGAAAGAGATATAATTCATGTCATTATTGTCCATTCAAAGATGGGTAGCTGGAAATAGACACTTGAATATGAGACATCCATCACTAGATGTAAAAAGTGTAACAAATTGGGACATAGTGTTAAATCTTTCCCAAAAAATCATCAATGGTGGAAACATAAGGGAACAAAAAAAGAATGGAAAGGAAAGAGAAGCCATCTGAGGTAAAGGCACTCGAAGGAAGATAAAAGAAAAGGCAAAGCGCCAAGAAACCATCAAAAAACTTGCAGAAGAAAATTAGTTCGTGGACAAGGAAAATCCTTTTGTATGTGTTGGAATACAAGAGAAAGATTCCTTGGATGAATGAGAATATTTTGAGAAAACCCGGATAAATGAGATTATTATACCATACACGAAATAGAGGAAAAGGAGACTGAGAAGGAAGCATCACAAGCATAATCAAATGAGAAGAAAGAAAAAAAATATGCAGAGATTCAAGGGAAAAGAGAAGAATTAAAGGAACAGACTCAGAAGATTTAAATATAGTGGAAGACCATATTCAAGAAGGATTTTAAAAGTAAGAGGAGGGCATAAGAGAGATAGGAACTGAATAAATAGTGGAACAAGAATTCAAGTCATGATAAGGACTAAACATGGAGAAGTTCAAGGTAATAGTGATTCCCATAAAAGAGAAAAATGAGTCCCAATAAGCTTCATCATCTAAAACCCCAAAAAAAGTAGATGTAGGGGGTAGACCAACTAGAGGAAACCCATCTAGTAAAGAATAAAAAGAAAAACTACAGATATGGAAATTGCGGTAGGAAAGCAAAGAACATTGGATCTTAAGGGGTCCAAAAAACCCAAAAACATAAATGAAAGTCATTACTTGGAATGTAAGAGGTTTGAATAATGTAATAAAATAAAGGATGATAAAATATTTTATTGAGAATCACAAGCCTACCATTTTGGTACTTCAAGAAACAAAAATGGATGTAGAAAAATTTAAACTTTTGGGAAATAAAGTTTGGAGAAATGCATAAATAAGTTGTGTGAGTTCAAATGGTGCCTCAGGAAGAATTGTTGTCCTTTGGGATGATGACCTAATGAATAGAGTATCCATCTTTGTATGCATAAATAATTTGTGTGAGTTTAAATGGTGCCTCGGGAAGAATTGTTGTCCTTTGGGATGATGACCTAGTGAATAGAGTATCCATCTTTGAGTCCCCTAATCACCTACCTATTTTATTCATGTCCCATTAAAGCAAAAAATTGTGGATTTAGTCTAATATCTATGCCCCATTTTCTACTAAAGGGAGGAAGCAACTCTGGACAAAGGTAAGTACTTTTAGAAATAATTGTAGCAATTTTGATTGGATTGTTTTAGGATATTTCAACACTCCTCTCTCACCACTAAAAACAAAGGGAGAAATCAAGAGTTTACTACTAGCATGGAACATTGTGTTGATTTCATTGCACCTAATTGTTTGATGGAAATTCAACTAAGAGGGATCAAAATCACGTGGAGAAATAGGAGAATGTGAGAAAATCTAATCATGATTAAATTAGACAGATTACTTGTCTCAAGAGATCGATTGTCTATCCAATAATTTTTCCTTTCATCTCTACCTAACATAGGATCCGATCACAATCCTTTAGTTCTGAGCCTTAAAGAAAAAATAAAACACTCACCTTCTCCATTCAAATTCACGAAAATGTGGACAAATCATCACGATTTTTACAACAAACTTCGGAATGGTGGCACCGACAAAAGGGGATCAGCCATGTTCATACTGGTTCAGAAGCTTAAGAATGTCAAGAGAAATGCCAAAATCTGGAACAAATCAGACTTTGGAAATATTTTCAAAAAAGAAGAAACTAACCAAGGAGCTAGAAATGCTTGAACATAAAGTACAAAATACAAGCATGGGGGTGAACAACCACTACAAGGAAAAAGAACTTCTTAGCAAATTGCATAATCTCAAAACCTATGAAGAGATTCATTGGAGGAAAAAATCAAGAGTGTTCTGGTTAAAGGAAGGGGATAAAAACAAATAAAAAAATCCACTTGACTACCATGAAGCACAGAAGCCACAACAAAATTAAATCCATCATAGATAACTCAGGACAACAAAATAGAGATATGGAATCCATTAAAAAGAGGCTACTGATTTCTATAAAAATATCTTATCTAAAAAGGTTTAGGATAATGAAATGAGCACTAAATTCTTGCTGAATTTTATCCCACATTGTAGTGATATACAAGAGGAGATGAGCAATATTCTCACATTGGTGGATATTGAAGAACTAAGAAAAATTGTCTTTTCTTTCGAGGGAGAAAATCTCTAGGCCCTGATGGCTTCTGGCTTGCTTCTTCCAAATATATAGGGAATTTTGTAAAATTGATTTGTTCAATGCCATAAATGAATTCTTCCACACCAGAAACTTCTAAAGGACATAAATAACAACTTTATAGTGTTGATTCCTAAAAGAGTTAAGCAAAGGATTTCAAGTAATTTCGACCAATAAGTCTTTCAAATACTATATACAAATAATTTACAAAGACTATTGCATCTAGAATGCAACCTTTTCTTAAGAACATCATCTCATGGCAGCAAGGTGGATTTGTTCAAGGAAGAAAATGCAGGTTGGTATAGTTTTGGTTCATGAAACTATTCACTCCATGGATAAAAGCAAGAAATAGGTATGGCCATCAAGTTGGATATGAACAAATATTTTGATAGGGTCTCATGGGAATTCTTAGACAAAGTTTTAGAGAAAATTGGATTCAATTCTCACTTTAGGAAATTAATCAAAGATTACATTTTGACACCTATGTTATCCATTCTTTTAAATGGCACTCCTACATTTTCTTTGGCGATGCGAGAGGAATAAGGTAGGGTGACCCCATCTCTCCTATTCTTTTTATCGTTATGGTAAAAACCCTCGGAAAGAAATAAGTAGCTACACTAAAACAAGAAAACTATATGGATTCAATCCCTCATCGAAGAAGTTTTTAGTCTCTCACCAGCAATTCATAGATGACACCATACTCCTTTCCATTTCCTCAATCAAGGAAGCAAAACAATTCAAGTTCTTGTTGAATTATTATGAGGAAGCTTCAGGGAAGATTATCAATTATGGTAAGAGTTATGTTTTTTCATTAATACACCTAAAGAATGGTAGAAGAAAATTACAAAATTCTTGGGATGTGTAATTAAAAAATTTCCTGCCACTTATCTAGGGATGCCAATGTTTAAAGGCAGCCTCCCAATATTTGTTTAAAATTTGTTCCTAGATAGATTGCAATCTAAACTAGCAAGTTGGAAAGGGGCAGTGTTATCTAGTGCTACCAAAGCCACTCTGATCAAAATAACTCTTCAAAATCTTCCTGTTTATCTCCTTTCTCTTTTCAAAATGCCCCAAAAGATTATTGATTTGATTAAAAATATACAAAAGAGATTCTTATAGGCCAGTGTAGAGGATCATAATAGAATTCACTTGGTTATGTGGGATAAAGTCTGTAAGCTTAAATCACATGATGGATTAGGAATAAGAAACATTAGGCAAATGAATTAAGCCCTCCTAGCCAAAATGGGTTGAAGATTGCTCAAGGAAGACTTAGATTGGTGCAGCATAATTAAAAACAAATATTTACAAGAGATACTTACCACCTCTTCCGCGGATTTACCCCTAGGATCCCACTTTTGGAACTCCCTTATCAAAATCAAAGATATTATTGCTAAGGGCATCAAATTGAACCTCGGGAATGACCGTAAGATCAAATTTTGGGAAGACATATGGAATTTGGAACTTGATCAACAATAGAGGAAAAATCTCCAGAATCAGATAAATCAAATAAGATTGAAGTATGGAGAGAGGATAAGTGGATATCTTGAATGTAAAAATGGGAAAAATACTTGGACAATATTATCCCTTGAAGAACTAAATGACTTGGAAAGATATAATCTATCCTTAACAAAATAAGATTGCTAACATCTATATACCAAATAAAAGGTTGAGGATGAACTTATATGGAAGGAATTGGGAGATGCCAATTATAGTGTTCAATATGGATACAATAGTCGAATCGATTGCTCAATCCTCAAACATCTTTGGAAGAAAGTTTGGTGCAAAGAGATGATTCCTAAGGTTAACTTCTTCTGGTGGCTCACTATCCAAAACAAGATCCTCACAATTGACAATATAAGAAATAAATAACATATTCTAATTCAAAAATTCATCCTTTACAAATAAGAAGAATAAATTGTTGATCACTTATTCATATTGTACTTTCGTGTGCTCTCTTTGGGGTCTCATTCTGGATAAAATAGGATTGAAATGGGTCCCCTTTAAATTAGTGCAAGATGTGAAAGATAACTAATACTATCATTCAAAAAATGTTTCAATCATATTCCTATGGAACTTAATCCTTCTAAATGATCTTATTTTACTCTCCTTTTTATCAAGTTTGATTACATTTTGTGACTTTTGTTTGATCTAATATAAGTTAGGATGTAATTGTCCATCTTTTTTTGATTGTAGTTCTAACATTTAAAAACTCTATAATTCCTAACAAAGTGCTTTGGAAATTTAGTTTTGTAATAAAACAGGTCACAATCAGTCAAAAGAACAAAGTATGAAGTGGTCAACATGTTTTTGAAGCATTGGTTTCAATACGGCTTAGTTCCGAACTTCCAGACTTAGTTCTAGAACTCCATTACATAGTTACAGAGCTCTATCACTTAGTTCTCGAAACTTTTGGACTTAGTTCTAAAACTCCATCACTTAGTTCTAGAACTTTCAGACTTAGTTCCGAACTCCTTTCCGGAACTCCATGTAGCTCCAGAACCCTCACATTAGATCTGGAATGATTTCCTTTAGTTCCAAACTTCTCTAAAGTTCTGGAACCGATGAGAATTTATTTATTCCAACAACATCCGGTGATTTAGAAATCAATGATCCTTTCAATCAGGAGAAGATTAGAAGATTTCTATTCTTCATACTCAGATCTAGGGATAACTATCATACAACAGTACGTCCAACCATGATCCAATTCAACATCTATTTTGGGCACGATTCGGTTCTATCTAAATCGGTAGGACAACTATGGCTATAAATGCACCTGTGGAAGAAGTATATATATATAGATATATATATATAGATATATATATATATATATATATATATATATATAGATAAAAAAAAAGAGAGATAAAAAGAGACAATACATTTTTGTAATGCAAAACATTTTATCAATAAAATAGCCATTTCTGTTTTGAGAGTATATTAAGTTGTCAAATCTTGTTTCAAGGTGGAGCAAGGGCCCACTCTTCCAAGAACCAGATCTTCATTTTATTGGTATTTATATTTCTAGAAAATAGTATAGATCTATTAATTTTGTAAATGCTTTTGATTACTCAAGTTGAAATCTATCATATACTTGTTCCTGCAGTGTTTCTAGATTAGATTCTTATTTCTTTGCAATCATCTTTCAACATTCTCAATTTGTGTTTATTTCCAAAGCAAGTGTGTTTATTTCTTGTAACGTGTGTTTACTTACAACAATCTATTCCATTCTACAAATGTGTGTTTATTTCCAACAATTTATTTCTACAGAGAGTGTTTACTTCCAACAAGTTTTCATAGTTTGATTTCAATAAGGTTTTGCCAAGAAATCCTCAAGACATTGAGAAAATCCCCAAAAAATATAAAAAAAAAAAAATACCTACAATCAATTACTAGATCACTAAGATTTCTTGTTGCATATAGCTTCAGACACCACCCCTGGTTTGAATATGACATCAACAAAGAGTTGATTAAATGAAGGGAATAATGACACCCATCATTTTTGGCACCATTTTTGGGGACACAATAGTTAGAATTGTCTAATTAGGTGTCAACAAGAGCAAAAATCATACATCTAGTAATTGCAGGATCTTCCCTACGTCATCATAAAATTTATGAGTAGACCAAGAGACTCCAAGGGTCGATTCCTCCCAAAAATATCTGAACAAGAATCATCATCTTCTCGATCAAATAAGGAAGTTGATCAAGAATTAGAAGCACCATTGTCCCCTGTTAGGCATGAAGCAAAATTCCACCTTTGGAATTCTTAGATCAATCACCAGAAGGAAGTAGAACCTTTAGAAAAAAGATCATATCCCAAGACCCGTTTAGAGAAAGTTTTGATTCACAATTGAGTAGTCAACCTCCTACTCCTAACTTTTCACCTTCCCCAAAACAAATCACATACCATATTGATTGGGAGAAAAGTCTAGAAGGTACTACAGAAATGGCACAGAAGAAGAAAGAGAACCTGATAGGACCTTCACTTATCCAATTCAATTGGATGATGATGATACACCTATGAAAAATATTTCACCTACACATTTACCCACATTTAGAGGGATGTCATCTGAAGACCCTGACCAATTTTTGTTTGAATTTAAAGTACTATGTGTCAAACTTATGATTACAAAATAGATAATCAAAAACTCAAGTTGTTTCCATCTACCCTAAAGGATGCAACAATGAGGTGGTTTATGGGATTAACATCTAATTCTATTACCACTTGGGCACAAATGGAAGTTTCCTTCCTAGACAAGTATCAAGATTACTATAGAGGGAGGAATAGGAAGGAAGAATTTTTCAAAATCAAGCAGAGGAGGATGAGAATATGGAAGATTATTTAGACAGATTCCTCTTTGTGAGAAAAAGATGTGGATTTGTATTACAAGAAGAGTTAAGAAAACCATTTTTCTTAAAGGTCTGGATGATGAATCAAGGGAGGCACTTGATCTGATGGGAGGTGGAAATATTGATCAAATAAGAATGAATGATATTAAAGACATTTGTAGAAGCTATTCACAAACAAGGGGTGGACCTAGAAAAGGAAAAATAGTTAAAAATTTAAACCCAGATATGAACAAACTGATGGATGAATTGGAAAATTTCAAAACAGACATTTTAGTTCAATTAACCTCCACCATGGATGGATTGCAAGCTAAAGCAAAATGCTAAAACTGAACCATTAGCTATGTATTGTCCTAGATGCAGAAGAAGCATGCAATAAGAGATTTTGTCCCCTGATAAAAAAAAAATGTGTCTTATCTATGAATCTAGGGACCATGAGAGTAATGCATGTTCTCTTCTTCCATTTATTAAAAATCAGCTTAAACAAAGCAAAGATTCCATCCACATCAGAAGAAGTAAATTTTTCCAGAGACAACCTAGCCAAGGGCAGTTCATGCCTAGGTCAGTTCCTAACCCCTGGATGATGCCATGGGTAGCTCAGATAGTGCCAAAAATTGGGGACAACCACCTTGGGCACCTCAACCAACATGGAATCCTCAGATTGGGTAGGTCAATCTTGGTATGCCCAAGGACACCAACAACCATGGTCTGGTCAAGGAAACCCAAATGCTTGGTCACAACCTAGGTGGAGCCCTAATAATTATGTTCAAGGGAGGACATATCCCAATCAAAATCAACAAGCCATAATGGGTTCCCCAACACAAAATTCACAAAATGAAAATGTGGTCCAAACCCAAATACCAACACAACTAGTAGAAAACCCAAGAAACAAACAAACAAATCCTCTACGGAAAAAACCAAAAAAAAATCAGTTGATCTGAATGCCATGGATTGTAAGGATATTCAAACTAGATCTAGAAAAATAATTAGTAGTCCACCTATTATAATCACTGAGATGACAAAAGAAATTGAAACCCCTAGTATGGTTGTTCCCAAGAAGGATGAAAAAGAAAAAGATAAGGAGCCAGATAAAGAACTCTACTGAGACTCCATTTCCAGAGAGATTTAAAGAAGCCATAGAGACTAAGGAATCTGAGTTGGTACAGGAACTAAGGAAATTGAATATTGAAATACCATTATTACAAGCAATTAAGGACATTCCAGAATTGAACAAATTAATCAAAATGCTATGTTTAAAAAGACCTGAAGGAAGAAGCAGTACCCAGACTATTAAGGTAGATGGGAAACTTGTTGATTTATTAGCAGGAAAACTTTTTCTTCCCAAATACGGAGATCCTGAAGTCCTGTTATTTCTGTCTCTATAGGGAATAAAGATATACATAATGTTTTGGTTGATTTGGGAGTGGCTATAAATGTGATGACAATGTGGACACTTTGAAAACATTACCATTAACAGTATACAACCTACTAACACCATATTGCAGATGGCAGATCAGTCTATAGAAAAAACCAGAAGGAGTTATTGAAGATGTAGCAGTTATGGTGGAGTCATGGGAATATCCAGTTGATTTCCTTATATTGCAGCCAAAAGGTAAAACACTTGGTTATCCCATTATTTTGGGCAGACCATGGTTAGCTACAATTTTTTTTAATTGATTGTAGATCAGGTGATATGACTATCTCAAATGGTAAGAATTCTAAGAAAATCTCCTTATATCCTTCTACACGACCTTCTATTGATAATCAAGAACAATTGTGGGTTGATGCTCCTGATACTAATAAGAAAAACTATGTCTTCTTTGGCCATGATCACATTGTTATAGGATCACGATACGTGAGGTAGAAGATATGATTAATCAACCATTGAATGAACACCAATTGTCCTTGGAGCAATCGGAATAGTTCCAAACCTACAAACTTAGTTCCGAACTGAACCTCAACTTGACTTTGTCCCCCAAATCATCATATTTAGTTCTCGGAACCATCACATTTAGTTCCGGAACCACACCAACAATAATTCCCTATGACTGTACATAATTTCACTCTGGAGGAATGAGATTTCTCTTGGGGGAGGAAGAATCGGTAGCTTCAGTTTCTAAGATATCAGAAATGGTGAAGAATTTCTGGAAAGCAACAGTGATGAGGAGTTTGACCTACAACAAGATAAGTATCATAACTCTACCTACTATCCTTTTTCCAATATTCTGTCTCAAGGAACTTTTGGAGATGTTGCTACATATCATATGTTGTTGCCACATGCATGTCCACTAAATACCTTAATGGAACCCTTTCAACAAATCAGTTCATCACACATTGGAACCAAACATGTTGAGATTGAGCCGGGTAAGATTTTGAACATAAACAATTGGTTGAAGAATGATGAAGAAGCTAAATTGTTTGATGTTCTGAAAAATCATACTAGAGATTTTTCTTGGGACTACAAAGATATGAAAGGAATCCATCCAAGTATTTTCACTCATCACATCTATACTAAAACATTAGACCAGTTAGGCAACCTCAGAAGGATTAATCCAACCTTAAGAGATATAGTCAAACAAGAAATTGAAAAACTATTACAAGTAGGTTTTATCTACCCTATCTCAGATAGTCAATGGGTGTCTCCTCTTGTAATTGTTCCTAAAAAGAATGGAAAATGGAGAATTTGTGTTGACTATAGGGAACTAAACAAAGCCACACTTGAGAGATTATTTTCCCTTACCATTCATAGATCAAGTCCTAGACAACCTTGCAGGTAAGCAGTACTTTTCCTTCCTGGATGGATTTAGTGGATATAATCAAATCAGAGTTGTTGTTGAGGATCAGAAAAACTACCTTTACATGTCCATGGGGTACCTTTTCCTACAGGGTATTACCATTTGGATTATGTAATGCTCCAAAAACTTTCCAAAGAGTTGTATTAGCAATTTTTGTAGACCTAACAAATGACTGTGTAGAGGTATACATGGATGATTTCACTATACATGGAGACACATTTGATGATGCTTTGAGGAATTTAGATAGAGTATTAACAAGATGTGAGAAACACCATCTATCTCTTAGTCATGAGAAGTGTTTGATGATGGTTGATGAGGGGATTGTATTAGGACACCACATTTCAAAAAGAGGAATTCAAGTTGACCAAAAAAAATCAAAATTATTTCAGACTTACCTATTCCTCAAACCCCCACAGATATCAAGTCATTTTTAGGCATGTTGATACTATAGGTGCTTTATCAAGGATTTTAGTAAAATTTTGCCCCCATGTTTAATTTTCTTACCAAGGACTATGAATTTCTTTGGGATGAAAGATGTCAACATGCTTTTGAGGAAATCAAAGAAAAATTAATCACTTCCCCAATATTGAGAGGACCTAATTGGGAAAAACCTTTTCACATTCAAACAGATGCCTCAAATAACTCCATTGGTGTAGTTTTGGGACAAAAAGATGAAGAAGGAAAGATGTATGCTATTTATTACCTCAGTAAAAATCTTACTCCCACTGAAAGAAATTACACTACCACTGAAAAATAATTTCTTGTTGTGATCTATGCAATTAATAAATTCAGACATTATATCACAGGGTACAAAATATTTGTACATACAGATCACTCAACAATTAGGTACTTAATGAACAAACCAGTGGTTGGAGGTAGGATAATTAGATGGTTATTACTTTTACAAGAATTTGATATTACCATAGTAGATAATCCAGGAAATCTAATGTGGTAGCTGATTTCTTGTCAAGACTGACCACTACAGGGGAGCAAGATCCAGTTAAGGACAACTTTCCAGATGAACAATTGTTTTCTATTTCAGCTTGATACACCATGGTTTGCTGATATGGAAAATTATCTTGCAACAGGGAAGTTTCCTCCTTCTTTCACTAAGAAACAAATGAAAAATTGATCAAAACCAGTGCACAATTTAAATGGTTAAATGGAATGTTGTTTAAATGTGGTCCTGATTTGGTTTTACGCAGGTGTGTGAGAGAAGATGAAATCTTTGACATACTTGAGGGCATGTCATGATGAACCAAGTGGAGGACACTTTTCAGTGAAAAGAACAACTCACAAGATACTTGGCACTGGCTATTATTGGCCATCTCTATACAAGGATGTGAAGAGATATATCAAGCGGTGTGATCCCTGTCAAAGGATGGGACAACCAACTTTTACCAATGAAATGCCTCTACAACCTCAAGTGGTGATTGAACCATTTGAAAGATGGGGGTTGGATTTTGTTGGTCCCTTTAGTCCTCCTTCACAAGGAAAGGAGTACATTCTTGTGTGTACTTGATTATGTGACAAAGTGGGTAGAAGTGCAGGCTTTAACAAATGCCACTGAAGAAGTAGTTGTTGATTTCCTTTGGCACAAAATTATGGTAAAGTTTGGCACAAAGAAGTATAGTTTCAGATCAGGGCCACAATTCATGTCTAATATGATCCAAGCCTTCACAATGCATTATCAGATCAATCATAGGAAGTCATCTCCCTATCACCCACAATCAAATGGACAAGTGAAGTAACAAACAGAGAATTGGAAAACATCCTTACCAAAATAGTTGAATCAGGCAGAAGAGATTGGGCAAAGAGACTACCTAAAGGCTTCTGGGCCTATAATACAACTTGGAAGACTACAACAATTTTTTTCACCATATGAGTTAGTCTATGGGAAAAATCCTTTTTACCTATTGAATTTGAACTACAAACATTGAGGACAACAACTAAAATAGGTATTGAGTTGGATGCAACACAAAAGGAGAGAATTCTTCAACTCAATGAGTTGGATGAGTTAAGGATGGAAGCACTTCAACATAGATAGAGATAATCCAAGATCAAAGAAAGCAATGGCATGACACACATATCAAGAAGAGGAAATTCAAGGTAGGAGATTGGGCATTACTTGTTTGATTCTAAGTACCAACAATTCAAGGGAAAGTTGAGAACCAGATGGTTGGGACCCTATCAGATTGAGAAGATATTTGACAATGGTTCTATTCAGTTACTTCCCATTGATGGCAGCAGAAGGACACTTTTGGTCAATGGACATAGGCTAAAAATTTATAGGAAGCCTCCTACTAAGGATGAATTCTTGAGGTAGATTGAAGTAGACAAAGAATTTGATCATATGGAAGAACCCAGTTCTTCCAAAATGATCAAATAATCAGATGGATAAATCCAAAATAAAGGGAAGAGAATGAAAACTAGTAAATGGCATTCTCTTCCCCAAAAAAAAAAAAAAAAAAAAAAAAAAAATGAAAAAAAAAAAAGAATGAAAACCAGTAAATGGCATTCTCTTCCCCAAAAAAAAAAAAATTCTCTCAGAGATCAATTGAAAACCAACAATGGTGGTTGATCTCCTCAAATAAATGGCTAATCCAAAATAAAAGGAACTTCCTTGAAATTCCAGTTGTCTTTTCTAACCATTTTCCTTTTTTTTCACTTTTAGGAATGATGAGTCATCATGATGGAGGGATCACATCATCAAAGATGGTAATTATGTCTTTAAATTATTAAAGGTTAGATTAAAAGTTTTGCATGTGTGATTGGATTTGATTTAAAAGTGGTATGATGAGTCATCTATTGTACATTATGATTAAAAGAGAGTAATCATGAGGATGATGTCGGTGGAACAAAAGTGGTGGCATGTTTATAATGATCTATCATTTGTGTGGAATAAACAAAGTGAAGAAGAAGTTTGCAAAAAAAACTTCAAGGAAGAAGCAGAAGAATTAAATTTGCATTCCATAGCTAAACACAACAAGTTCCATAGCTAAGCACAATAGTTCCACAGCTAAACCCATCCATTCCACATCCATTCCAAGCTAAAAAGAGTTCTGTAGCCAATCCAGGAAGAGAAATAATTCAAAGGAGAATGAATCTGAATCACCCTCTTTACCATGGGGATTAAAAAGAAGTTAGAACCTGAGGATGATACCCAACTTCTTGCAGATGAAGAAGTGGTAGATGTCTTTGAACAGGTAGGGTGGTTGGAATTCTTGAAAAAAATTTCTCAAAGTATAATGATGAATTGGTAAGAGAATTCATTATAAATTTAGAACAATCCAAAACAAAGGTTAGAAATATTGTAATTCCTTTTTCTATGAATACAATAAGCAATGTATCTAGTGTGCCAATTGTGCATGTCCCAAATCCTATCAAAGGGACCTTAAAAGAATTAGTTGAAACCCTACTACAAGAGGGGGAAACAGAACCCCAATATATTTACAACACTAAGAAAATCATAAAAGGGGTCAGAAGGGCCAGCTTTCCCAAACCCTTTGATAGAGTGGCATTTTGGATAGTCAAGTATTTAACTTGTGATGGTCAATTTGGGTCGGTAGGAAGAGAAGTCCTGAAGATGCTCATACATCTTAGATATGGAGCTACAAAACCAGAATATATAGTAAACCTTCCAGGGTTTCTTTTTTACTCCATTCATACAATGGCCCAGAGGTATTCCTGGGGTGTTGGAACAATCAAACATCATGGGTTAGTTCATTTGGTGTGCCAACACCATTTTCTTGCAAAGAAAAATGGAGAAGAAATATGGGAGAAATTTCTTAACAAGTTTAAGCAAAACCCTTGATATTATCAGGAGGGTAATATCAACTCCTTTTTCTCCTACAAATAATTTGGAAATTGATGCCCCTACAGAGGAAAAGAAGGAAATAGGTGGGGAGACTATACCAAAAAGGAGAAGATCTAGAAGAAGAATTAAAACTACAGAACCTATTATACCTTTAAAAGAAACTCCTTCCTCTAGCAAAGCTACAAGAGAGCTAATATCTATCTCTGACAGTGATAGTTCACCTAGGCAAGAGAAAGAAGTGAAAATTAGAAGAAGCTCTAGGAGGAAACCTACTTTTGAACATACTTGAAGCTCCTCAAAGAAGAAGAATTCATAAGAGGTCTAGAGAAATTCCAGAGGAGATGAAAGAACATGACAAGTTGGAAAAAAGAAGTTGCTGATATTTTGGGCAGCATGGCCATGACTCCTCCTGACCAAGCCAAACTGAGATGGAAAAAGAAGATGAGAGATTTGAGGAACATGTTTTTCAAGAGTTGGGTGAATCAACAACACTATCACATGAAGAAGAAGAGTTGGCATCTTGGAGATGGAAAGGGAAATTTCCTTTGGTAGAAGAGGAATGCTTAACCCCCAAAGAACTTTCAGAGAAAGAAGAGAAACAACAGGTTAGACAGGCTCTGTTTTTGTCCAGAGAAAAACTCATTATCAAAGAAAAGGATGAGGAGTTGAACTTCCTCAAACTCAAATTGGAACAGAGAGAATGCTCATTGGGGAACTAACAACTCAGCTCACAGACATGACTAGGAATTAACAAGAGTTAAACAATAGATGATGGAGAAAGAGGAAGAATGTAAATTTCCAGAAGATAGAGTACTATGTCAACAATCTCTGCACAGACTGAATTAACTTATTGGCCACTCAAGCAGTTATGGGATGATACTTGTAGGGAACTCAGTGAAATCAAAACATCCAATGAGGATTTGAGAAGCAAGATGGAAGATGAAAAGAAAGCAAGAAAGGAATGGGAAGAAAATTTTTACAAAGAAGAGGGAGACAAATTTAAATGTCTTGTAAAAATACAAATGGTTTGCATAATGAGTGAAAAATTGCTTGCATGCAGAGACCTTCTCCTACATATAGCGTGTTTCTAGAAGAACAATTCATTCATTGAAGAAGCTATCAAGAATTGCATGTGGCCTTCCACATGAAATAAAAGATGAATCTAAGTTCATGATAACCTATTCTTCAGCCAGTGTAGAGAAGAAAAATCTTCTCTCGTGAAATTCTATCTCTCTATAATCTTATGCTAGAAAAGAACACAGCTTCATGATCAATTTGTATGTGGGAGAAAGCCAACTTAATGCATTTGTTTTTTTTCTTCTTCAAAATCAGATTGCATGGAAGGAAAGGGATTCTTGAGCATCTATTGAAAGCTAGCTCATCTGGTCTCTACATGAGGGCTCATTATGGTAAACCATCTACTTTCGTTAAACATTTTAGAACCCATGCCTTTGATAGATGGTTCAAGACACATTATCTTGCCAGTTTACAAAAAAAGTATTGATGCCTTCACCTTTTATGAGGTGGAAAATTTTGAGGAGATTTATGATGGATGTTTGAAAAGATGGGAGCTTCTTACAGTTTCCTTGAGGAGAAGGGAAGTAATATCTCCCACAAATTTGATCTGGAGTCTGAAAGAGAAAAAAGCTTTATGCACACTAATCCCTCATATCAATGAAAAGCACATAGGGCATATGGATGGGAATGAGAACAAGGCCTCCCCTTCTTCTCACTCCCATGTCTCCATGGAAAAATAGAGAACCTCAAGATCCCACTCAATTTGAGGAATGGAAGAGGAAAGTAGAAAGATCAGGTATAGTGTTTCTAAACTAAAACACTGGATATTCAGTTTCAACCATTTGACTTGAGTAGTCAATTGAATGCAGAATACACAACCCAAGGTTTGAAGAGTAAAGTTTGTAAGAGGACTTACAAACAAGTAAGTATGGGGAGATGATGAGGCCAAAATATGTCTCATTAATGTACAATAAATGATCTTATTTTACTCTCCTTTTTATCAAGTTTGATTGCATTTTGTGACTTTTGTTTGATCTAATATAAGTTAGGATGTAATTGTCCATATTTTGTTGATTGTAGTTCTAACATTTAAAAACTCTGTAATTCCTAACAAAGTGCTTTGGAAATTCAGTTTTGTAATAAAACAGTCACAATCAATCAAAGAACAAAGTATGAAGTGGTCAACATGTTTTTGGAAGCATTGGTTTCAATACGGCTTAGTTCCTAACTTCCAGACTTAGTTCCGAACTCCATTACGTAGTTACGAGCTCTATCACTTAGTTCCAAACTTTTGGACTTAGTTCCGAACTCCATCACTTAGTTCCGAAAATTTTAGACTTAGTTCTAGAACTCCTGCATGTAGCTCCGGAACCCTCACAATTAGATCTAGAATGATTTCCTTTAGTTCCGAACTTCTCTAAAGTTCGAAACCGATGAGAATTTATTTATTCCAACAACATCCGTGATTTAGCAATCAATGATCCTTTCAATCAGAGAAGATTAGAAGATTTCCATTCTTCATACTCACAGATCCAGGGATAACTATCATATAACAATACGTCCAACCATGATCCAATTCAACATCTATTTTGGGCACGATTCGGTTCTATCTAAATCGGTAGGACAACTATGGTGTAAATGCACCTGTGGAAGAAGTATATATATGCATACTATATAGATATATATATATATATATATATATATATATATATATATATATATATAAGATAAAGACAAAGAGATATAGAAAGAGACAATACGTTTTTTGTAATGCAACATTTTATCAATAAAATAGCCATTTCTGTTTTGAGAGTATATTAAGTTGTCAAATCCTGTTTCAAGGTGGAGCAAGGGCCCACTCTTCCAAGAACCAGGATCTTCATTTTATTGGTATTTATATTTCTAGAGAAAATAGTATAGATCTATTAATTTTGTAAATGCTTTTGATTACTCAAGTTGAAATCTGTCATATACTTGTTCCTGCAGGTGTTCTAGATTAGATTCTTATTTCTTTGCAATCATCTTTCAACATTCTCAATTGTGTGTTTATTTCCAAAGCAAGTGTGTTTATTTCTAACGTGTGTTTACTTACAACAATCTATTCCATTCTACAAATGTGTGTTTATTTCAACAATTTATTTCTGCAGAGAGTGTTTACTTCCAACAAGTTTTCATAGTTTGATTTCAATAAGGTTTTGGCCAAGAAATCCTCAAGACATTGAGAAAATCCCCAAAAATATATAAAAAAAAAAAATACCTACAGTCAATTCACTAAGATTAGCTTCGACACCACCCCGGTTTGAATATGACATCAACAAAGAGTTGATAGGTCAGCCTTTTTAGTTGTTAATGATGAAATTAAAGCAAGGGAATCATATATACATGACTTACTCACTATTAATAGGGGTTAAGCAATTTGGGGCTAGTACTTCTTATCTATCACTTTGGAAAAGATAAACAACTGAAGCATATGCATTATTTATTCGATATAATGTGTTATTAAGCCTTGTGCATGTAGCTAAGGTTTTTGTAGGTCTATGTGTGACAGAAAACCTTACTCAATCCAAAGTGAGTAAGAATGAGATGAAGAATACAATATCATACCCTAAAAAGACCAGATCCAAAGTTATTGCAAGGACACTAGTGCCTGTGGTCGTCATGTCCTCCTTTAGGCGATTTTTTCTAGAAGATTTAGATCTATGTTCTCTAGAAAAATCCTACTCATTTCAAATATAACTTGGTCCACCCAAGTATCCATCCCATAATCAATCTAGAATCTCATATACAACCTATGTCATTCTTATCCTCTCATTTATCACACTTGTTTGTCATTGCATGTTAGATCTTTCTTATTTCGGATATATCATTTGATCACGATCCTAAAATAAGATTTTAATTATATTAAATAATTTGGTGAACTTAATCCTTCCACGCCATTTATCGATCTCTTTATTTCCTATCATGGCTAGCGCCTCTCAAGATTTTACTACCAATTAAAATATTAATGACCTAAATACAAACATCGTTAATCATCCTAAGAACCTAGATATCTTGTTGTTTTTTTCCCAAAACTAATCCCAACACATCTTCATATCCACCCCTTTGGCCACTAATGTTCTCACCATTACATCTCTAACACCCTCTATTTCACTCTCCTCTCCTCCCACCAATACAGGGGAATCCACTAGAAATATTCCTATCTCCACACCTATCACTCATTTTTCTTCCCCCATAATTTCTCATATCCAACCTATTTCTTCTTCATGCACCCATGCATTAGATTCCTTGTACCATTATTTACAAGCTCAAAATTGGAAATCACAGCATGTTTCTTCTCCATCTCTTGATTTTACACTTATCCTACATAGTCCTCTCATACCCAAAATTTATTCTTATCCACTTCCTTCCAATTTTTCTTCACCTAAGTTTCCTATTTTTGATGACCATGGGGATCCACAAAATAATCTTAGATCATTTCATGTTGCATGTTTGGATTATGTTTGTGATGACATATTATTGACTAAGTTATTCCCTAGGAGTTTATAGGACTATGCTTTGTGATGGTTTTATGATTTTCCTTTGCACTCTATTAGGTCTTTCACTCCCTTAGAAAACCTATTTTTGGCCCACTTTTCTATGAACATTGGAACTAAAATATCATATGCACAAATGGACAAAATGAAGCAAGGATCTAATGAACATCTTAGTGACTATGTTTTGTGTTATAAGAATAATATTTCTAAAATGAACAATGTCTTAGTTGAATCTGAATTGCAAGATCTATTTATCGAAATTCTACTACCTCTTTTATAACAATGTGTGCTTTTGAATCATTTCCTTCTTTCAATCAATTATGTCATGTGCTTTTGAATCATTTCCTTCTTTCAATCATTTATGTCATACTCTTAAAGCACGTGAAAATAAGTTACTTTATATGGGAAAGATTAAGTATGGTGATAATATTTCCAATCAATCTACTAACAAGTTTCAAACCAAATATGCCTTTAAAGGCAATCCTAGTGAGCTTGAGCATGTTGTCAATGTTATATCGCAACCTATAAATCTCCAACTACAACCTACACAAGAAAATTTTACTAGATTTTCATATCCACCTCGTATGTTATTGCCTCAGCTCATTGAAAGCAATATGATTTCTCTTCCATCTCCTCTTGAGCTAGATCCTAATCATCCTCATGGCAAGAATTTTGATGAAAATGCACATTGTGATTATCATAGATGTAATGGCCATTCTACTGATAGGTGCTTTAAGCTTAGACATTTGATCCAAGATTTGATTGACAATAATGAAATTGAACTACTTGAGCCTATTGTTTATGTTTCTAAATCTACCAATGGTAATGACAAGCTTAATATTTTCAATGATCCATTACCCAAACATGAAAAAATAGCTCTTGAATCTTCTTCCAATCATGTTTATCATGTGGTTCCACCTCCATCATCTTTAGATCATCCCCTTGGATTCCTTGTTGGTACTACTAATCTTTTTCACCTGTCATTAATTTTACTGATGCTAATTTTCACGCTTCCTTTTCATCACATATATTACACATTGATGCTTTTGTTGGTACTCATGTTGTTAACAATGTCATGGTGCATCCTACATTCAAACATAATGCATGTTCATTATCTTTCTTGCAATCTATTGGCTTTCCATTATCTCAGATGACATGTAGATCACCCACTTCTCATGGGCATATAGTTCTCCCCATCACTATTGAGCGTCTTATATCTCCGTGCCTTTATTTTTAGGATTCGAGGTTACACATTTTGACACGATCTTAGGAATTTTTTTGGCTTAGGGCTTCCAAATCCATCCCATCTATAGTTCATTTATGTCTTAAGTTTATACATGAGCATCATGTTGTCATCATTTGAGGAATCCCACCACGGGTTCCTTTATACATAGCTTACATTCGTCTGCACCTTTATTTGATGTTGCACCTATTGCTACATCTATTACTGATAGTCATATGGATTTGACATGTACTACTTTTCCATCTAGGGATCATGTCTCTTCTTGTGTTACTTCCACATCTTCACCTAGATCTCCTACACACATGACTTTTACTTCTTGCCCATAATGGATACATCGGTCTCATATCCCACCTCATAAGCATTGTTCTACACATCGGATACATACTACACTTTATACAACTAGGCCCACTTCACGATCTCATTCCCCACATGCATGACATAGTCCTACTCCACACATCTTGACACATGCACGTTCACATGGTACTAGGCCCTTACATCATATTCACATGTGTTCCCCTCTCACATTACTAAATAGTGGGGTATTTCCCTCTATCCTCATTGGATATAACACCATGACATTCACACTTGGGGGACATACCATTTCCCTCTTACCACCTGATGATGCACTCTTGTTCTAGGTTCAAACACGATTGGTGCAAGGTTAATTTTAATACCCCACTAAAAAACTTAGAATATTTTGGCGAATATCTGAATTAACTTTTGAAAAAATGGAAAATACCCAAAAATATGTTTCGTGGAAAATGTGATTTGATGTCGCAGATTTTTGGGGTTTTACAAGGTTGTTGGACATGAGTTAGGTCAACGTCCAATAGAAAATATTAGATGGTTGTTGGGTGGATAACATTAGACAACACTAGGTTGGACAAACATCTCATACCTAATCGTCTCTGCTAGAAGCAGGGAAGGTCTCTTTGTAACCATCTCTTCCAATCCTAAATGTTCATCTCACACATAGTTAGTCAAACGTATGTCATTATCTTGGCCATCTCTACATGATTGGATGTACGACATATCTGAACCATCCCTTGGTTTAATCATGGTAGTCGTCTATTAAAAGACTATCTTTAGACACTTGTGTTCTCAAATCTCTCTACCTATCATTTTCACCACATGTCCCGACTAGGAACCCTCAACCTATATATGTCACTATAAGGTTCGTTTTCTTTACTTTTTAACAAAACTTTTATGAATCTACAGCACTCTCACGACTCCAATTTTCTACAAAACCATCAGTTGACCCACTCCAAGCACATCCCTCTTGTGTAACTTTTCAATAATGGCTAGTTTCACATCCACTCCTATAATCGCCCCAAATCGTACTATAAAAATCTCACATGCCCTCAAATCACTGCACTAATGAAACTCAAAGAAACACCTAAATATTGGATGCACAAAACACAATTCATGGGGCTTGTCAACATGCCCCAATTTAAAAGAGACAATATTGTCCTTGTTTGCCTTATTAATGCGTACAACCCTACAAATGGAAGGTTTAACGTCATTCTAACTGATTGTACATTTTCATTTGGCATGGAGCCCGTAGACATCCATCAATTAACTAGTTTACCATATCCACACTAGATGGTCATGACTACCAAGGCTATCTTAACTGATGCAGACAAAAAATATGTGGAATCTCATTAAAATGTGCAGGTTGATGGTAAGTTTAATTTTATTTTCAATTATTTACTTTCTTAATATCAATTGACTATCCCTACATCTAACTTTTCTTTTGTATTATTGCGGTTGCATTTAATCGATCATAAAGAGGTCTTGTTTTACAAATTGCTACACATAATTCCTTTCTTGCAATGATATCACTATTTCAATACCGGATTGTATTGTAGGGAAGATCCACGAAATTCCATATTGGGCAATTCAATATTTATCCGGATGTTGACAAGGCAACAATTCGATTGGTGCACGTATTTGTCTAATCAAATTAAAGCAGATGTCAACAATGCCCATTCCAATATCAATGCATTTGATAAATCGAAGATTGTATTTTTGTGTACCAATTATCTTCTTATTTTCTATCAAGAAGCTTTCCACCAATTACAAAATGGAAAAATTCTAACTACAACAATAAAAAAATTATTATCGATAGGTCTTTTAGTTGAAGAACAATAGGTAACAATTAATTATTTTTTAATGCAATAATAACAATAATTTATATTCTGCAGAGAAGAATTGTAGCTGCAATAGCTCACAAGGAGACTATTTCTCGGGGTAAAGCCCCTCCATAGGCTTCTATTGTTTCTGATATGGATTCAGTGGAATCAACTCCGGTTTGATTTACTCGATAGAAAAGAGCTAGGGGTTTAATCACCCATGCTTTTATACCTCCGCCACCACCTTTCCCTCCACAATTTTGTATAGGTATTTATATTATTATCTATAACTAAGCTACTAGTAGGAATCGCTAACAAGCTTTCTACTTTTATGTAAGTGTTAAAGTGTTTTAATAATTTCAAAAAAATTATTTGCAGCAACTTCCAAGTTTGATGGTGTAGATCAAAATCAGGCTCAGTCACAAATTCATATGGTCTCTTCTCCAACCATGTCAGGTAATTTAAAATGTTTAATTTATTGTTTCTACTTGCAAATATTATATATAGTATTTATAAGGGTATAATGTTTAATTTTGTAATACTTTTCTTCTTACAGTTAACAAATGAACACGACCGATTGTAAAATGTGTCTCCTTTGGTCCCACCGCTACGGGAAGAATATTACATTTTCTATTAACTCTGTAGGAACAGTTCACCATGCAACCTCTGAATTTCTAGGTTTTTCACTAGGTGGTATCCAAAGTGTAACTGGTACCCAGATTTTGAACCAGATCGAGCTCAATGATGAGTTTTGGGGTTTGATAGTGTTGACGCTGAGGTGGGTAATTATTTTGACACCCATGATATGATACAAAGTACTCCTCTACCTACTCAACCACAAGCGCAACAAACTATCCTTGAAATCAAAGATTCCCCTCCTCAACCAAGTCAAATTCCACTCATGGATGATCAAAGACTAATTTTGCCTTAGAAAATCTAATACTAGGCAATATAGGGGCCACAATTTAGGAATTGGTTATGGTAGATGTGGAATTATTGCGCATTTGGGAGTACAAGGCCAAAGTTTTGATCAACGTAATAAATACTCGTTACCATAATCATGCTCAAAGGTGCTAATTGTTCATTGTCGCAGATAGCCAACCAACAAGGTTTGATCTTTTGCTAAATAAAGCTCATTTTGGTACAATTTTGTATAATAATAAATATGATGATGGAATTTTAGATATAATGTTAAACAAGTTGGAAAATCTTAATGTTGAATCCCAGGCATACTACAACAAATGGGCTAGAGACAAAAATAATGTTTTAATTGCAAATGCAAGAAAATAAAAGTTATGGTAGGTCATTTTTTACATGTGAAAAATTGTGAAATTATGAGTATTGCAATAAATTATTTATAACTTATCAAATACATTTCTATTTTACAGGAAAAATATGAAAATTTAAAAAAGCAGATTGTATTTAATGTGCATTTGAATAATGCTCACAAAATTTTGAATGTGTGTATCTGATTGAAAGGCAATTATATTATTAAATAAACAAAATTCTACCTCTTTTACAACAATGTGTGCTTTTGAATCATTTCCTTCTTTCATCAATTATGTCATACTCTCAAAGCGAGTGAAAATAAATTACTTTATATGGGAAAAATCAAGTATGGTGATAATATTTCCAATCAATCTACTAACAAGTGTCAAACCAAATATGCCTTTAAAGGCAATCCTAGTGAGCTCGAGCATGTTGTCAATGTTATATCGAAACCTATAAATCTCCAACTACAACCTACATAAGAAAATTTTACTAGATTGTCATGTCCACCTTGTATGTTATTGCCTCAGCTCATTAAAAGCAATATGATTTCTCTACCATCTCCTCTTGAACTAGATCCTAATCATCCTCATGGCAAGAATTTTGATGAAAATCCATGTTGTGATTATCATAGATGCAATGGCCATTCTACTAGTAGGTGCTTTAAGCTTAGACATTTGATCAAAGATTTGATTTACAAAAACGAAATTGAACTACTTGATCCTATTGTTTATGTTTCTAAATCTATCAATGATAAAGATAAGCTTAATATTTTCAATCATCCATTAGCCAAACATGAAAAAATAGCTCTTGAATCTTCTTCCAAGCATGTCTATCATGTCGTTCCACCTCCATCCTCTTTAGATCATCTCCTTGAATTTCTTGTTGGTACTACTAATCTTCCTTCACTGTCATTATTTTTACGATGCTAATTTTCACGCTTCCTTTTCATCACATATATTACACATTAATGCTTTTGTTGGTACTCATGTTGTTAACAATGTCATGGTGCATTCTATATTCAAACATAATGCATCTTCGTTATCTTTCTTCCAATCTATTGGATTTCCATTATCTAAGATGACACGTAGATCACCCACTTCTCATGGGCATATAGTTTTCCCCATCACTATTGAGCGTCTTATATCTCCGTGCCTTTATTTTTAGGATTCGAGGTTACACATTTTGACACGAGTCTTAGAAATTTTTTTGGCTTAGGGCTTCCAAATCCATCCCATCTATAGTTCATTTATGTCTTAAGTTTATACACGAGCGTCGTGTTGTCACCATTTGAGGCATCCCACCATGGGCTCCTTTATACATAGCTTACATTCCTCCTGCACCTTTATTTGATGTTGCACCCTCTTCGCTACATCTATTATCGATAGTCATATGGCTTTGACATGCACTAATTTTCCATCTAGGGCTCTTGTCTCTTCTTGTGTTACTTCCACATCTTCACCTCGATCTCCTACACACATGACTTTTACTTCTCTCCCATAATGGATACATCGATCTCATATCCCACCTCATAAGCATCGGTCTACACATCGGATACATACTACACTTTATACAACTAGGCCCACTTTGCGGTCTCATTCCTTGCATGCACAACATAGTCCTCTGCACACATCTTGACACATGCACGTTCACATGGTACTAGGCCCTTAGATCATATTCACATGTGTTCCTCTCTCACATTACTAAATAGTGGGGTATTTCCCTCTATCCTCATTGGATATAACACCATGACATTCACACTTGGGGGACATACCATTTCCCTCTTACCATCGATGATGCACTCTTGTTCTAGGTTCAAACACGATTGGTGCAAGGTTAATTTTAATACCCCCTAAAAACTTAGAATATTTTGGAGAATATCCGAATTAACTTTTGAAAAAATGGAAAATACCCAAAAAGATGTTTCGTGGAAAATGTGATTTGATATGTCGCAGATTTTTGGGGTTTTACAAGGTTGTTGGACATGTGTTAGGTCAGGCGTCCAACAAGAAAATATTAGACAGAGTTGTTGGGCGGATAACATTAGACAACACTAGATTGGACAAACATCTCATACCTAGTCATCTCTACCTAGAACAGAGGAAGGTCTCTTTTGTAACCATCTCTTCCAATCCCGAATGTTCATCTCACACATAGTTAGTCAAACGTATGTCATTATCTTGGCCATATCTACATGATTAGATGTACGACATATCCTGAACCATATCTTGGTTTAATCATGGAAGTCGTCTATTAAAAGGCCATCTTTAGACACTTGTGTTCTCAAATCTCTCCACCTATCATTTTTCACCACATGTCACATTTGGGAACCCTCAACCTATATATGTCACTCTCTGAGGTTCATTTTCTTTACTTTTTGACAAAACTTTTATGAATCTACAGCCTCTCACGACTCCAATTTTCTACAAAACCATCAATTGACCCACTCCAGCACCTCCCTCTTGTGTAACTTTTCAATAATGGCTAGTTTCACATCCACTCCTATAACTGCCCCCAAATCTTAGTATAAAAATCTCACGTTCCACAAAATCAATGCAATAATTAAACTCAAAGAAACACCTAAATATTGGATACATAAAATAGAACTCATGGGGCTTGTCAACATGCCCCGATTTGAAACAGACAATATTGTCCTTGTTTGCCTTATTAATGCTTACAACCCTACAAACGGAAGGTTTAACGTCATTCTAACTAATTGTACATTTTCATTTGGCATGGAGCAGTAGACATACATCAATGAACTAGTTTACCATATCCACACCAAATGGTCATGACTACCAAGACTATCTTAACTGATGCAGACAAAAAATGTGTGGAATATCGTTAAAATGTTCGAGTTGATGGTAAGTTCATTTTTATTTTTCAATTATTTACTTTCTTAATATCAATTGACTATCCCTACATCTAACTTTTCTTTTGTATTATTGCAGCCGCATTTAATCGATCATAAAGAGGTCTTGTTTTAAAAAGTGCTACACATAATTCCTTTCTTGCAATAATATCACTATTTCAATATAGGATTGTATTGTAGGGAAGATCCACCGACATTCCATATTGGGCAATTCAATATTTATCGTGGATCTTGTGACAAGGCAAAAATTCGATTGGTGCACGTATTTGTCTAATCGAATTAAAGCAAATGTCAACAATGCCCATTCCAATATCAATGCATTTGATAAATCGAAGATTGTATTTTTCTATACCGGTTATGATCCAAAAATAATCAGATTATTACTACCTGATCTCGGACCCTTGTAGGCTTTAATTATTTGCCGATAATTTACTCCTTTTAAGTAATCAATTTAAAATAATGCAAGACAATAATGACAATTACACACAGATTGATTACGGAGTTCGGCAATTGCCTACATCTCCGGGTTCGTGGTCGATCCGTTCCACTAGTCAAAACTTGTAAGTTATAATAGTACTTTCACAAGAAAACCTAATGGAATTTTACTTTCCTATCAGTACACCAGTTCTTTGAAAAATTTCTGATGATCAGTCGAATTGTTCTTCACCTTCCTGATGCATAATCTCCTTCGGCTTCGATCGGCCTTCTCGATGCTATCAATGTGGCGCTAGCACTTGATCGACAATCCAAGATTTGCAAGTAATTGGTGTGGCTCATGGGCCTATTGGGTAGTTTATAATTTACTCCCAATCACAAATATTTAAATCTACTATTGCCTAAAATAATAGGCCAATAAACAATACTTGTTGACACATCCTGAAATAAGCAACAAATAATAAGCTTGGGTTTTGTGTCCATTACAAAGGAACTAGGTACCCTATTTATACAATTTTAGGGCCCTCAAATAATGTAATACATATTATCTTGAGGATATTTTAAACCTTAACCATATAATTTTTAATAAAGGATTAAATATTCCCATTTGGGCGGATTAATGTATGAAAAGGGATTAATACCCATTTTAGCCGATTTGCATTTGATAAGGGATAATATCCCAAATGAGCGGCTTTTGTTTGAATGAGGGGATTAAATCCCATTTTAGGTGCTTAGGGCTAGTGGTTTATATCCCACATTTGGCGCCATTTCATTTGGGTAAGGTTTTAATAACCCTTACCCACTCCATCCTTCACGTGGAAACATCCACGCATGGCTTAGCCCCCTACACCGCTTCACCTCCTTCCACGTGGTCCTCTGTGCATGGCATGTGGGTAATTTCTAACCATTAATACATGGCTATTATAATAAAACCCACCCCACTTAGTCATGTGGCATGGAAATTGATTTGTAAGTGGACTTACCAAGATAATATAATTTCGACCCATATAATGTGGTATAGAAATAATTAACTCGGTCCATAGCATGTAATCCACTTGTCGTCTCCCGATAGGAAAATCAAGTGAATTCAATGAGTGGTGGCAAGCCATGTGGTGGCTTGTGGACCCACCACATCGGTGATAATACCATAGTCCACACGGCGGTCGGGCTCCCCTCTGTAATAAAAGTTGAGCCTCTTGTTCCCGTGCACCATTTTTACGCTCGTCGAAGACCGGTGATCAAAACCAACAAACAACTCCCTTTTCCTTTTCACCATGTGTCGCAGTGCCATTGGTCCAATATTGACTAGTTGACCAGAGTTGACTTTCCCGTTGACTAAACTTTGACTAGACATATCTAGAGCTTCCAATGTTTGTTTTTCACATTCTTACAGTCATTGGAAAGCTCTCGAGATGATCTTCTGCACTGACATCATTTAGGAATGTTTAGGGAACTTTCAAAAATGATCCCCTGATCACACCTCCCCATTGAGAAAAGCTTTTTGTCCCAAAAAGCTTCCATACTGTCCTGAATCGAAAAACTCTGTTGCCACCTCGGAAGTCTTTGTTGTAGTAGACCCTTGGGTCTTCTCCTCCAACCTTCTCACTTTGACAACTCTATTCGATCCTGGGACACATGGGTAATGGGCCCACGCGCTTCATTGCACCACTCGATATCTAAAGAAGACCTCCATGCCTCCGCTTTATGGTGCTAAGTTTTCTTAATAAAACCTCAACGCTCATACGTGTGGTGCTTAAGCTTCTTGATATCGACAACAAGGATCTTCTTTGACTCTATAACATAGCTCCTGGCTCCGAGTTGATTCCACAAAATCTGAACTGGTTTGAAGGAACTCCATGTTACGTAGAGCTTTGATTGATCCGATGTCAATGATGGACAATTCTTTGTCCCTTCTGACCTCAATGCCTCTAATGCATGATGTTAAGCCTCTTTCAAGACCTCAAGCCTCCGATGCACAATGCTAAGTCTCATTACGAACCTCAATGTCTCCGATGCATGATGCTAAGCCTCTTTCAAGACCTCAAGCCTCCGATGCATGATGCTAATTTTGTTGATTAGCTACCATTCGTATGTGTGGTCACAATGCCTTGACACCGAATGATGTTCCGAGCTAATCCTTTGAGAGCTCTTCTTGTTGACATACAATATCAGGTACCACTCTGCTGCACGGTCACAATGCCTCTACACAGAATGAAGTTCCGACTGACGTCAATGCCAATGATGATTCAGCTACCATTCTGCTGCACGGTCACAATGCCTCTACACAGAATGAAGTTCGAGCTGATCTCTGTGAACTCTACTATCTACACAAATGGTAGATCAATCTCCAAGCTTTATATGAGTTAATTCCTATGTCAGTACATACTAATTACTCACAAGCTGATTAGGAGATAGGTGCCCCTAACAGGGTCTCTTTTTTACAACTTTCAAATACAAGTGTAAGGAAATTATATCCTAATACATCATGTAGAACTAGTTGTAAAAATGCTCCATTTTTGGAGTCTTGTACAATAAGCTTAAAATACCAATTCTATAGGAAAATAATTTTGCATGGTAAACCTGTCGTGAAATTTCTCCTACTTGGTGGCTTATGTACTTGGTCTTCTCCACTGCATCACAATGTGGATTGACTTCATTTGTCTCCTCCCTACTAGAACAATGACTAAACAAGGAAAATATACTGCATTTTATGGTGTTAGCAAAATCACCAAAATAATTTCCCTCCAGGGGTCTTACTAATGCAAGTATAACAGAGTACAAACATTGCCCAGAATTGGGTCTTTAACTAATGTGCCATGTCTGGTTAGATGTATACAAATGTTGCCCTCAAAGGGGTCTTACCAATACATTCTACCCTACACAATAGTTTTCAGGTTTTATCTACATATGAGATATAATGGAATCATCCAAATAGAATTACAAGAAAATTACTGAGTATGGTAAACCTGTCTCTCAGTCTATCCCACCAATCTGGAAATCCAGAAGTACAAGCCAATGCCATCCCTATCAAAGAAACCTGTACTGATTAACCTACTCGATACCAACTTGCTTCAGAGATTAGCAAGTTTACAGGTGTCGATTACCAGCTCTGATACCAAACATGATCCAAAAATAATCAGATTATTACTACCTGATCTCGGACCCTTGTAGGCTTTAATTATTTGCCGATAATTTACTCCTTTTAAGTAATCAATTTAAAATAATGCAAGACAATAATGACAATTGCACACAGATTGATTACGAGTTCGAAATTGCCTACATCTCCGGGTTCGTGGTCGAACCGTTCCACTAGTCAAAACTTGTAAGTTACAATAGTACTTTCACAAGAAAACCTAATGGAATTTTACTTTCCTATCAGTACACGGTTCTTGAAAAACTTCGATGATCGAGTCGAATTATTCTTCACCTTCCTGATGCATAATCTCCTTCGGCTTCGATCAGCCTTCCCGATGCTATCAATGTGATGCTAGCACTCCGGTCGACAATCCAAGATTTGCAAGTAATTGGTGTGGCTCAATGGGTCTATTGGGTAGTTTATAATTTACTCCCAATCACAAATATTTCGTCTACTATTGCCTAAAATAATAGGCCAATAAACAAAACTAGGTACCCTATTTATACAATTTTAGGGCCCTCAAATAATGCAATACATATTATCTTAAGGCTATTTTAAACCTTAACCATAGCATTTTTAATAAAGGATTAAATATTCCCATTTGGGCAGATTAACGTATGAAAAGGGATTAATACCCATTGTAGCCGATTTACATTTGATAAGGGATAATATCCCAAATGAGCGGCTTTTGTTTGAATGAGGGGATTAAATCCCATTTTAGGTGCTTATGGCTAGTGGTTTATATCCCACATTTGGTGTCATTTCATTTGGGTAAGGTTTTAATAACCCTTACCCACTCCATCCTTCATGTGGAAACATCCACGCATGGCTTAGCCCCCTACACCACTTCACCTCCTTCCACGTGGTCCTCCGTGCATGGCATGTGGGTAATTTCTAACCATTAATACATGGCTATTATAATAAAACCCACCTCACTTAGTCATGTGCTATGGAAATTGATTTGTAAGTGGACTTACTAAGATAATATAATTTTGACCCATATAATGTGGTATAGAAATAATTAACTCGATCCATAGCATGTAATCCACTTGTCGTCTCCCGATAGGAAAATCGAGTGAATTCAACGAGTGGTGGCAATCCACGTGGTGGCTTGTGGACCCACCACGTCGGTGATAATACCATAGTCCACACGGCAATAGCCTCCCCTCAGTAATAAAATTTGAGCCTCTTGTTCCGTGCACCATTTTTACGCTCGTCGAAGACTAGTGATCAAAAACCAAAAACAACTCCCTTTTTCCTTTTCACCACGTGTCGCAGTGTCATTGGTCCAATATTGACCAGTTGACCAGAGTTGACTTTCTTGTTGACTGAACTTTGACCAAACATATCTAGAGCTCCCGATGTCTGTTTGTCACATTCTTACAGTCGTTGGAAATCTCTCGAGATGATCTTCTGCATTGACATCATTTAGGGATGTTTAGGAGCTTTCACAAATGATCCCTTGATCAAGTTATCTTCTTATTTTCTATCAAGAAGCTTTCCACCAATTACAAAATGGAAAAATTCTAACTGCAACAATAAAAAATTACTATCGATAGGTATTTTAGTTGAAGAACAATAGGTAACAATTAATTATTTTTAAATGCAATAATAACAGTAATTTATATTCTGCAGAGAACAATTGTAGCTGCAATAGCTCACAAGGAGGCTATTTCTCAAGGTAAAGCCCCTCCATAGGCTTATGTTGTTTCGATATGGATTCGGCGGAATCAACTCGGGTTTGATTTACACGATAGAAAAGAGTTAGGGGTTTAATCACCCATGATTTTATACCTCCTCCACCACCTTTCCCTCCACAATTTTCTATAGGTATTTATATTATTATTTATAACTAAGCTACTAGTAGGAATCGCTAACAAGCTATCTACTTTTATGTAAGTGTTAAAGTGTTTTAATAATTTTAAAAAAATTATTTGCAGCAACTTCCAAGTTTGATGGTGTAGATCAAACTTAGGCTCAGTCACAAATTCATATGGTCTCTTCTCCAACCATGTCAGGTAATTTATAATGTTTAATTTATTTTTTTTACTTGCAAATATTATATATAGTATTTACAAGGGTATAATGTTTAATTTTGTAATACTTTCTTCTTGCAGTTAACAAATGAACACAATAGATTGTAAATAGGTCTCCTTTGGTCCCACCACCATGGGTTGTACAAATAAAAGAAAATTTTTAGGGAAGAATATTACAATTCCTATTAACTCTGTAGGAACAATTCATCATGCAACCTCTGAATTTCTAGGTTTTTCAATATGTGGTATCCAAATTTTAAATGGTACCCAGATTTTGAACAAGATAGAGATCAATGATGAGTTTTGGGGGTTTGATATTGTTGACGCTGAGATGGGTAATTATTTTGACACCCATGATATGATACAAAGTACTCCTCCACCTACTCAACCACAAGCACAACAAACTATCCTTGAAATCAAATATTCCCCTCCTCAACCAAGTCAAATTCCACTCATGGATGATCAAAAGACTGATTTTGCCTTAGAAAATCTAATACTAGGCAATATAGGAGCCACAATTTAGGAATTGGTTATGGTAGATGTGGAATTAGTGCACACTTGGGAGTACAAGGCCAAAGTTTTGATCAAAGAAATAAATACTCGTTACCATAATCATGCTCAAAGGCACTCATTGTTCATTTTCGTAGATAGAGAGCCAACCAACAAGGTTTGACATTTTTCTAAATAAAGCTCATTTTGGTACAATTTTTTATAATAATGAATATGATGATGGAATTTTAGATATAATGTTAAACAAGTTGGAAAATCTTAATGTTGAATCCCAGGCATACTACAACAAATGGGCTAGAGACAAAAATAATGTTTGATTGCAAATGCAGAAAAATAAAAGTTGTGGTAGGTCATTTTTTACATGTGAAAATTTGTGAAATTGTGAGTATTGCAATAAATTATTTATAACTTCTCAAATACATTTCTATTTTGCAAGAAACATATGAAAATTTAAAAAAACAATTGTATTTAATGTGCATTTGAATAATGCTCACAAAATTTTGAATGTGTGTATACAATTGAAAGAAAGAATTATATTATTAAATAAACAAAATGATATATTGAGAAAGATAATCAAGGAGCATGGGATGGATCCAAAATCTTATTGAAAGAAAAGATAGATGTTGATCCATCACTATTGTCATCAGGAGATGTTGCGAGGGAGGAACAAAATATTCTTTCCAATACAATACCGCAATGCAGAATTTACAAAAATTGGGAGTTTTAGCACAAAGCATTATACAAACTAAGCAAGCTCTTCCTCCATTGCAAGAAGAATCTCAAGCTGCCCTTGTAACACAAAATTGAAAAAAAAATAGTTTCACCATGTGATAGGTGTGTTGTCACAATTTTGACACTAGTGTAGGAATTAAAAGATAGTGGCCACCATTTTTTCCATTTTTATTCCACGTAGCGACGTAAGGAAAATTTTGACTCAAAATCATAGGCAAAAAGAATATTCCCTTGTAATGTGCTCTTATACGATAGAAATCGTTTGAAAAATCTGAAAAGAAAATGATGACAACCCATAATTTTGTAATTGTATTGGCCGACAATGCTTTATGAAAACATGTATGTCTTCATAAATTAATCTGCCACTTGTTAGTATGTATACAAGTTTAATTGTGAATTGGAAACTCTATTTGCAGTTATAATACACTTTTGGAATTTTTGAACAATTTAATATGCACTCTTGTATTCGGATTTTTGCTTTCTTGTGAATGTTTTTATGTTACTATTTGGAGATGTTTTGCATGGTTTTAGATGTTTGGTGTGTGTTTGTTTGAGTACAAAAAAGAATTATGTTTCATGCAAAGATAAAATATTAATCACATAGAGATGGATCTAAATAAATCACTATCCTTCTTTAAAAAAAAATTATAACGAATTTATTACAAGTAAAATAACATATATAGTCTAGTAAGACTAGTTGATACTTATTCGATATGAAATATATAAATAATCAAATCATTTTGTCAATAGTGTCTAGAATGTAGACAAGAAATTAGGACTTTAGCAATTGAAACAACGCTAGAGCAACCCGTTCTTCATAAGTGTCCTCGAATTCTATTGAATTAGAAGTATGTTCAGTGGATATGTTTGGATCCCCCACATCAGTCACAATATTACCTACTCCTCTTCTTTCTACAAGTGAATTCCTAATTTCTTATCACTATCCTTCTTTAAAAAAAAATTATAACGAATTTATTACAAGTAAAACAACAAATATAGTCTAGTAAGGCCAGTTGATACTTATTCGATATAAAATATATAAATAATCAAATCATTTTGTCAATAGTGTCTAGAATGTAGACAAGAAATTAGGAATCTAGCAATTGAAACAACGCTAGAGCAACCTGTTCTTCATAAGTGTCCTCGAATTCTATTGAATTAGAAGTATGTTCATTGGATATGTTTGAATCCCTAAATGTCAGTCCACAATATTACCTACTCCTCTTCTTTCTACAAGTGAATTCCATAATCCAAGTGCTCTTTCATAAGGAAAAGTTTCCACGAAATAACTCAAAACATACAATCTCAAACAACTTTCTAAATTTCTATCCAATTTGTTACAAACTTTTGATTTTACAAAGGATAATGCATTGAATACTCTTTCATCTTCAACAGATCTCAGGATCATAGTTTGACATAGTTTATATAGTAGAAAATAATCACTGAAATCACCTCACAAAATACTTCTTGAATAAATCTTCTTCTAAAGCCTTTTAATGGAACCATTTTTGTTGGCTCATCTAGAAAATGAAATTGTTCTATCATAGTAAGAGAAAAATGTTGTGACTAAGAACTTGATAACTTCTTTTGCAAAATACCTTCAACTACAACATCGTTTATCTCTTCACGCTTACAAAATGTTCCATTAGACTATTCATGTATTTTAAAAATAAATTACTAATGGACTTTTCAGTAATGCCACCAGTTGTATTCCAAAACAGTGGATTCATAACTCCCATTACTTCAAGTAATTTATCTTTTTAAATCATTCATGGATCTCCATAGATAAATATTGAGAAATATTTTTCAATTTATTCGTGTGTCACATAATATTGTTTCATATAAATTATGTGTCACTCATACTTCTTCCAACTCTGATCCAACCAAATCTTCTCTTCTCTGAAAAGTGTGAAGTGGTATCTCTTTCCCATGAACTGTTATACACAGATGATCATTTATATTAAATTTTAAGTAGCAACTTGGATTCTTAAGGTTGGTTAATGTATTCCATATTTCAAAAATAGGTCCTTGAAAACTTCCATCTGACAAATATAAATTATCTAGAGTCATGCATACATGTTTTCTCAGTCATATGAAGTCAGTAATGTAGATGGAACACTCTTGGGCATGCTTCATCAAAACATTGATCTCATTCAACATTGGCAAAATACCACATAATGTAAGTAAAGTTTCAATATATTTCAAACAAGATACAACAAATATTTAGCTTTATCTACTTCCCTACGATATTTATACATAAAACATGTCAATGAAGGATATTCTTCAAATATTCTACAAGCAGGATCATACATGGAAATCCATCTGGTATCTACATCTTTAAGAATATTTTCCCATTTGTCAATCCAATTGTAAATTTATGAAATTCTAAAAATATTTTTGGACTACTTGAATAATATGCATGCAATTCACAAATGAGCTCCTCCACTCTAGCAACACTTTCAAATGTGCTCACAATTTTATACGCCAGATTCATTCTATGATCCATGCAATGAATTGCAATCATATACGGTGTAATTTTTGTTTATAGTCGATGTAGAGACCATTTACGCCCCTGCATTCTTTTGTTGCACCATCATTTCAAACACAAACTAACTTTGTGGAAATGGAAAAATCATCCATACCTGTTATATCCTTTAAAATTGACACCACCAATTTGTAAAGGTTTTGGAATTGTAATTTTCACCATTTTATGAATAACTAGGAGATGGGGTTTTCTTACTTCATTTACAAAGTATAGACATGAATACAAACCCATGAAGTGTTGTCCATTGTTGTGACCTCATCAATTGAAAGAAAATAAACTTTACATTTTTAATAACTTCTTTCAAATCCTCCTTTTCCACCATAGCAAGACATTTTCTATTTCCCAGCCACTATTATCTAACCAATGTGATTGTGGAACGTTCTGTAATCCAATAACCTAATACAAAATTTTATTATTTGAGAAATCTGAAATAATTCTTCCTTTTTAAAATATGGAATACCATAGAAAATTAAATACTTTTGGAAAGCATTTCAGTCTGCATAGCTTTGTCTAATTTCATTGCAATTGTGTTACCTTTTTCATTTAGATTTTTGAAACGTTTTTGTACTTTTTCATACTCTTCTACTTTTTTTTATTATTGGCAAATAGTTTTTGAAAGGGAATATACCCTTGTGTACTTAAGAGGGCCTAGGAGCCTTTTTAAGAATTAAAACTAGAATAAAAAGGATCGAATCCAAGTGTGACAATGAAGCCCAAAGTAGCCAAAAACATCTACCCCAACAACACATAAACATTAACCTTTTGAAAAAACCAAAGAAAGAGACCACAAAAAAATAGCAAAAAAACATACAAGAGCAGCTAAAGCACCTACAACTACTTCTTGGCAGCTTTGTCGATGCCGGTTTGATGTTCTTCCGAGGAATTGAACATTCCCAAAGTTGTCATATGGGCAACGCCTATCTTATCCAGCTGATCAATGGTCCTTTTTCTTTCCTTATCAGTGCCCCAAAGTGTTGTCGGAACTCCGCTGAGATTGGAGACACTTCAGACATGTTGCTCAATGAACTCTTCAATCACACTAAAAATGGCCATATTATAATCATGACGAGTTTTGGCCTTCCCTAAACGAGAGTCTAAGGAGTTCAGCTTCTTATAGATATCTTCGATCTGGCTATTATCAATAGCCACCTCATCCTCCTTCTTCCTCTTACCTTTCTGTTTTGCCAAGTTCTTAACCTCATCCTTCAACAGCTTCATATCAGCTTCTAAGGCTTCCAGCCTTTTTGTAGAGCTCTCCATATGCACATCCTGGGGACTAGCACTGCTAATATTCAGGAGGTCATGTGCAATTTCAATTTCATGAGGACCCTTCCCCACAAAGGGTATCGAGGTTAAGCCTTCTAGAGGACACGGTGACCGACCGGCCGAGTGAAGGGGGTGGGAGCAGTAGTAGGGGGAATGGAAGATGAAGCTTGGATGGCTCGGCGGGGGTAATAAAGCAGCGGTGGCGGGGTAGAGAGTGGAGAAATGGGGCTAGCAATATGATGAACCCTTTCAGAGGGGAACTCCTAGCTAGGGTAGGAAGGGAGACCAGGATACCGAAGAAGACATAATTTATACATCATCAAAATAAGCCCCTGGTGTAAAGGAACCACCGGGTATGCTTTTGAAACTCCAAAATGGAGTGCTCAAGAGAGTTCAGACAAATAATGGGGAAAACAAACCATGTAATTCCTACGGAAGTGGTTGAGGAAGATAAGGTGCTTAGCGTGTAGTACGGTGACAAACCTCCCTTCGAAAGAAATGAATCATATCATCATGCGAGTAACCTCATCATAAGGTGAAGGGATTGAGCTAAGCGAGCCCACGGTAACATGTATCGCTTCTCAAATCCCTCCACAAATATCCTCTCTTCATCTCTGTCGACCCTTTTGTTAAAAAAGCAGTAGCCCTCCATGCGAGGCCTTTCGCTTTAGCAATAAGCTCCTCGTTGACCAAAATCTTCGCCCCCATATTCCATTTATTCGCTCCTTCCAATCCTTCGTTCAAAACACACCTTGAGATGCTTTGATCATGGCCCCCGAACCTTCTCCATGAAGTTGGTGATGCCACCCTTCTTGAGTATATTCCATAGCTCTACATTATCCTTCCAATCTTCTCATTTGGCAAGGGGGGACCCCCATCTTCACCATGCTTAACTATTTGCAACAAATTCCAAAATCCTTGAGAGCGCTGACTTCTATTTTTTTTGTTGTAATCCACACAATGCTTTGAAAATGAGAGTTGTTGCTCTTCCCACGAACATCTCACGTGCTCCGCTGATCGAGCTGTGGAAGTTCGTGTGGGAATAACGGCCTTTTTGCTAGCCCACTCCCTATCATCAATTACATTATTACTGTCTTCGGTATCCGTGGAGCCTTGTATCCATATTTTAGCAAGCACAGTGCTGCCCGCATGTGTGATTTTCATATCAATGTAACTCCACTTGAACTTCCCCATATACTTCACACTATCTTGATTATTCGACAAGATTTGCATAATCATAGTTTTTAAGTCAACACGTGTGGGAGTTTTATCGATACTGATCCACGCCCAATAATCATAACTCAACTCAAGAAATTGTGTGCGTATAGAAATCCGCTTGAATGCTATTTTGAAGCTACTTAGGGATGCTATTGTTATCCCAAACAATGTGATTAACATTAATGCCATAATTAGCTAGTGCATCTGCCAATTTATTACCCTCCCGGTAAGTATGCATGATCTGAATGTTATTGAATGTTTGACAAATACTTATGGACTCTGAGATAAAATCCTTGATGCTCCAACTTGGAGATGAGCACTGTTTAAGGAGATTAATGATATTCAGGGAGTCCCCTTCAATAATGAGGTTCTGGATATTTTGAGTTTGGGCAATTCTCAGGCCCCATAAAGCAGATAATGCTTCGGCAAAATGATTGGTTTGAATTCCCATTTTCCCAACATACGCAGCAATCAGACTACCTTTATGATCCTATATCACTCCTCCCCCTGCCGCAATCCCAGGGTTCCCCTTAGAGGCCCCATCAAAGTTCAACTTAAACCAATTAAAATCAGGAGGATGCCATTTAATCAAAGATCTATCAATGCTATTCCCGGGATTGCTACGGCTATTGACGGTTCCAATCTGCCAGTTGGATAAGATATATTCTTCATTCTCTGGATATCTCTTGTTCTTGGGGTTTAAATCTAGCAATGTTCTCTTTGATACCATTAGAAATTTTACCAATACTAAGTTTATAGTTTTCCTTCTTATTTCAAGATAATATCATTTCTATCCTTCCATATCCTCCAGTTAAATGATGGATAACCACTTCCGATCCTTTTGACAACACAATGCTTATAGGGTGGGTTCCATTGAGTCTATAGCTGATTTAGATCCTTTGGCACCACCTAGAGAGCTTCAAATTTAGAGAGGGAAAAACTCCATATTCTGGTAGCATATTCACAATGAATGAACAGATGACTAATATCCTCAGAATCTTTCTTACAAAGATGACACCTATTAGGCATTATAAATCCTCTTCTCATCAGGTTGTCAGTGGTAAGAATCCTGCCTCTAATAGCCAGCCAAAGGAAAAAAATTATTTTAGGAGTTAATTCAGTCATCCAAATCTTATTCCAATTGAACTCTGTTTGACTACTGTAGAAGAAATTATTATATCCAATTTTGAGAAAGTAGTTCCCATCATTGGAATTATTCCATACCAACTCATCCTTGGAATCCAGTTGACTTAAGGGAATAAGATCTAATTGATCTTGAAGGGAGGAAGTAATTTGCATCAGATCATCTCTCTCCACAGAAAGTTTTTTCCAATTCTTTTTGGTGCCATTTCCCTCAATATAGTCCTTGATTTTGATTCCATACTTGCTTACAATTCGTCCTTCCTAACAATCCCAAATCTATCCATGAGATTTCCATTAAACCAATTATCATCCCAAAATTTTATGTCCCAACCATCCCCCACTTTCCATTTACTGCCCTGCTTAATGAAATTTCTGCTCTTAACCAGATTGTTCCAAAAGATGGAACCATAGGGGAGGTGCTCATCTTGCAGGAAAGAGTACATAGTTTGATGATTTAGGTATTTTGCTTTGATTAAATCAATCTAGGGTTGTTTCTCAGATAAAATTCTCCAGCCCATTTTAGCAATGAGGGCCTCATTCATTTTCTCAATATCTTTTATACCCAATCCTCCCATAAACTATGTACTTTACATGCAAGTAATATTTTGCATTTTTCCATTTATGATTCCTTACTATGTGCTCATCCTTCTAATTTTGTGAAATATATATTTTCTTGCAATGTTTTTCAATAGTGTCTAATTTGAGTTGCATTGTATGATCTTTCCCATTTCCAACTACATATTTTACATCGACATTGAGTTAGAATATCATTACCATTTTTGGCTCCATAGGTTCAATAAAAGGATATTTGGCTGCCCATTCGAACTTGAAATTCCTTCCTATTGTCCAATTACTCCTCTTTCTTCTCATAGATTTTTTATTACTTTCTTCAACTTGTGCCTCTAAGTCTTTTGTAAGTATGTTCTCATCGTGAATATCCCGATCATCGTCATGTATAGAAATAGATATTGGAGTAGAAGCTTCATCCAGGTTGGTGTTAGATGAGAATTTTATGTGTCTTCTCCTAGTTCAATATAGTTATCATAACTATAGTATATTGATCGTTTAATGTCATCAAGGAACAAATGTTTTCATTAATAGGATCATCTCAAAATACATTAGTTTCTAAATGTGTTTGAGAAATGTCTACATAAATAAGTGTTACAAAATATAGTATTAATTATTTATATGATTAATACAACTAAATAAATAAGAGTACAAAGAGTAAAGAGTCAATTTAATAAACAGAGTACAATTTATTAAACAAGAGTACAAGGAAAAAATAGTATGGAAAATATATGATTAAAATTTTGTAAATTAGTAGATAGTACATACCTATATTTTCTGTAGATCTTGACACCAATTTCATTTTTTGTGACTAGCCAAAATAGCCAAATAATGTTGTCTTACTCTTTTTTTAACTGGCAACATCCTTCTTATATTTTTTTCCAGAATCCATGGATATGTCACAAATATTGATTGTTGATAGATGGCTATAGGTTTGGACGTTACTGAGCCTTCACGATAGAGGGTTAGGTGATAAAGGGCTACATAGCATAGGGTAGGACATGTGAGGGATTGGAAGGTAGGGGTTAGATGACAATGGTTAGACGGTAAAAACAAAGGAGCATGATGCAAAGGTGAAATACGGATGAGGGGTTGGACGATAGAAGTATGGAAGCGGGATGACAAAGGTGTTGGATGGTTGTGGGGTAAAGAACGTAAGCGTGTTGGATGACATATTTTAGAACAAATGAAAGTGGGGTGAAATAAGTGTAGGATGGTAGGCTTGGATGATCGTTTATGTGCCGAAAAAGGAGACACGCGTATTTTTGTTAATATCTTGGATGGTCGATGTATATGTATTATATCTCAAGGTAAGTGCACCAATCTAAGGGACCAAATAGTGGACACAAAAGTGAAAATGAGAAAAACATGTATGTATTTTGAAATAATGCATACGCATTATGTTTTCTTAGGCTTGGTGATTCACGAACCTAAAATGCGTAGGCGTACGTGTTTTTGAAACTATAAAAAAATCCTAAGTCCTCCCTCATTTCTATTTCCCCCAAGCATGATTTTGACAACAAACCATTGCGATCCACGTTTTCTATTGTACTTAGATCAGCTCAAATGATCATCTACAAATTACATCAAATATTGGAATTGATAATGGTGTCACGGAGATGAGTTAGGAAAAATTATTTTCTCTAAATTGTATTGAAATTTGGTAATTATATAGTAGAATTTGAATTGAATACATGTTTTTTTATTGTTACAGTTCCACCTCAACCACAACCATACCTTGTAATTCCTATGAACCTTCTTAGCCCTCCTACGCTTACTAAACATCCCCACAGGTAGTTAGGATGATTTAGCAGCCCATACAAAGTGGAAAATAAGATTGAAATTGAGGAATTAATTAAAAAAATGAGGGATTCCCATTCTACAAACCCCCACCATGTGTCTCTTGCAAACACATTGGAGGCATTAGTGGCTCAATTTGATGCAACATTAAAGTGATCATTGGACATATTATAGAGAGCATTGTAGGGAATATTACGCCAACAAATTGTCATATGCGGATGTAAAGAAAAAATAAATTACAAAAGACCTCATATGTGCCTTATTCACGGACCCTCGAACCAATTTTCATGTTCCGTTGTCATGCAAATGGTTTCCAATCCACTTTGGTGCAATATTGATTTGATAAAAAAATGGGACCGATGGTAGATGGTGTTTGATTTTCCACCTTGCAATAACAACGAGGTTCCACTATACTTTTTAAGGAAACTCTATTGCAAGTTTATCCTCAATGAGATCCTAAACTATTTTGATTTCCATGATTTTCAAAGCCAAGGAAAAGGCTTTGCATAGGATAGACCAGGTGCAAAACGTTCACCTATTCAACAGGTAGAGTTCCCACACAAAATCCCCTCATCCTGAGACTGTCCCTCCAATAGTGAAGGAGATAGTAGAGATTGATACACTACACGCGCTTCAAGCGTTATCTGATACCCTTGTCGACATACGAGGGATATTTTTGATACAGATGTTTGTGGAGGTACACAAAGTATTCCTCCAGGCAGTAGTAGCATAAGACCACATCTTTACACGTCATGTGGTAGCATATGTTTTGGGCTTGAGGAGGATGATACTTTCATGCATACTTTGGTGTTGGTGGAGTTATCGCTGGTGATACACATGATAATGTCGCTATGTCAGACACCTTTTTGAGTGATACATTTGGATTCCAAACATCGGTGACACCTTCATAGGTATTTGTTATTTTTTATTATGTATGTTACAAAGAGATCTGAGTACTTTATTTACTTATATATGTAAAAAAATTTAAATAATTTTATTTGTACATGTATGTATTGGTATTACATTGCACATGAGGGATGTCATCATCCCGACCATAGGCTACGAGTATCGTGCCTATGTATACATTCACAGAGGTAATTTAGAATGTTAATTGTGTAAAATTTTCATGTATGAAAATATATATAAATTTTGAACTCAAATATATGTATGTTCTTGTGTGTGTGTGTGTGTGTGTGTGTGTGTGTGTGTGTGTGTGTGTGTGTGTGTGTGTGTGTGTGTGTGTGTGTGTGTGTGTGTGTGTATTATATATTCTCAACTAACTTGATGTGATATATGTTTGATAAATTTGATGACCTCACTAGACACCCCACCATCTCTGCGAGGAGTAGAGAAAGGTGTTGTTGTTGTGATTTCATCTACGCAATAAATCACGAGAGGTATTCAAATTACATGTATTTTAGTTAAATGGCATGATAATTCTTCAGGTAACTCCTCGTCTTTATGATTATTTACTAATGCACATGACCTTTAGTTTGGTGGATGTAATCTTCACCGGAAACAAAACAACAACATAACACAAGAATACCATCCATCGACTATGATAAGACGGAATGATGAAAAATCTGAAATATCAAAATAAATTATAATATTAACATGAAATTATTCTGATCTCACCCATGAGGTACTTCAGTGTTATTGACTTCACTTGCCTTTCACCAAGACTATGGGAGAAACTTTACAATTACACCTCTTAATGGCTTCTTCAACACACCTTTAAAGCGATGGCTTCCTTTGCACACTTCCTACAATATTTCTCACTACTTCCTTCTATGCTAAATGAGGGGGTGGCCTCTCTATTTATAGAACTTCGAGGCTTATCCATCTTATCTCTAAGATAGGATAAGAAATCCACTGACGAATCATATTCCATACCTTAACTCTTATACGTACATGTAAGCTTATCTTTAAGATAAGATAAACCTTATCATTTTACATGGGTTCCACATTTTTAGACTTTTTACAAATAAAATACACAAAATATTTATGACCTCACTCCTTGTCTTTATTACCAATATAATATTTCTAATTCCTAATCATGTAGACCCTACTTCTCTAATTACCCAAACTTTGACATTTTAACATTACCGGACCACTTACGACAAATATTTACTTTTTACAACATTCCTATTGTACTTTGACATTCCGTACTCCACATTATTGGCGGCACCATCTTGTGGCGCCGTTATCTTCTTCTATCGAGCTACTACTACTAATTATACTTAACAACATCCTATTCCTAATACATACATTAATGAAATAGAAATTACGGAGGAAAATTTTAGTGTCGACATCTTCCCCCTTCCTAGCTTCTACTCCGTCCTCGGAGTAGACTATTCTGGTGCTTGGAAAATCTTGACTTGTCGTGGTTGACCCATTTCGTAATGGGAGTGCCATCCATTCCTCCGGTCGAGTGCGTACCATTTTCATGCACAATTGCTTTATTTTGTAGGGCCCCATCCATTTTGGAAGAAATTTTCTCTGTCTTCTTTTTTTGTATCTGGAATCATATACTAGAACCAAGTCATTCACATGAAATGGAGACCACCGGATCTTTTGATCAAAGTATTCCTTCTGCTTCATTTTCTTCTTATGGCTTGTATCCTTTGCTATTTCTCTCATTTCCTCCAGCAAATGAAGATGTACCAACCTTTCTTTTACTGAATCACTTTCATCCATCCTTTCATTTTTCATAACTCTCACAGTGGGAATATCAAACTCAATAGGAAGAAACTGGATCAATGCCATAGGCCAACTGAAATGGGGAGTATCTGTTGCTGACTTTGATGTTGCCTATATGCCCACAATCTTTGCATGAATCCTTTTATCCCATTTATGTACTGCTGAGGCTGCATCTTTTGCTAGAATTTGACACAACACAAAATTTGTTCGTTCCACCTGTCCATTTGTGCTTGGCTTGTATGTTGTTGCCTTCCTGTGCTTAATAGAAAACTTATTGACTAGGGCTTCTACCACCTCATTAATGAAGTGGCTTCCTTGATCTGTTATTCAATTTCTAATGGGCAACCAAATCTGGTGACAATGCGTTCATACATGAACCTTGCCACTTCATCCATGGAAGTTGTTTTGATGGCCTAGCTTGACCCACTTGGTTAAATAATGCATGGCAACTACAATATACTTATTTTGGCGTGATGTAGTTGGAAGTGGACCTCTGAATGTCTATTCCCCACTTTTGAAAGGGACCAAGGGGAAGAATAGGACATAATGGAGCTGATGAAGTCTTACGGTTACCATGTGTTTGACAAATATCACATGTCTTACAATAATTATAACAATCTTTAAAAGAGTGGGCGGTGATAACTGCATCCAAGATCCTTCTTGCTGTAAGTTGTCCAGAGAAGTGCCCTCCACATGTACCATTGTGGAATTCTTCTAGCAGTTCCTTCCCTTGATCACGTCCAGCTACCCTCTTGTCTCTTGTCCATCGAGTCCTATTCGAAATAATACTCCATGCGAGAATAGAATATGGACGATGGCTTTGAGTAATCTTTCTCTTAGTCTTTGCATTGGCACCATCGGGAAACTTGAATTCATTCGAGATAATTCCAAATATCTATGTATTCACTAGGGATTGTGTCGAGGATAACAATGTTGCATCGGGAAATCATCATCATCACAAGATGATCCTAAACCATCATAGGCTCGAGAGAGTGCATCTGCATTGACATGCTTCTTTCTGGCCTATCTATAATATCAAATTCAAACTCTTGTAGCAAAATTATCCATCTTGCTATCCTCACGATGGGTTAGGCTTATTTACAATATATTTTAGAGCACGATGATGCATTCTGACTAGAAATTTTTGCCCTAGCAAGTAATTTCTAAACTTCTTTACTGACAAAAATGATAGCGAGCCTCTTTTTCGATTCTGATATAATTTACCTCAACCTTTGCTCATTTATGCTCTCCCAAAGTAAATTGGATGTTCATTCCCATTTTCATCCTTTTGGCTCAAAGTACTTCCTAGTGCTTTGCATCGAGGCATCGAGTGTACACAATGAATGGCTTGCTCAATCTGGATTCTTCAAAAATGGTGAAGACACCGGGGCTTCCTTGATTGTCCAAAAGCTTCATGCGCCTTATTTCTGGTTCATAAGTAACATCCTTCTTGAGAAGCTGGGTTAGTGGTGTGTAATCTTTGAGAAATTCTTGATGAACCTTCTATAGTAACCCACATGGCCTAAAAATGATCTCAACTTACTTCTATTAAGAGGAAATGGTAAATCTTTGATTTTGAAACTTTATCGGGATCGGTACCAATACCATCTCTGGATCTGACATGCCACTAACAAAACACCTTTAGAACATCCAAAGACACACTTTGTAGGGTTTAGTGAGGCTTGTGCTTCATCTAACCTTTGAAATGTTGTCTCCATTTGGTGCGGTGGTCCAACTTGCTCCCATAGATGCAAAAATCATCCGAAAATACTCGATGAAGGTCCCGATGTAGGGTTCGAACACCTATTCATCAAACATTTGGAATGTTCTTGGAGCATTACACAACCCAAAGGCATAACTCTATAAGCAAACGTTCCCCAAGGAGTGGTGAGCGTGGTCTTGACTGATCTTTCTCTGCTATACGAACTTGGTTGTAGCATTATATCCATCAATGCAAAACTATAGCACTCTGGCCATTACTTCGTCCAAGATCTGATCGAAAATGGAAGAGGGTAATGATCCTTCTTTGTTGCCTTATTGAGCTTCTGTAATCAACACAAATGCGTAGCTTCCCATTCTTTTTATTGAGATCACAATGGGAGAAACCCATTACGAATTCTCCACAGCAAATATGAATCCTGCATCAAGCAACTTATCTATTTCTTCTTTTACAGTCTTGGAAAAATTAGGATTCATTCTATATGGCATTTGCTTTATGGGCTTAGCACCATCTACCAGCTCAATACAATGTTCTACCCAACTTACTTGACGGAGTTCCTTGTAATCAAAAGTGAATAGGTGTATGTACCTTCGAAAGAGCTGGAGGTAGGATTCCTTCTCACTCTCCATCACAGCATCACCAATCTTTATTTGTTGGAGACGATCATCAACTTCTTCTTCAGATAATTTTATGGGGTCATGAGTTGGTGTGACTGGAAGGATATCCATGACTGAAACATCCACCTCACTTTCTTCATCTTGATGTCCACTTCACTTGGTACTACTAGAGTAATCGAGAGGATGTCCATCATCGGTTTCATCACTTGAATCCACGAGTTACGCCTTATGATGTCGAGGGATCACATTTATCTTCACCCTCTCTCTACCACGTCCAAGTGTCATGAAACCTTCATTCCAGGTAGTTTCTTGCATGAACTCTCCTTAGCCATGGTCTTCCCGGCAGGCATTGGGTGCATTGCAGTACCATTTTCATCACTGAAAGTCTACCACACATACCACACCCATAACAGATATTGCCACATTTGAAACTACACCTTCTGGTTTAGTTTTTCCTTTATTTAATGACCTTAACATAAGTGTTGAAGGGCGATCAATTTTAAACCCAACATATTCATTAAAGACTCGGTCATTACATTAAACTGCAGCACCTCCATCAACTAAGACATCATGAATTGAAATACCATTACATAATACCTCAGCTTGTGGAGCATAGGGATCTGCCTCTGCCTCCCAAAGCAGGGACCTCAACCTCCTTCCTTCTTGAGCATTGAGTCCACCTCGCACTCCCGCCTCTTCTCGGAAGACATAGCCAAGAGTTGACCATATGTAATATTTGCGAGGCCTTTTGGACGAGATCTTCCAAGATGGAGTATGGTCCTTGCCCCTGTGAAATCAGAAAATCCTGCACACCCAACTTTCTTCTCCTATGTTTCTTACTAGTTTCTTCTTTCATCTTCTTAGGATCATTTCCATCTTGATTATCTTTTTCTTTCTTTCTTTTTGTTACAAACACATCTACTTCATTATTTACTGCTCTTATCTACTACATCAAAAGAATTCACAGGTGCTTTTCCTTTATCATTATCTCCTTTACCAGATGTAGAAGCTCTATCTGGACAATTATACTTATAATGACCCTTTTTATAACAACCATAACAAACAACTTGAAAATATTTCTTTTTGGACCTCTATCTCCTCCACGAGAACTAAATTCCTTTCCTTGAAGAAGATTAATAGTTAAGCCGACCCATCTTTTGAGCGAGATCTTCATACTCGGTAGATGTACTAGGAGAAATATTTGTGCTCACCGGAGTGGTTGTGGATTACGGACCAAAGGTGTTGGTGTAGGCTCTACTTTAGCAACAATTTCTTTGGGCTCCTCTTCCATGCTTTCTTCTTGCCTTCTTGCATCTCCTTTGCTTGTTGATGGTAGTTTGGCGGTCATACTTCACTCGTTGTCGATCTCGGCTTCATCCCAAGAATGAAGTGCTTACGAGAGGAGATTATCCACGCCATTCATCAACCCATCCGCTAGTCCTTCCTTCCGGATCTGGGCATCGAGCTTCCTCCTTAGCTCTAGAACACGAGCATGATAATCCCTTATCTTCTCCTTCTCTCCTTGGGATAGCTTTGTGATCTCGATCATGAGATCTGCATATTTACTTTTGTTCACCAAATTCTTGAAAACTTTCGAGTTAATAAATCCCATGAATTTTCACATTATCACCTAGTGTTTCAAACCACCTAAGTGTTGAACCATCCAAAAAGGTAGGAAAAAATTCAGTCCATTGTTCCCTTCTTATAAGGCCATTACAAATACAAGATCGCTTAAACTCTTGAATGAAAGAAGAAGCATCTTCATTAGATTGAGCTGAAAAAATAGGAATCTTTCCCATTTTCAAAAGTAACCACCGTGAAATACCAACCCACAAGTACAATCAACAAGACTTATGTGCACAAATAATTGGAATCACTATACTAGAAAGTGACTTTACACCTTTCTACGATAAAATAGAAATGACCACGGTAAACTATGGTAAAACTTGACTTCTGCGGTAAAAGCGACTTTCTTGTGGTAAACACTATTCACGGTAAAAAGTGAAGTTACTGCGGTAAATACTATTCACGGTAAAAAGTGAAGTTACTGCGGTAAATACTATTCACGGTAAAAAGTGACTTTATTGCGGTAAATACTATTCCAGCAAAAATGACTTTACCATGGTAACTACTATTCATGGCAAAAATGACTTTACCATGGTAACTACTATGCACCGCAGTAAAAACAAGGTTACCCTCTAATTGATTTTTGACTAAGTGGGAATATCTCTCCGAAAAAATCCACCAACGAGGAATGGTCGGCAAGCGGAACCAAAATGTCATCACCAATCCGGCACTATGATAATTCTTCACGGGAACTCCTCGTCTTTATGATTATTTACTAATGCCACGACCTTTAGTTTGGTGGATGTAATCTGAAACAAAACAACAACATAACACAAGAATACCATCGACTATGATAAGACGAAATGATGACAAATCTGAAATATCAAAATAAATTATAATATTAACATGAAATTGTTACAATCTCACCCATGAGGTACTTAGTGTTATTGACTTCACTTGCCTTTCACCAAGACTATGGGAGAAACTTTACAATTACACCTCTTAATGGCTTCTTGACACACCTTTAAGCGATGGCTTCCTTCGCACACTTCCTACAATATTTCTCACTACTTCCTTCTATGCTAAATGAGGGGGTGGCCTCTCTGTTATAGAACTTCCAGGCTTATCCATCTTATCTCTAAGATAGGATAAGAAATCCACTGACGAATCATATTCCATACCTTAACTCTTATCTATACATGTAAGCTTATCTTTAAGATAAGATAAACCTTATCATTTTACATGGGTTCCACATTTTTAGACTTTTTACAAATAAAATACACAAAATATTTATGACCTCACTCCTTGTCTTTATTACCAATATAATATTTCTAATTCCTAATCATGTAGACCCTACTTCTCTAATTACCCAAACTTTGACATTTTAACATTACTGGACCACTTACGACAAATATTTACTTTTTACAACATTCCTATTGTACTTTGGTTGTTACCATACTCCACATTGGTGGCACCGTTATCTTCTATCGGCCTACTACTAATTATACTTAACAACATCCTATTCTAATACATACATTAATGAAATAGAAATTACTTTTAACAACATCTAAGAGAGGGATAGATTTCGATGAATAGGATATATATATATATATATATATATATATATATATATATATATATGTCTTATGACATTTTTTGTATGCCTATGTACATGGCATTATATGCATGTTCGACATTATATGTATGCCTATATGGCATTCACTTGATATTATATGACCTATTCATGCATTTTTATATTTATTGTGCATGTTAATACTATTTGGAACTCGATATTTTTGTATGAGACCTTACATTTCGAGATTATTTTTATATGAAACTAATATGATGTGTACTTGACAATATATGACATTATGGATATTTTTTAATTTATTGGTTTTGTATACTAGCGTTTTGATGTATAATGTGCGTGAAACTTTGGAAATCAATATTTATATAACATGTGTATAAAAATTTATCTAATATGAGTAATTATTCGTTCACTTTATGAATGTGTATATGTGTATTTACCTTACTTGTGCTTCTTCTTTCTATTGGTCTCTTTGTATTGGTTCTTATCTTATCATGCACCTACTACATTTTGTAATGCTTATTAGTATTCTCCCCTGTTAAAACACCTCAAAAAATCATTAGGACCATCACTAACTTGATTCATAAGGCTCTAAACACCGTTGTTGTTCATCTTACCAAAATTTTCAACTATGACCCTTAAGACAATGTTTTTTGCAACAAGCATATATAGAGGGATCTAAGGATACCCAAAAATTCTTACAAGCTTCATTAGTTCACTTTTTCCATCCCTAAGGTGCTCCCAAAATCTTAGACTCCAACTCCTACAACTCCTTAGAGCTCACCTTTTCACTTTTTACTCTTGAAGCTAACTAACCATGTCCCACTGTACTGTGTAGCATATATCCACTTGTATGAGGTTCTTAAGTGATGTCACATCAACAAACACAACCATCCCTCAATGATAGAATCAAGAAAATTATTCAAACTTGTCAAAAACTTGCAAAAATGGCTTACTTCTTCTTAACAAGAACCTTGCTAAATCATGCAATTTTTAGTTTAAATGCTCAAATTGGATTAGGAAATCATGTTGATGCAGGCACCCTGCATACATACTTAGATCACCCAAAAACAATTCTTAGAGGTGACAAAAACAACTTTATCATTCACTTCTCTCAATAGTTCACACTTTGCAAATACTAGCTCAATATGCCAAAAATCAATAAAACATTGAACCATGACTGAAAAACTCTTTAAACATGCTTAACAACCCTATTTACACTTGCTCAAACCATTAAATCAGTTTCACAAATCCATCTTTCATCATTTTCCTTTTTGACCCTCACTAGTCCTTGTAGCCCTAAAAAGACAAATTCTAACACATTTTGCAAACCAAAAGCTTTCATACCTGACTGGTAAGCATTTTAGGCACCCATTATCCTCATTAAGGTGCATGTCAAATTTCAAGTACTAACTCAACTCCAATGAAAATTTATGCCACTTTTTGCAATTTTTCCTTCCTAGCCAATTAGCCCTCCTACACTATGCTCCCGCACCATCATGCTCTCATTTCCCATGCTTTGCCTCAATAAAACTCTAGATATATTGTACACATGTTTCTTTGTGCATCCTTCTTAACGAATAAAATATTTGTGCATTCTTGAATTGTGATGTGTAGTTGTCTGACCAAATGTAATGTTGATTGAAAAAAATGTTCCTCTCATTCAAGTTCACATAAAACAACTAGAAACACCCTTACACATATTCTGTAGAATGTGTCTAATCATCACTGATGTAGAAATTATACTCTCTTAATATTTTCAATCTTTCCCAAAGTGCTTTTTGGAGAGTGCATGATTGATATATGCACGAAAATAACAACTTGCACTGAGTTATAGTATTGAGATTAAACCTCCATTTGTGGCTGCAATGTGTAATTCTCTCTGAAGTCAACTACTAAAACAATAGTACCAAGTGAGAATGTGTCCTTACTTAACTTGAATTGTTCATCCAACCATCAAGCTCTATGTGTGTGCCTTGCATACTCATAAAAAAATTCCTCTCTGAATTTGACCATATATTATGATACAAGTAATTATTCTGTAACAAGCTCACACCTCTTAAATTATTTTCCATCTTTTAATTGATATGCCACTGATTTATATTTGTTGAAACTAACTAATTATTTTCCTATTGAATTTTTAATCTCCTCATGGATATAACTTTTCAATTTTGGCAAGCCACCACATACATTGCACATTCCATCCAAACATGTTTTGTTATAAAAAATTGTCTAGTTAATTTTTCACAAAATATCGTAGGAATAAATTCCCTTGCAGATTTTGGTGGGACATTTAATCCACACTCCTGCAACATGATGTCAGTATGAAAAACACAACTTACTTGACAAAAAACATCATAATGCGTTGAAAAATGTCTCGTAACAACAAGTGGTACGTGAGTGATTGATTTTCACATAAAAGGGTTTTTTTCATTTCAAAAAATCTTTGGCTAATGTTAATTTCTAGATTTTCATTTTTAAACTTAGAGAAAATTGTGTTTGAGTCATATCTAAGAAATGTTTTGCACATGATTCAAGATTACGAGAATCCATTCTTCTTTTTATCAGTATCTCTTCTATTCTGACACCCTTGTGTTCTCATTCCAAAACTTTACATGTAATTATTTTAGAATATTAGACATATTCTTGTCTTTTCATGGGAGTCTACTAGAAAATTCCCAATAGTCAGTGTTATTGACTGACTTAAGACTATCGTGTCTCTCTATTGCTTTCATTTGTGTTTTTCAGCTTTAGATTCAAAGCTCCACTTGTTTTTCTAACCAAATGTTTATTAAGCTGCTTTTATTGCTTACTATATAATTAGTAAGTACACGTCATGTAACAAATAATCCCAGGGTCTTCATTGTAGGTCTCATCTTAATTAATTTTATCAATGTAACAAATAATTGACATCTTTGTGTATCATTTAAATTCTCAAGGTAATTATCCCAAATTCCCCTAACTTTTCTTCTCGCATTTCTTTCTGGACATTTTGTTAGGCATAAGTTTTATAAAGTTTTCATAAATTTCAATTAAGTGAATTGGTTTTCTTCGCAAAATCAAAGGAGGTGTTCTTAGAGGTGAAGATTCATTAACAAGGTTACTTTATTCATTCAATGTTTCCATACAAATTTCATGTTCAACATTTGGATTCTCAAGTAAAGGTTCAACATTTGGATTCATATAAATTTCTTCATCCATACCAACATTATCATTCAAATCATTACAAAATCATTACTCTCTACATTTTCATTATGTATTTCATCCTCATTTTCTAAAACATTAGGTACATTTGATATAGTAGATGTACATTTCCCTGCATGAAGTTTTTGCATCCGCTTCACTTTCTTTATTCTCATCTCTTTCAATTGTTTTGTTGTATTATTCTTGACTTTCTTCTTGTCCTTACATCATCTTTTATCGCCCATGATTGCAAAAATACAAATAGTGGGGTAGGGGACAAGTTGAACTACTCAAAATTCGTGCAAGAATGTACAAGAATCAGTAGACTGCATAAAAAAGGGGACAGATTTCTCGTAAAAGAGATGAAAAGGACGCTTGGATGGCCATAAAATGTGTAAAGAGCATAACGCATACACATTATGCTTTTTCTCTATTCCAATGAATGCCTCTAGGCTTATATCTTATTTGGATCCTCAAGCCTCGTGCATGGACCTACACAAACACAACAAACACCTTGTTTTTGCATAAAAATGCTAGAATGCATGTTCCACCATGATAAATAAAATTAAAACAATCGATTCATTTAATAAAAATATTACTAAGACGTAGAGAAAGCTTTCTTCTTTCTAAAAATATAATTTTTCAAATTTTCTAGACTAATATAAGGTTTCCATATTATTTATTTTCTAACTACGCCTTTTTGTAGCTATTTTTTGAAGTTTAAACATGTTTATCTTTCATCATGTATCTTTTTTTGGCTCATATAAATTGAAAAAAATTATACAGCCCAAACTAAGCCTAATTCTATATATATATTCAAAAAAATGATATTTTTTGAGGTAGTTGGGGGCACGATTAAAGATCCATTATTTTTCAAAATTTAAATTTTTTGTACTAGAAAAATCATAAAAAAAAATAATCGCTAAAAAAATCCAACAAAAATAACCCCAAACTAGATGCTCCTAGCTATCTTTCTACCAAACAGTTTTCAAAAAAACTAAATAGTACTAAAAATGGTGGGGGCATGAAAGATTGTCTATTATGTTTTTTAACAAAAATAGGAGCACCTGTTGGTATTTTAGTTATTTAACCCACTTAAACTTAACCATTTTAAAAAAAAAAATAGTAGCTTAGAAACTAGACTCAAAATGTTACAATTCATGTTCTTACAACATCTTCCAATTTTGAGTGTAACTATTTCAAATAACTCGTACAAATTGAGTATTTTTATTTTTTAGAAGAAAAAAATGTCCACGTAAGACCCCCTTTTGGCCCCCTAGATCGGTGCACTTACCCCTCGGAAAATATGAGCGCAATTTGATTCAAAACGTTAGTGAAATATATGCATAAGTTCATTTTTAGTGTAAATAGTAGGTGACCTGACCCATACAAATGACATGTCGGCCGAAATTTTAAGTGAACTAGGCGGCAACCAATACTGAAAATTTGTCATTTCCAATTTCCAAAACCCCTAATATTCGCGAGTATACAAAAAAATTTCACTAAAAATTTCCCTAGATTGGTGAGGGTACAATTACCGACATGAACCTCATCTTGCATATATACACCGGTGGGAAACCTTGCTCCCTCCACTAGTCATAGTATTTCATATTCTAATAATTAAAAACATTCAAATATTGGCACAAATACAAAAACATTATCTTAGATCTTAATTGGATGTATCCTTTCTTGCTTATATTATTCTATGTTACACATTTCTTATCATGTTACTTTGATTCATAGTATGCTCTATCCTTTTTTCTCCATACACACATGTACATTCACATGGTACTTTTGAGGTGAATGCAAGATACTTACAAGTTATCACATGATGCATGATGTTTGACATTATTCTCTACTAGTCCCATTAAGGCTCCTAGGGGCATCTACCTTTCCTACTTATCTATATTCAGGTTCTATCATTGCAATATATACTACTTTCATTCCTATTTTTAGTTATATACATTGTGGTATACTATCATTTTTTCTAACATGCTAATGGGTGCTTCATGTGTAACATTTGTCTTGTAGGTCTACTTCCAACCATGGTTATCTAATCATACTAGTTGTTTGTGTCTTGTTTTCTATGATTGTGATTTATTTGTAGGATATGCCCTATGATTTCTTACTCATTTTCTTGTATGTCCTTGAATTCCTTGAGTGTCTTGTGACATCCTGAGCGATGACCCATGTATTCCACCGATTACTTGGTCTTTGTTATATAGCTATGTGTTTTGACTTAATTCTATTACATCATGCCACCTTTTTTGTCATTAACAATTTATGCTAGATTTTTCCATTGTTTTGCATGTGTCATGGTTATTACCATGCACATTCCCTATTGCCCCTGTAATTTTTCTATTTTAGATGTGCACACCAACTTCAAATTTCCTCATTTGGGCCGCACCCACATTGGTTCATCTCACACACCCCAAACGAGTGGGGGAAATCATTGGGTGATTATTTCACCCTTTCAAGAGCTAAAAATCTGAACATTGAATGGTACACAACAAAATATGAACAAAAATATCTAGTAAAACAATTCAAAATCAGACTTGGGACAAAATAAAGTAGGAGACAAAGAACCCAAGATAGATAGGAACAATGGGTACTAGTATCCCACCGGCGCTTTGTCTCTGTCTTAGCGGCATAAACAAGTATAATACAGCTCAATAGGTTTTTAATGACCATCTTTTCCAAATTTCAGCAAGACATACATAGTTACATGTTACTATCAAGTACAACATGAACAAATTAGTGGCAAGTATCATAATTTGAGTAAGGGAACTAATTACTCTTATTTCTTAGTTTATATTTTCTCTTCCAATATAAAATAAGTAGTGTCACCCAAGGTATATGTAGGACTACAATATGCTTAGAACAATGTGTCATCCATGACTAGTTTATATTGGATTTATGACCATCTGCAATGGCACTTATCCGTGGGGAAGCATCAATGGTTGGAGGAAAATCCTACAACTCTCCCAATACTCTTCCCTTAGCGAAAAGACACCTAAATCCTCAATATGGTGACTACATGCCTAAATCCTCAGTAATTTTCCAACCATCTCCAAAGCAATAAACACATAGGAACAATTCTATCTTTTCTCTCATGACATTCAAGTGTATTCTATCCTTGACTCACTTGTTTTCATACATACTTCTATGTTGATTTCTCTAAGTTAAATTTCAATTTCATATATCATGAGCATTGACTACACTTATCTTATTTTATAGGTCTGTCCTTATCCCGAAAAAGGAAACAAAAATGGAACAAAGAGCAATCTCAAGCATAAGATGCTCAAGAAAAGGAAATATTCAAGAACAAACACATACATCATTTATACTATGCACACAAGGTCATCCATAGGGTTCTCATCCCCTCTTAGGCTCCATAATATACACGTTACAACCTCCATTCGTTGTCTTTATCGATTTCCATCTCGGCATGTTATTGGCTATAGCCTTCTTCACTCTCCATAAGGTACGCTCTTCTTATCTACTTTATATTACCAAATATTCATTCACCCGCATAAAGTGGGGAATGATGTAGACATGAAATCACACACTTTTTATTTACATCATGCATCTAAGTATGTCATTATATCCATGATTCCTAAGCAAGAAAATTATACATTAACAATATGCGTTTTGCTTTTACATTGTTTTATCCTTTTTATACTTCTATCATTTGTTTTTTGGAATTACTACTTTAATTTTGGACATTGGACAACATGTGACCCGGCTCATTATTTCTGTTCTATCCTCTAAGCATCCTAGATAGTACCACCCATTAGGGACAAGAGCGCCTAGGCGCTATTGTCCCCTTTGGGTGCTTTTTTCCTTTTCCCTCCTTTTCTCAAATTTGAAATGTCATATTATCTATTATATTTTCTAAATTACTACCTATCACTTTGGGTTGGCATTTTTAGTTATTAATGATGAAATTCAAACAAGGGAATCATATATGCATGACTTACTATTATTAGGGGTTGGGAAATTTGGGGCTATTAGTTCTTATCTATCACTCTAGAAAAGAGCAACATTGAAGCATATGCATTATTTATTCCATCTAATGTGTTATTAAGTCTTGTGCAAGCAGCTAGGGTTTGTTTTGTAGGTACATGTATGATAGAAAATCCTACACCAAATCCAGAGCAATAAAGAGCGAGGTGAAGAAGACAATATCAGACCTTGAAAAACCAAATCCAAAGTTGTTTCCAAAAACGAGCGCCTAGTTAAGACACTATCGCTTGGTCCTTTCCTTTCCTCCCTTGGGTGGTTCTATAGACACAAAATCACACACTTTGGGTAATTATCTAGTCTCGATTACATACTACTATTTACATGGTTCCTAAGTACAAAAAGTAATAATTAACCCATGTCTTTGGTCATATTTTGTTACTTTTTGTTGATACTTACGGTTTTACACCTTTATCGGTCCAATATGTATTTTCATACTTCGCTTTTAACTTTTTTGGACTAGAGCACCCAGTTAGGATGCCGGACATCAAGCACCCTTGTCCCCTCTAAGTGCCCCTGTCCTCTTTACACTTTACTCTCACTTTTTGGGCCCTTTCTAGCCGTTTGAGCATTCTATCTTTTTGGTAGTTAGCTTTTTCAAGGTTAATTATGAAATTCAAGTGAAGGAACCATATAAATATAAATTTATGTGATCATAATAAAGGACCAAAGCACTAAGCACTTACTATCACCACCAAAGGTCATGCGTCTATCAAAGGCTTCTATTACTCCATTTGCATCCATCTAGCTCCATCACAAGGGACAAAGGTTGGTTTTCTACATCACACTTCATAGGAGGGGAGTTTATTCTATTCCATGCACACATTATTTACATTTTACATCTAGCTATTGCTCACTACTCACAAAGTGTGACACACACAAGAGCACCTAGGGCACAATTCCACACACACACACATAACTACATTGGGTTTGAGATGTAGTGCAATGCTCGGTGATAATTCCAACATTGTGGTGGCTGAGGAAAGTCCAACCCCTTCATTTACCCATTTATTTTTAGGGTTTGATGCCTTGTCTGGGGTTTTATAGGTGATTCTTTTATTGCAATTTTACTAGTGCTTCGGTGATCACACATCGACATTCACGTGATAGGAAGTGAACACGTGAGAACATTCAACAACACCTCGAGAGAGGCTCCAAGTCATTTCCATGAGACCAAGGTGCCCCAAGTGCCTCGAACCCTTTTCAAGCACCCCCAATCCAATCGGACATCTCATATCTACATTTTCTCATGATCTTGTGTGATAGTTTACTCCTCCTATTCAAATCCGGTCTCCATTGCGACACAATCCAACAACCTCGATGAATTAACTAAGGCCTTTCTAACCCTCTTTGTACTTGGGGTTTCATATTTTTCATATCTTAGTTGCTTGGGTATTTTCAATATTGCATTTATTTATTTATTTACTACTTCTATAGCATTAGATTAGCCTAAGAATAAATTTCCATTTTAGCTTAATCATTTTGGTGAACACGAACTCAATATTCACGCTTAGGATCCTCATTTTTCCTCCATCGTGACTCCTGAAATTCCTCAAATTTCTTTGTCTGATTTGCTTAAGATGCATCCTAATTACCAAGTTGTTCTTAAAAAATCCTAGACACCATGCATCTTCCTAAAGATACCTCACCAAACAAAATAATTCTTATTTTCGATCATCTATTTGATAACCCTAGTCCTCGTGATCATCCATCTAATCAATCTATGTTGGACTCAATTCAAACTTTACATTCTTTGTTTCAAGATAAGTTTAAGGCTATGGAATCCACAATTACATCTCTCAAATATGAAATTCAACATCTTAAGGATGCTTCTTAGGCTCATGTTTGTTCACTTTCTACATCTCATCTTCATTTTGTGTCTACTACATGTGCTCATATCATTGAACCTCAAGCCATATCATTATCGTATCTTCTCTCCTTTAATCACAATACTAAGCAACATGACATTCTTACTAAGCTCCTTAGTCATCAATTGATCACTTTTCCACCTACTCAATGTTATCCTTCTTATCGGCTTACAAAATATCAAGGTCGTCTGTATTGTAATTATCATCGAATCATTGACCATAAATACAATGATCATACTCTTTATAATGAAGACTCAAACATCTTGAGCATCGGGTTTTATCTCATTCACTACACAACATTTTTTTGCATTCTCGTCTACACATGCTACATCTTAGTGGGTTCCTAAATCTGATTCATCTATGTCTAGTGAGCATCACGCCATCACTTCTAGTGTTCCTTCTTCCGTCACTCAATCACCACCTATGTAATCTACTCAAGTCAAGCAACCACCTCTCCAAATTATTCCAACACTTCCTCTTACTAAGTCACCTACAGTATTATCGAGACAAACTAAACAACCCCCTTTAAAGATCACTACAACTCCTCCACCTCTCAAGTCATATGTGGTCAACAAGTAACCACTCATTACACAAGACAAGCACACTCTAGCTAACATATTTTGACTCTCGCAATTTAAGGACCCTATCCAGTCCTCACTTCAACATCTAATCACTTTTGTTAAAGAAACTACTCCTTACATTGATCCACTTAGCATTTTTAACTAAATCTCCATCACTTATATACTTGGGGGGCATGGCACTTATCATCCCCTCTCTCTTTCTAAACAACAAACATGTGTATTACATATTCATCACATAACAATCCAACATCAGCTCATTCCACTCATAATTTGATATACACTCACATTGTCATTACCCGATGATGCACTCTTGTGCTCCAGTTCACACTTGACTGTTGAGGGCATCCTATACACATGAACCTCACACACTACATAGTAGACAACTGCGCATCATATCTCTTCACACATATTACATTACATCTCGCATCGTACACCTTACATTTTCCATGCTACATATTACATTTACTCTACATCCTTCACATCTAAACATCATACATATCTTGCACACTATACTATTAGTCAATCACATGCACGTCGCACCTATATCGTTCAAAAATATTGCATTACATGCTACTCATTCTACACCACACATTCTAAAAATCATATAACACTTTCTCATCATCACACATAATACATATAGTGCATATTCTATTCATCTCCTCTTACGTAATACACTCACTACCCTATGACGCACTCTAGTCTCATGGTCCATACTAGACTGTTGATGGTATACATCACATTTGCGCCTTCATCATCCAACCTTCTATCATGCAACATTCCTAGCTTAGTGATATAGGCCTAGGCTACATCATCATTTCATCTAGCATCATTTTGTGACATACATTCTAGGTTGAATAGTCACCTCTTCCACCATCTCATAGTGACATATGTTATAGGCTAAATCGTCACCTATTCCATCATCTTGTAGTGGTATACGTTGTAGGCTACATCACCACCTCTTTCAATCATCTCATCATGATATACACTTTAGGCTAAATCATCACGCGTCTTCATACATCATCTCTAGGTTACATATCATCACCACACATATACATTTAACACATTATGCACAACACATAGTTTGACCATTTCCCAATGACACACTCTCGTTTACGGTTCATTCTTGACTACTGAGGGGGCATAAACAAATGAACCTCACTTGTATACAATTCCATTCACTCGAGGGGCATGTGGATCCTATCATTCACATTGCATTCCATTCCATCCATCCACAAAATTTTACATATCTTGGTTGCATCTACTTGTACATGTTCAATTTATTACACATGTTAGATATATTTCTTATATGTCATTATCTCTACCATACACACATGTGCGTTCACTTGTTTTTCTAGTTGTGAATGCAACTACAAAGCTTCTACACGTAGTATATATACTTGGCACACTATTGTAGTGCCGATCCAGATAAAACTTTTTTTAATAAAAAAATGAAAAGAAATTTTGGATGCATGCTAGAAATGATGAGGGGATTGATGGGATGGCACATGGGCTCTCGGATAAGGATATGGGCATGATATGCATCCTACACCTATCACTCTTGTTGCACAATAATTTTAGCACTTTATTTGGGATCCTATGTGCAGATCACGTGAAACCCAAGAAAAAAAAATTAGCTTTGTTTGATAGTGTAGTGCACTAGAGACATGGTTATCCTCTCGAGACAGTCTCACGATTACTTCTATGCGCACACAAAGCTCTAACTCTGATCGAGTTTACTCCTAGCTTGTGCACCAAATTTGAGGTTTTATCAGATGTTGTAGTTGGAAGCGCTTTGGTAGACAGACATGCAAAATGTGGAAGCATATGCTTGGCATGTGAACTACTTGACTGAATACCTAAAAACAATGTGGCCTTTGGTCTGCAACGGCTAAGCGATATACACAAAATGGGTTTGTTGAAAAAGCTCAGAAACTTTCAAGTAAATGCATTCACAGGTGTAGAGCCTCCTGCCCTTTGCCAACTTCCTCCTAGCCTGCGCCAAAATGAGGATTTTTCAGATGTTTGGTTGCAAGTGCCTAGTAGTCATGTACGCATAATGGGGAAGCTTACATAAGGCAAGTCATCTGTTGGGTGAAACACATCAGAGAGAGGTGGTCTAATGGAACACGCCCTAACCATGTAAGCTTCATTTTTTTAATTTAAAATGCAAGCTGACAGGTTTAGTGGAAAAGGGTTGTAAATACTTCAATGGCATAAGTGTTGCTTATAGCATTCCACCTAGAACTGAATATTATGTCTGCTTGGTTGACATTCCTTGTGGTGCTAGCTATCTTGAGGGGACTCTAAACTTATCATCAACACACCAATCGAACCTATGGTGGTTGTGTGGTCATGTGTTTTTGGTACCCTTGAATAACACATAAGAATACAGAGTTACAATAATTTACAACAACTCTTCCTTTGAGCTGGATTGTCATAATGTTGCAACTTATATTCTTCTGTCAAACATCTATGCATAAGTGCACAGGTCAGGTGGGGGTTTGAATGGTAAGGAAATCGATGAGGGATAGAAGGAATTAATCCTCTGCCGCCATAGTGATAAGTTGGAAATTTCAGTTGGATTGTTAAGTCATGCCCTGGGACAACCAATGGAGTTTTCAATAACCTTCGTGTATGTGTTGACTGCCATACTTCAACCAACTTTATCTCCAAGATCACCTTTAAGACTAGAAATTGACTCTTCCCACTCCTTTTAGTTCCAAACTTATTAAGATATCTTAATATGGGTCATGGTGTGCAAGATGGGTCTGTCCAAAAGGTCTTCAAAACTTTGAATCAAATGCCATTAGAAGGTGTAAAGCGAGACTCAACAGCTTGGCCAACACACTCTCTTCTTGCCTGAAAATGAGAGTTTCAAGGAAAGGGTGTTTAGTAAGGCACTTCACTACCATTCGAATAGATGCCTCGAAGAGACATGATCTCGTGGTTTGTGTTGGTGGAAAGATGCGCCCAAAGGGGAGTTTTGAAAAGAAATGGGAATCCAGAGTCGAAGTGCATCTAGCAAGTGTTTCACCAAACTCAAGTGGCAAACGCTTACTTTTGTTTCCAGGCATGGTTCATCTCTCCTTATCTTTCATAATTCTCGTACTTTAGTTTTTCTTTTGCAACGAAATATAATTTTAAAAGCTTAGGATTATCATAAGATTTAATTGTTTTATATTAACTTGTTGCAAAACAATAAAATGTCATATCATAACTCATGCAATCAAAATAACCATTTTGTAGTAAACCATGAACTTCAACCCTCATTTTGAGGTGATTTCAAAACTTCTTGATGAAACCAGATTGCTACAGTACCCCCTTTTTTATCGACAAGTTGAAGTTGAGCACCCTGTAAATATGTTGACCACTCTCTTATTAAAACATATAAATCATGATTTTCTAGAGACACACAAACCAACCTTCATAACTCTAGAAAGGAGATGTCAAGTTTCCTACGTGTACCTTGTTATGTGAGGAGTCACTTCAATCCTTGGATCAACCTCGATTTACCATCTATGATCCTTTTGACTAACTTATAGGAGCCCTGTTACACCATTTGCAGCTGTAGGAAGTTGTTAAAAGTGAAAATTTGGGTTTCGTTTCGGCTCACCGTTTGAACCCCCGAGCAATAAAATGCGTATCCGCCTTCGAAACCTCTAGTGTTTTTACTCAAAAATTTCATGGAACATTCAGTTTAGGGAAAAACACTTTTCTGTATAGTTTGGAAAAGCCATTTTGTAGGCCTCTAATCGCAGTTTTATCAGATTAAACTAGACCAATTAGGACCAGTGGCTTCAGAAATCATGTCGCCATTTGAAAATCATGTCCTAGTTTTCAATTCCGACGACTGATGAATTCTCCATATATGGTGGAACTCATAGGAAATTTATTGTGGCACATTCATCCATCGAACATTAGTTTTGGACGTGGTTTTTTGAGCCCTCGAGCTAACTTTTGATTATTTACAACTAGGGTAATTGCAATCGATGGCCTCAGAAAACTAGCCGCCAATCGTAAATTGTTCGCCGCTCAATCATGTTAGTTCCTATTGACTCTTGGTATATAAATGGACATGTAGAAATTTAATCATGGTGTGTTTTCTCATCGGAAGACAACGTTTGAAAGTGGTTTCTTAGCCTCCGAGCCTAATTTGAACATTTTTGTAGCTATAAGGAAAATGTAAAAAGAAAGTTGTAGGACCCCTTGTCGGGTTGCCAAACCACTGTGGAAAATTTTGACACATGTAAATAACTGTTTGAAACTCCATAGTGTAACTTGTTGTGTGAAATAGAACTTTTGACAAAATGGTGTTTCTCTCTCTTCCTTTCTCCTTCTCTCTCCTTGGATTACGAAATGAAGTGAAATGAAATGTAATGAATACATGTCTCTAAACCTCTTCTTTCGATTGCAAATTGTAATTATTATTATATGTAAATGGGAAACTGAAAAATGTTAATTATGTTAGATTAGGGTGGATGCCATGCCAATGATTTATCACTAATTTCATGCTCACATGGTTTTGCAGGATGCAAGAAAGATGGTGAAAAGGTGATGTGTAATTCATTATTTATTATTGTAATTTATATAGGTCATTGTAAAATGAATATATGTATAATGTAGTCTCTTGTTACTAGAAAATTTATATTTGAAATTTGCTAATATGTATGAGATGCTAGTTTTAGGGATATCTTAGGAAATGTGCATTTAATCATAAGTTCAATTTGATTCATAGTTACATATGGTAAAAAGGTTTGATATATATATAATAAATGAATTTGAAGTTAATATCTTGTAGTGCATTTTCAGTGTTCAATAAATGATTAAATAAATTAGTGTGTTGTATTCTTACCTTGTAAATGTAATAAAGAGATTTAATCGAAACACTCAACCCTAGTATAAGATTTGTGCATAACTTGTCTACATGTGTGATCCTTCTTACCATAGAAGAAATTGAAAACCGTAGAATGAACTTAAATGTTGCACTCATTGGAACCTCCTAGGTTAGGTAAATAAAACCCCTAGTTGGATTTTACCATCATAGTCGTTATGTTTAGTGACATTGTCATGAACCCATCTTTTAGGAATGACATGGTCCAACTTTATCCAGAGTATGTGGTTTCCTTCTAGTTTTGGTAACCACGAGGAGAATGTCCTCTCTTTAGGCCTCGACACCGTGTTGAGTGGTGAAGACCGCCTTGGAAGTCACCTTATGAGTCCTTGTTCAAAGCAACGACTATGCAGTGTAACCTTACCATCTCGTGGAGTAAGTAGAGCTAATACTCCCTTAGTATCCTTTTGGATTGCCAAGTCTTACGAGATTAGATCTAGAAATTAACTTCATCAGCGAATGAAGTCCCTGTTGGATCCAAATGACATAAATGGAGATCATGAAATAGTTGTTCTAGGTCTTAAACTCTTGTTAATGAACTCCTTAGTTCCTCTCAGTTAAATGTGTTACCTTGGTTTCTATCAACATAACACCTTGGTCTTTTCTTGAAGGTGGTTTAGCATAAATATGTCCTCTTGCCTTAAACTCATATATAGTTGAGGCATAGATCATTAGGTGCAATTGGAATTAAACCAAACCTCAGTTGATTAGGAGGTTAACTTGGGATTCATGTGTAGTTATAATGCTTCTAATCATATACTTATTCAAAATGGTAAATAAGTACTTTCATAACTCTTTATGTTATAAAGTGACACAAAAAAAGTAGACCTAGAAAACATTGTAAATGAAATGAGAAACAATAGTATGTGTGATAATGGTTTAGGAACAAAAATTCACTTGAAGTCCTTATGGATGATTTAGGCATTGAATTTTTGTTAATAATGGATACAAATTGATTCTTGGTGGGACTAGGCCTTTGAGCCAATATAGAGTCCACTAAAAATAAAATAAAATTATGTCTTGTAAATGCTTAACTGAATCAAACTAAAATTGATACTAAAACCACCATAGTTTGAGAACAAATGTGCTTTGAATGGAAGGAAGTTTATAGAAAAGGGAAACTTGAACCTTCACCTCCTTTAAATCGTATTATTTCTCCCTCGACAACTTATGGTTGGTCCCCTTGCTTTATGAGGATAAAATTGAGCGTCAACTAAACATATTTTAAGAAACAAACCTTTTCATAAGAACAAGAGAATTAGGAACTTTGTAGGAAATTTTAAATATGAAAAATAATAATGTAAGTTATGAAGATTGTCATAAGGGATAAAGAGAAAACTTAAATGGTCGAACTGTAAGTTGAATGTGGAATGAACTTATAAATCTGTAGGTGAAAAAAAAGATAAAATTATACTTACATAATAATGTTATTGGAATGTTAATCATAACGAAGATTTAATCATGGTAATGATGTGTTGTGGGTTTTCCAATCCTTGAGTCCCTTTTCTTGTGGTTGGGTTATTGTTAGCATTCATTCATTGGGAAAGTGTGGCATCGACATGTATATGGTGTTGTGATGTGTCTATGTGAGTCGATGACTTATGTTAGTGTCGTATGTGTTGTTGAGTTTTCTTACTTAGGGCCCTTGTGGCATTTTGTAGTGAGCAATGTAAGTAAAAAAATATTGGTATTTGATCGTTTTGTATTTGTGTGTGTTAAAATGCGGGCGTTCTAACTACCGATCCCAAAGTGGTTCTGAGGGCATCCACTTTAGTACACTATATGTGTTATTGTTTCATTTTGTACTTAGTACTTTACATTATCGATTATACATGATTTTGACATACATTTTATCTTTCTAACATGCTAACGGGTGTTTCATGTGCAACATTTGTTTTGTAGGATTACTTGCCACCACAACTATCTATTTGTTTGTACTTGTTTATCTCTTTTTGTCATTATATGCAGGCCTCACCCTTTTATTTTGTGTGCACACTTGCTTGTTTGTTTGTGGCCACTACGGCCTTGAGTGTCTTGCAACATTGTGAGTGGTGTCTCATGTTTGTAACCTGATTTTCGCAGTGTATGTTGGCTTTTTGTGTGTTTACTTGCATCCTAGCTTACACATTGTCTTTGTAGCTTATACTTGTATTCTACATGCACATGATTGTTCGTACTAACACTTGTTTCCTAGCCACTTATTTTCCATGTTCCTTGGTTTCTACCAAGCACATCCCCCTATAGGGCGCGAGTTTCGCCAAGTGGTTACTCCTCTCTTTGGGGCCACATACTCCTACAAGTGACATTGCATACGCCCCCAAAGAGGGGGCATCCTTTGATTTACACAGGTAAACAACACGGTACCGATATAGTTCATTTTTATCCATGACATAGTGGGTTACATAGAAAGTGGGTTAAATAAAGTCTACAAAACTTCATTCACAATGCAGATTTTACAAGGAAAATTATCCTTAGCATTCTAGGGACCAAGCATTACAAGTTAGAGGATAAACCATAACTTCCTCTCTACACTACTTTGTCTAGTGGCGTTGGATCACCCAAAAAACTAGACAATATAGAGATCTCTTCAGTTTTGGGAAGCAATTACAAGTTGGAGGATAAATCATACTTTCCTCCCTACACTTCTTTGGCTAGTGGCGTGAGATCACCCAAAAACTCGCACAACATCGACAAGATCCTTTCTACACCATTTTTCTCATCATGGATCATGTGCACATGTTCCTTTTTCATTTTTTGTACTTTCATTACATGATTTTTACATATGTACACACGTTTTTACATATATACATGTGTATTTGACTATTTGATCGTCTTCTCTTTTGTAGGTTTGTCTCGTATGGGAAGCAAGTAGTCAACACCAACAACAACATCACTCAACATCACACACATCGACACTAACATGTAGGTACATCACATACATCGACATCTACACACACACTTCCACCCTAGGTTCACTCTCATCATTTTTACACTTTTGCATCTTTAGTCTCCACGCTCCACCTTTTTGTCACTCCACGCTTTGTCTAGCCCATCGACACACTTTCTACATCGATCTACATGGATATCAAGTACACATCTCTATCTACTTTATGTTACCGAGTGTTATGCTCAATAAAATAAAGTGGGGGCAAATGTAGACACAAAATCACACACTTTGGGTAATTATCTAGTCTCAATTACATACTACTATTTACATGGTTCCTAAGTATGAAAAGTAATAATTAAACCATGTATTTGGCCATATTTTGTTACTTTTTGTTTCTACGTTCAGTCTTGCACCTTTATCGGCCCAGTCTGTATTTTCATACTTCATTTTTACCTTTTCTAAACTGGAGCGCTAAGCCGTGGACACCAAAGACTCCTAGCACCCTTGTCCCCTTTGGGTGCCCCTGTCCTCTTTACACTTTACTCTCACTTTTTGGGTCCTTTCTAGCCGTTTGAGCATCTTATCTTTTTAGTAGTTGGCCTTTTCGGGTTAATTACGAAATTCAAGTGAAGAAATTATATAAATATAAAGTTATGTGATCATAATAAGAGACGAAAGCACTAAGCACTTACTATCACCACCTAAGGTTATTGTTATCCAAAATGAGCCCCTTGCTCATTTTGTGGCTAACTCCCTTCATTCTTCCCTCTCTTGTGCCTCAGTCATAATTTTTGCTTTTTAGGCACTCAATACCTTCTGGAAATGGTACCATTGGATAGAGCTTTTTCTCAGCTTTCCAAAAAGGTAAATTTTTCCTCCTAACTCCATGTATTTTTGAAGTTATGGCTCGACGGAGTTTTTGTGGGAAATTTTCCCCTGAAAGGCCCACGGCCAGTAATATGGTGCCACGTGTCCTCGGGAGTGGCGGAGGTCGGAGGAAAACTTGGAATTTTTACTAAGTGATTCGGAAAGTTTTCAAAAGGAACATTTCGCCCCGAAGGCCCGCCAACGAATGAGATGTTGCCACGTGTCCAAGGAAAAGAAATTGGAAAATTTTCTAAGGGTTGATCCAAGTAAAATTTTTGATGCTAGGCCCACATCGAATCATATAGTGCCACGTGTCTTGAGAGGAAAAGAGTGGCGGAGGGTGGGGTTAAAATGGAAAATTTGACTAAGTGTTGGCGCCTGTAAAAATCTCCAAAAAGGCCCAGGCGAATCAAATGATGCCATGTGTCCTGTGACCAAATGGACCATGAGGAAGATTTAAAAATTTGGCAAAGTGTTTTGGTGAGAGGAAAGGAGAAGTTTTGGCCCACCGCCCCGCCTACTAGTAATATCTTGCCACGTGTCCTCAGGACCCGGAACGGCGGAGCGCGGGGGAGATTGGGAATTTTTCCCAAAGGTAAAGCGCAAAAGGAAATATTTGCTCCCAGGGTCCGCGGCCAATGGAATCCCGCCACGTGGCACCGGAGCTTCGAACGCGGGGAAAAGTTGGAAATTTGCCCAAAGCAAAACGAAGGAAATTTCAAAAGGAAAATTCCACCCCCAAACGCGAGCCAATGGAATCTTGCCACGTGTCGATGGCGGCAAAAAATATAGGACAAGCCCGCAGGGAAAAAGGAAAGGAAAAGCCCGCAACCAATGGGGTCTCGCCACGTGTCTGAGTAAAAATATGGCCAAAAGCGATGGAAAAGTTAAGGGGCAGAGGCCCGCAGCATGAATCATATCATGCCACATGTCCTCAGATCATCGGCCGGCGGAGATTTTTGGAAATTTTGTCCAATGGTCAAAACGATGGAAAATGAGGCATCAAGAGCCCACAGCCAATAGAATCATGCCATGTGGCACCGAACGGCGGAGCGCGGGGATTTTTGGGAAATTTTCCCAAATGCAAAAAGTGGAAAATTTCAAATTTTTCGCCCGCCAATTTGTTTTGGCCCTGTTTTGCCCTAAAATTTCAAATGGCCATAACTTTCGATCCAGAGCTTGGTTTTTGCGTTCTTTATATCAACGGAAAGCTGGTGAAATTCTCTACAAGATTCTAGGGTCAATTTTGTATTTTGATGGAGTTATGAGGGAAAAAATTAAGAAACACCTCTAGCACGTGGTAATGGACAGAAATGACGTTTCAACCACCATTTTTAATGAAGAATGGCTCGCATTCTCTCCCAGCATGGCAAAAACGTCAGGGAATGGACCTGTAAGGATGCCCATGCTATTTTATTATGTTTTTGGTTGGTGTTTGAAGCTCTCCCATGTTTTCCCGTGTTTCTCTCTCCGGAATCATTTTCTCGGCATGGTAAAAGCCAAATTTGGCTCATTTTTGAGGGGTGAACATTTTTCATGTATTGCAGGCTCCCTCTTTCACCTCAAAGTGATTTTGTGGAAAAATCGACCTCTTCCAAGATCAGTAACCTATTTTCTCGCTTTTCGGATGTTGTAATGCATGTGTTTTGATAATGGAAATGACAATGCAGTGCTCTGTGAATAAAGTTTAATCCTTTGTTTGTGTTGTTTGATTCATTTTGACCTTTCATTACAGTTTATCAGTTTGTGCATGAAGTTTTATTGCATTTCTATGATCTGTGTCAATCTGCAGAAGTAAAATGTTCACCGCTCCTTTGGTGCATCACCTTATTAGCATTAGTTTCAGTTTTTTTTTTGCATTCTCTATCTCTGTCCCCTTTGGAATTTAGAGTAGGATCTTGAATTCAAACCCTCTGCAACTTGCAAGTAATACCCCGATCGTGAGAGTTGAGGAACTAGCCTCCAACCTGGAGATTCTTTTCCCATTTTTACAAGTCCCACACTTGGGGAAAAGATTCAATGGTGTGCAATCACACTGGATGTCCAAAGTGTCAAACTAGAAATCTTATCAACATCCAGGGGTGTTGCTGATTTACACCAACAGCTTACATTCATCAAAGGCTTCTATTGCTCCATTTATATCCATCTAGCTCCATCACAAGGGACAAAGGCTAGTTTTCTACATCACACTTCATAGGAGGGGAGTTTATTCTATTCCATGCACACATTATTTACATTCTACATCTAGCTATTTCTCTCTACTCACAAAGTGCGACACACACAAAAACACACAGGGCACAATTCCACACACACACAAAACTACATTGGGTCTGAGACATGTAGTGCAGCGCTCAGTGATAAGTCCACCATTGTGGCGGTTGAGGATAGTCTGATCCCTTTATTTGCATCTTTCTTTTTTAGGGTTTGATGTTTTGTTTGGGGTTTTGCAAGTAATTCTTTTATTGTTGGTTTACCAAGACTTCGGCGATCACACATTGATATTCACGTGACAGAAGCAAACACAAACAAACATTCACCACACACTCGAGGAGGTTCCTCGATCATTTCCGTAGAGACTAAGGCACCTAGATTATAGACCAAGGCACTCGGATTGTAAACTAGGGCGCCTAACTCCCTTTACAAGAGCCCCAGTCTAGACAAACATCTTAGATATGAATTTTCTTAGCTCTTGTGCAATGCTTTCTTCCCCTATTCAACTAGTCTCCACCGCAACATAGTCCAACAACCTCGACAAATCAGCTAAGGCCTTTCTAACCCTATTTATACTTAGGGTTTCATATTTTTCATAGCTTAGTTGCTTGGGTATTTTCAAGATTGCATTTATTTATTTATTTATCTTTCTATAACATTAGATTAGGCTAAGAATAAATGTCCATTTTAACTTAATCAAGTTCTATATGGAATACTTTCATATCTATGTTCTCTCGACGAAGCCTACTCGATTTAGATCTAGCCTCGCTCCACCCAAAATCAGTCCAAAATATTGGATACAAGTTAACTCATTCTTATCCTCTCAATTCTCACACTTGTTTTTCATTGCATGTTAGATCTTGCTTATTTCGGATATATCTGTTTGATCTCACTTCTTTAATAAGATTTAAATTATATTAAATCACATGCCTTTTTGGCTTAAAAATACATCAACAACATTTATGAGGATGATGAATGATATCCTACAACCATTCATTAATTCTTTTTGTGGTTGTGTACTTGGATGAAATTCTTGTCTTCAGTAAGATGTGGGAGGAGCATGTTTAACATGTCTAGTAGGTTCTTCAAACACCGCATCATCATAAACTCAATGCCAACATAGAAAATTATTTGTTTGATATGAGAGTATCTAATACTTGGGATACATCATCAACAATGACAACATACACGTGGACCAAGAGAAGATATGGGTCATCTAAGACTAGACAACCCCAAGGGCCCAAAGACCCTCACCGAGCTTTGAAGTTTCTTGGGACTAGCCAACTTCTATCATAGGTTTGTACTTGGTTTTCTCACATTGCATGGCCTTTGAACTAGGTGACACACAAAGGAGCGAAAGTAAAGTTTGTATGGACAAAGGCACAATATAAGACAATTACATGGATAAATGAGAGACTCTATTTAACACCAATTTTGGTTTTGACATATCTACAACAATCATTTCGGATAGACACAAATGCTTTAGAATACGCACTCGATGCAGTCCTCACCCAACATGTTCATCCAAAGGACATACCACATTGATACCTTCTTCTCGACATAATATCGAATCACCGGCATATGACAAGGAGTTATATGCCATTGTGCAAGAATGTAAACACTGTGAAAAGATAAACAATATGAAAAAATACTATCATACACATAAATCATAAGCCTTTATAGACTTTCATGTAGACCCAAGGCAAGTTACAAAATGATCATCACCAAAGATGGTCCACCCATCTGCAATAGTTTCATCTTAACATCTTGCACAAGAAGGGAAGTTCCAATCGAGTTGTTGGTTGTTTGGGTCGGCCCCGATTACCTCCCTAATAATAATCCTTAACTCACATGGGAATGGGACATCGAGTAGCCTCAAATGTATGAGCACAACCCTTAATTTTTTGACATATATTAGGGGATGAGGGTTGGAAAAAATGTTCCAGGACTATCATTTATGGGAAGGGGTTATATACCACATGGGACACCTCTATGTCCATACATGGGAGTGTCAAAATTGATTTGGGAGGCTCACTACAGGTTGAGCTATAGGTCACTTCAAAGTAGAGAAAATAATGGTAGTCTCATAGAAGTATTTCTACTAACCAAAGATCTGTCATGATTATCAAAGACATCAAGTTTGACACAACATATGAAATTACCAAGCCAACCAATCTAAAGTAGGGCCTTTGCACCCCTTTGTCACAAGTCCATGAACACAATGAGAGTCTCGCCTCAATGGATTTCATGTTAGGCTTCCCTTCCACCAAGCATGGCCATGACTATGTTTTTATGGTGGTTGATAGGTTCTAAAAATGACAATCTTGGCACCTTACAAGAAGACAATCTCAACAAAGGAGACTACAAAATTGTTCTTTGAGCATGTTTGGGTTCATTTTGGCCTTCCAAAAAGCATCGTGTCAAATAGGGATTCTAGATTTGTGGGGATCTTTTAGTCTACAATATAGTCTATGACATACACAAAAATGAACAAGTCCATTGCTTACCTCCTCTGGACTAATGGGCAAACAGAGACGTAATCAACCGTATGATTGTGCATCTTCTTTGGATGTATCACTCCAAACATCCACACACATGGTACGAAATTCTAGTTTAGATTGAGTTTCTTAGTATTTGTCTTCCTTTGGTGATTTATTGATAAACTCATTAAACCTTTAGGTGATTTCATTTGCTACGAGTAACCCAAGTTTAATACTTCCCATATGCGAAATGAGTTTGTGTCAAAATTCATTTATCTAAAGACCGGATGGAAACCATCGATATTAAGATAAGTGATGCATGTTTCTTGTAGCATGTTTTACATTAGTCTCCCAAACATTGTGCTTTCGCTTACCAAACATTGTACCATAGATTTTGATATTGGATTTTGATGGCAAACTCCCGATCAAGGCCATAGTAAACAAGTTATGCAAAAACCAAAATCAATACCTCCAATGGTGACAAATAGACTACAATGATAAACAATAGAAGCTCCTCATCCTCTCATGATGCAACTAAATTGCATGCTTTTGTGTATGGATGTAATGGTGGTTCTTGAGCCAAAAGCTCAATTACCAATTTAAAATGAACAACAATGCCTTTAGTACATGTGACACCATCCCTTTTGCGCACCGCATACAAGCAACGACCATTATTACGCCTCCCAAACTCTATGATAAACAACATAAGCTCCTCATCCTCTCATGATGCAACTAAATCGCATACTATTGTATACAAACCCACCGGTGGTTCTCAAGCCAAAAGCTCGATTGTTAATGAAAAACAAACAACAATGCCTTTAGTACAAGCGACACCATCCCTTTTACGCACCACACACGGACAACAACCATTATTACTACCTCCCAACTTAGTGATTATCCTCACAATAATCACAACCCCATGAACGTAAAATTTCCAAAGTCTCTAAAAACAATGTGATGACATTTGAACGTAAAATTGTGTTTCCCCACAACCCTTTACCTCCTACAAAGAGAATATATCTAGTAAAATAATGACCATTTCAATAAGTGATTTCTCATGTGGCAAATCAACAACAATTTTCTTCTTCCAAGAAATTTGTTGCCCTCGATAGGCTAAATGAAGGAACCAACATGCACCATAATTGTTTATTTCTTCATGAGTTTGGGAGATATTTTACTAGTGGAGTTGCATCCTACCTACAACCGAATTTGACACCCACTGCCTTATTTTAGAAACAAAAACGTGAAATGATTCGTTGGATTTAGGTCACCGCATATATATTAACAGGTTCAACGTGGCTGCAGTCTGTGTCTTCTCTCTCAACCCGTGCGTTTGCTATTTCCCAACAACTTTCCACATTATAATAAGCAAGAATCCCCACAACCAATCGAAAATGGAGATGCTAATGGAATCCGTGGCCTTTCACTGTCATGGTTGGTGAAGGGTCGGTAGATTACTTTCACTCAATGCATTTAAAACTCTGTAAATTAGCAGGTAATTTAGGTGATTAGGCTATGAGTCAAAGCGACAGCGGGGAATGAAATGTATGGAAGATCAAAGTTGGAGGAGAAACAATCCAACCCCTCACCTACCCCCGACCGGGCCCTCAGACAGTCAGTGCCCACTGCCCACTATCTATGCCACTATAAATCAGTCAATGCGCCTGCGATCTCTCAGTAACATAATAAGGAAGAAGAAGATTCAGCCTGAGCTTAAGGAGATACATTCACAGGTACAGAAATGAGCAATTTATGTTGTTTCTGTTTTCCAATGCAGAGTTATGTGCATGTTTTGTCTAAGGGTATATTTGTTTTTTCTAAAACACCGGTTGTACTGCAGCCCTGAGAAGCCCTAAGAAGATGGCAAGCACAGATGTACAGAACGCCGCAGAGGCTCCCAAGGAATCTACCCAGCAGGTTAGCCGCCATCAGGAAGTAGGCCACAAGAGTCTCCTTCAGAGCGATGCCCTCTATCAGGTTCACCCTCCTTCCTCAATCCGATAATGGATTCCACACACCCATTTACAATTATTCCTGGATTGATTTGGTTGTATTAATATTACAGTATATATTGAAACAAGCGTATACCCTCCTTCCTCAATCTGATAATGCATTCCGCCCAGCCATTTTCAATTATTCCTGGATTGATTTGGTGGTATTAATATTACAGTATATATTGGAAACAAGCGTATACCCGCGTGAGCCTGAGTCAATGAGGGAGCTCAGAGAAATAACCGCTAAGCATCCATGGTAAATCTTAATATCAGATTCTCTTCTGTGTCATTAATGGCCTCCTGCCAGGTTTTCATGACCTAAACCAGTTGGGTTTCTTGTTTTTAATCTTACTGTTTTGTTTTTATTATAGGAACTTGATGACTACTTCGGCCGACGAGGGTCAATTTTTGAATCTGTTGTTGAAGCTGATAAATGCCAAGAACACCATGGAAATCGGTGTTTATACTGGTTACTCGCTTCTCAGCACTGCTCTTGCCCTGCCTGATGACGGAAAGGTATACAAATATGTATTTCTCTGTTATTTAATCGTTGTAAAACAGAATGATAAAGGGCCTCCTTGAATTTACAGTGTTGTAATTTTGATGTGGCAGATAATAGCAATGGACATTAATAGAGAGAACTATGAGCTGGGGTTGCCTGTAATTCAGAAAGCAGGGTTGCCCACAAAATTGACTTTAGAGAGGGCCCTGCCTTGCCAGTTCTGGATCAAATGCTAGAAAATGTAAGTTCGCTAACCATATTAAATTGGTGAAAATTGCTGGTTTTCTGTTTTTTTAATTGCTAGATTGTTTAATTTGGAACTGTGTGTTGTGGTAATGCAGAAGGAAATGCACGGATCCTTCGATTTCATATTTGTGGATGCAGACAAAGACAATTATCTCAACTACCATAAGCGGTTGATTGATCTGGTGAAGATTGGGGGAGTGATCGGGTACGACAATACCCTGTGGAATGGATCAGTGGTGGCTCCCCAGATGCCCCACTGAGGAAGTATGTGAGATATTACAGAGACTTTGTAATTGAATTGAATAAAGCCCTGGCCGCAGATCCACGCATCGAGATTAGCCAAATTCCGGTTGGGGATGGTATTACGCTTTGCAGGAGGGTCTCTTAACTAGTTTGTCTTCTGGGGCCTTGTTTTTCCTAAATTACGACTTCAAGACGAGTAACTTTCCTTGGAATCTGAAAATTGGAAGCTCGAAGTCATGTATTTCTGTAATTTTCTAAAATAATAGATCAGATGGCAACGCCGCTATTTTTAAGTTGTGGAATGGCGTGTCCAGAATGTGCCACAAACGAATTTTATAAAGAGTTCTGTATTCCTTAAAGTTTGATTGAACCTATAATTTTTTTGTTCTTTCTTTAAAAAAATTGTGTTCCCAGTCTAAACTGAAAACATTAAATTGGGAGTTTTAAATTTCTTGGCCGTCCTTAGTGCTCATTATCTCTCCATTAGCCTAGTTATAAATTTCCTGCAGGATTATCTTTTCATTTTGATAATTTTTAATTGTAATTCGGAAAAAAGAAAGCTTGTGGTTCTTGAATCTCACCTCCTCTTGGGGAGGAAGTAAATCTCGATCCTTCTGTTGGAGGGAAGGCTCCTCATGAACTTGCATTTCTGGACCCTCACATTGGTCTGAAGGAGTCCCCCATTTGGTTGACAAGAAGTCATCCTACGGTTTTGAGCCTCCTCTTTCAGAGGGTTCTGAGTTCTTGGCTCCTATTCTGGAAGAGACCCCTCTGACTGCGGTTACTGCGTGCCTTTTCAGCTGACAGAGGTCAAGGCTATAAAGAACATTTTTTCCCTCGAAGACTCAGAAGCTTCTTCTACGATTCTTTAGGAAATTTGGACTGAGAGGATGATATGCCTCCGAAAAATCAGATAAAAGAAAATGTTTCCTTGGGCTTAAGATCCCTCTCCTCATAGCATTGCAATTCTCGATTTTTTTGGGAACATTTGCCAAACTCCCAACCAGCATAAACTCTACTCTCCAGAAAAACTCAACTTTGGAAAGCGAACTGGAAGAGGAAGGTAGTCTCTGAATAAATCCACTAGAGCAAAGATGCACGTCAAGAAAAGCCATTTTAAAAATTCTAAACTTAAAGCATAGAAACTCAAAATCTAAAAGGAAGGTGGGCTCCCTCGGCCCTGTTCTTGGCTTTAAATCCCAATGAAGATCTTCTCTTGGAATAAACCCTAATAAGTGGAGACAGTTCAGTAGAGAACTCCATCCAAATAGAAATCCCACATTTTTTGCCCGAACAAGAAACCAAAATCCTGGGTAATGTTTGTGAAGAAAAATGTCATAAAATCGAACTCCACTCTGAAGCAATAAACACGCCGGTACTTTTGGGAGATTGTGCTCTCTGTGGAACAAGAAAGCGTACTGGGAACTTTGATTCACGAAAACAAACATTGGTTGATCCCCAATATTCAAGGCATTTTGGGAAACTGCCATTTCTTTCTTATAATTTGTTACGCCGTGTCTAATCCCATCGTCAAGCAACAAGTTTGGAATGAGATTGAGACTTTGTTGGATGTTTTTCCGGATCAAGACTTCGTTGGATGTTTTCCTAGATGAATCATTTTGGCCGGGGATTTCGATTGTGTTGTCAGAGATAAAAGGAAAAACAAGGTGGTACAAAAATGGAATTCTCAAAGACAAAAGAATTTCTTGGCCTTTATCAGCAAAAATAACCTCTGGGACGTTGAACCTAAATATGGTTATTTTACAGTTTTGGTAGCATTGCAGAAAGACTTGATCGTTTCTTGCTGGTTAACTCTGTGTTGAATAATGCCTAGAAAATCAATTTCTGATATTTTAAAAGTATCGGGATCTCGTTACAACCCAATAACTCTGGATTTAAGAAAAGATGGGACCTGGAAAGGCTCCCCTTTCTGCCGTAAGATGGTGGGGCACAAGGATCTTACCCACACAAATCTCATGAAAACTTGTTGGAATCGAAAATGTTTATTGTTGCAGCTGCTGGGAATTCGGATCAAGGATGTTTTTGTAACATTTTCAAAGAGAAGAAACTGATAGAAGAAAAATTTGTTGATATCCACCTCTCAATTCAAAGGAATGGGCATGATTTGAGTTCCCTATCCCAAGTGAAGATGTTGATGGAAAAATATCAAGCGATTTTCGAAAAAGAAGAATTTTTATGGAGGCAAAAATCCCATGAAAATTGGTTGAAAGAAGGGAACAAAAATACCAACATTTTCCATCAATCTGCTTTGGGTACATGAAACTTCAACATAATCTCCAATCTCACAAATCCGGATAAGAGTTCTTTAAATAGTATTCTTTTGATTAGAGAGGATTGTAAATTTTTCAAAAATCTTTTACTCGATCCAAATGATTCCTTTGAGCTACTTGCCTCAGCCCAACAACCACAACAATAGGGGAAGTGTACTGAGATGGGGGACAAAGAAGATGACAAATCAAGTACAAAAATTACAAAATCAAGTAACGAGTATGCATTAGTCCTAAACACGTCCCCATTTAGGCTTGATAATTACTGTAATATCCTAGAATTGGTTTGGGCAGTTGGCAATATGTCATTTTATACTTATTCTGATATACGCTACATATACAAATTATTTGACCAACTAAAGGTACTTCCTTTTTATGCTGCACCCTGTATCCACTAAATGGCAACCACTCTCCACCTCAACTCCTTAGAAATCACTGCACCTGCCATTGAACATTTGTACAGATGCACATGTTTCAAGTCTAATTTCTGTCACACCTTGGATAGGTTTGTAGGTTTTGGGCAAGTTTGGCTCCGTCACCTCCTATGAATCTACCCCCTTACACTTAAACGATCACATTTTAAAAGGGTTATTTGGCTTAGTTGGCCTAGGAAAAACTTTTGGGTCAGTTGAGTGGAAAAACTAATGAAAGGTCACCTATAAATATAAACATACCCTAACTTATTAGGGGCATCTAGCCATCATTTGGGACTACCCTACATTACTTGGAGCACATCATTTGCACAATGAAGACAACCAAACACAACTTAAGTCACACATAGTGAGCCTAATTTTGAAGTAGAAGTCCAAAGTGCATGTTGCCAAGTGTTAGGGCCAAAACAAGGGCATGTTTTCTATTATATCTTTGCGGTTTTCTGAATTTTTTCAAGTTTTTGGATCTCGGGAAAAACAAGGAGTTTTAGATTGTACATCAAAAACTTATGTTTTTTTCGCAAGTTGAAGGCACAAAACTTACTTTTCCAAAATCTCCTCTTTGAGATATTTCTGGAAAGTCCCTGTTTGTATAAACTTGACACCCTTGGCACTCGTGACATTCATTTGAAGGTTTGACAAAATATTTGGAGGTTAAAAACAAGCCCAACACTAGTCCGGCAACCACAACCCTATCCTGACAGTTTTTTCGGTGTCAACATCCCTTTCTGCATGTGTTCTTGTCCTCTTCCGCCGCTCGTGGCCCAAGTGTTGCTCACATGCCTTTAGCCCTTATAAGCGCTTATCAAAAATTAGCTCACATTTATCTTGAATGGCATGCTTGGCATCGTGGTTAGAGGCCCTTTGTAAAGGAATTACCCATCCCGGAGGTGTAGGGGTTGAATCCTCTCACCTCCATTTCTATTAGACATTGGCAAAATGTATCTTATAAAGGGCATTGTTGGTTCTTAGAATCGCACCCTTGTTTGGATCATGAAAAAATCCAAAATTCTAGGCCAACATGGGATTGTCTTTAAGTGTGGGACTTCTCTTGAGACAAACCTCCTGGAGAAGGTGACTTCCTCTACCCATCTAACCTAACGCTAACAAGTACTCCTATAGCTAATCTAAAACTAACACATCCAAGGAATCAGGGAAAGAGAGATGTAGAAAGTAAAACCTAAGCTAAAATAAGCGGTGATAGCACCAAAAAGAAGGGATGATCACTCTCCACGAGGGGGAAGGAAAGAAAACGCAGGAAAAGGACAAACAAACATGCAACAAACCAACACCCTCGTTGAACCTCCATCTTACAACACACAAAAAATGAAGTGATTTGTAAATGCGAGGCACAACATACTAGAAGCGAACAAAGAGGCAAGAATGCAATAAACGCAAGCATAGGGCAGAGAATAGCCACAAACACAATATTTTATTGCTTAACGGATGCATAATCAATTACAATAACGACAAAAGGTGCAAAATGCATTATAGTTCAAATCCAAGGTTTGGAACTCATGGGAAGTCGGCCACCATTTTAGCATGATACCGTTATAACAACAGAGGGATCCTTTTCAAAAGAATGAGTTCCATACTTACAGAGAAAAGAAAGAGAAGAGGGGGAGAAGAGGCGCCATTTAGTTCTACAGACTGGGAAAGGGGGCACTTGACATCGCTTTTGCTACATGCCATCAGATTCTGTAGGTCGAAGGAGGGGCGTTGTTTATCATTAAATTTGGGTTGGTGAAGTGGTTGGGTGTTGATTAGAACAAAATAGGCGTGGCTTTGAGGAGCCGCACGGAATCCTAAGTTGAGACCGCAAATTGCATCTTGTCCTTTGTTCCCTGCATCCTTCCACGGGTTTCTCAACTTGACATGTTTTGCGACCTTTGAACTTGATATGTCCCGTGGACTTAGAAACCTGCAAGACACCAACTTTTGCATATCATCAACAAAAATCTCATTTGCAGACGCCACGGACTTTAACTTCGCACTTGGCTCCTCGCACACGCACGTTTGTCGCTTGCACCAACAACCGTGAAGGCACTTTGTCGTACTCACCCCGCAGTGAAGGTTTTTCTTTCCTTCGCTCAATTCACTTGTTCCACAGACATAGAAATTGTGGAACAACTGTGTTAGTAAAACCCGAGAACATTGAGATAGTGTTTTCCGGTTTTGAGACTTAGTTGTTTCTAACTTGTTCCACTTTGCCTTGCGGATTTGGCGCGCTTCCATCATGTGTTTCGGCTTCTCACCTTAGTGGACTATAACTTTTGTTTTGCAAAATTGCAACTCTGCTGGGCTTCGTATTTTCCAAGTCCACGTAACACCTTTGTCCTTTCCATGCCACGAAGCACCAAGTTTTTCCATTCCTTCGCTTCATGGATTCTGTTTCTTAGCCGATTTTCAAACTTTTACGGGCATGTAAACCCTACGGTGCTCTAACTTTGCCTTCAACCCACGCAAGACTAATTTTGATATCCATGGAATATTGACTTCCTCAATGCCACGAAGGTCTAATATCTAACCTTAACTTCCGCCTAAGTCCTGAGCTTTGATTCTTTTCTTTCGCGAGGTTAGGAGAACCCGCACAACACTATGTTCACATGTTCTGCTGAAGGCTAACTTTGATTTATGCGGCTTTCTGAGCAAAAAGTGCCTAAGTCTAAACTTAGATGGGTTGTCTAAATTTGCATGGGGGTGCAATTTTGGACAACAAGCATCTCTCTTGTTATATTGTATGAAAAAAAAGTGTGGTTTGGTGGTTAAAAATACTTTGTTAAAGCCTTCCTTTTAATTGGTTGGGGTTTGATAACTAGCTCATGGATTGCCATGTTACCACATGCCCCATTACATAAGTCCCCTCCCTAATGTTTTTAACCTTATGCGGTTGCACATTGTGTTTGGAGTGACATTTTCTTGGAGCCATAACTTTTGATTTAAGAGGCTTCGAGGATGATTTTTTTCACCCTTAATTTATTTCAAGCTCTACACATTGGTGGGATTGTTTTGACATTTAGGTGCGAAGGTTTGCTAGAAAATGTAGGTTTTCCTAAGTTCCACAACTTCAAACTGATGTATTTTTTGTTTTGAGCATTAGTTCGAAGTGTCATTTTTTGAAAGTGCACGCTTTTTGTGTACTTTGCAACAATTGGTTCAACATAATGCACTTTTGTATAAAAAGCATAGTTTTTAGCTCTTCTTTACCAATAATTCAATCATAAACACACTATTTTTATATAATGTTGCTTAATTTTAGTTGGGGTCATTTTTGTACTTAGAAACAGTTTCTATGTTGGGACCATTTACATCTTGGCATGTTTGCAAACTCTTGTATTTGGGTAAAATTTGTCATGTTCCATGGGGTCGCGTCCGCTCTCTGAAAGTGATGTCTTAGAGACTTGGGAAATCTCCAAGACTTGAGGGTGGCCGTGAAATGTCCCCAATTATCCCCCATTGCCACCATCCAGACAGGGATGTCCCCGAAACGTTTCCCTCAAAGAGCGGATGTTTCTGAGACATCCCCTATTTTGGGAACTTGGGGACATCCCAAAGACTTCCAAAATCTCTCAACCCGTCCCCGAGACACCAAGCTATCCCAAGACTCCCAACCATCCCCAAGACTTCTAGCCGCCCCCTGGCGACATAAGGTCAATCAATTTTTATTTTAAATCATTTTGTTTTATAATTTTTGGCCCCCAACCCTAACCCTAATACTCAATGGGCCTCACCCACCCCCTAAGCACTCCAAAAAAACTATAAATAAGAGTTACACCCTCACTCCAAATCACAATAAAAAAATCAAAGCAAGAGTGAAAGCATTAGCAAGCAAGAGTGAGAGCATTAGCAAGGAAGAGGGACAACATTAGCAACAAGAGTTAGAGCAAGTGTCAAGTCTTCATTGCTCAACCGTTCAAGTTTCAAGTTTTCAACACATTTATCAAGCCTTCGAGGTAAGCCATTCACTTGTCCCAAGTTTCTAGTTCTTCTACTTCTGATAGGAATCGGTCTACTTATAGCTTCATCCACTCTATGAAGAGGAATAGGGTTACCTCTAGAAAGGCGGAGAAGCTTGTAGTTGTTCATATCTCATTGACCGCAACACACATACAAGGAGAGTCCAACAACCCGATTGGATGTAGAGGCAAAGTAACCATCTCAGATTGACGATGATGTACCACATACAAGGTTGGTTGGAATTTGTTTGGAGGAGCTTGACCTTGAGGAGTCTAGCAGTTCAAGTGATGAGGAGTTTGGCGCAGCTTCCAAAGTTTGGGGATGATTAGATTCATTAGAGGCATTAGGCCACCATCCAACTATATTTGAATTTTGAATGTAACCATCATTTTGAATATACATATTAATATAAAGATATATATGACATTTTCACTATTGATGCAACGTGTTTAGTATTTCAAAGTTTCATTTGTTGTTCCTTATACATTTTTATAACTAATTTTGAAGTACTATATATTTGCACCATTGTCCTGCCATATCCCCAAACCAAGGCCCTTGGTCCCCATGTCTCTAAGACTGTCCCCGTCCCTTTTGTTCCAGATTACGTGGAACACTTTGAAATTTGTAAAGACACATCATTATAAGTAGTTTGGAAGGGGTTTCTTGAGTGTTTGTTGTTTGACATCATTTCCAAGGCATTTTTTGCTTTAGTTCTTTATAATGAATTCTGTCGAGACCTCAACTTTCTCACACGACAAATAATAATCAGTTTCCTAAAAACTCCATCCTCTTTTTTGAAGTATGTGCACTTTAGGAAGACATGTTTAGATTTTTGAATAAAATAGGAAAGCTAAAAAACATTTTGCACTCGAGTCATTTTGGAAATGAAACACTTCTTCAATTATTGTAGGACACAATAACACACTTGCAACATTAGTTTGACACCATGGACATCATTTCAGATGAGCCTAATCCACCTTATGTTCTTGATTCCGATCCTCTTAACACCCGTTTGCACTCTAATATGCCCAATCATGAGTTCACCCTTGAATATGATGCACCCGTTGTTGCACATGTTGCAATCCACACTTAAATTCACACATAGTTGTGTTTGGCTCATTTGAGAACCTCACAACCGATGTTGGTTTCCACATATTCCGATCTATAGGTCATTCTCGCGAGTTATAGGAAAAAACTTACAAGACATTGTGTCTCTTGTCCACTGTTCACCGAATTGATTCCCATGACATTGGCTATGGAGCGGATGTTCCTTCATCAAGACCACTTTGTGCACACACTCACATGATTTTTGTTCACTCCACTCATCGTGAGGACAATGAGTGACACACAAGTCTTTTTCACCTTCATTTAGGCATCAAAAACCTTATATTACTTCATTCATACGCAAGTGTTATAACACATATAAATGATTCCTCACATGCACCATTTTTGCACATCCGTATCACATGCAAGCATCCTCATCTACCATCCATGTTCACTCGGGATGGATCTCGATTAGTTGTGGTGGCATCGGCAACATTCTTTATGGGACTCTCTTGGTGTGGGTCCTCCACCATTTAGCTACATCGTCCACACACTCTTCATACCTTTATCGGTGCTCCTTTGTTTTGGCACACCTCTCACACTGATGATTCGATTTAATAGACAATCTCCTTGGTCGGAGCTATTCTAGTGTAGATAGTGCCTAACTTGTCTTATTTTGTGTTTATACTCGTATTAAATTTATAAAATGCCATGGTATTTGTGAGACTCTATTTTTGGTATCTTCAACATCTTGGCGCTTAGTCAATCTCCATTAGTGACCATTTTTGGCATACCTAGTTTATATTATTAGCCGATGTTCGAGTAACTTGGTTTTAGATCACTTGTATAGATATACTCTTTCATCCACTCCACTCATTCAACATTATGGGGTTAGGGGGTCAAGATGAGGATGTCTAGTCATATTGCTTTTTGGGTGTTGTATCCCTTGCTTACCCTTGACACATCATAACATCTACTTCAAGTGGTTTATGACATTTTTTTGTGATACTCTTTTGTATGTTCAACACTACATTTGATATCTGTTACTATTTGGCATCCCCAACATTTGTCAGTTTGTTGGGGTGATTGAGTAGTGGATTCGGACCACTCGTGCAACTTTGAGTCCTTCACTAGTATTTTTACTTGCACTTACTTCTTTGGTGGTGGATCAACCCACCCAATGCATCTTTAGTAATGGATCAACCTACCCAATGCAGCCTTCAGTGGTGCATTATATAACCCACTTGAAATAATTTGGCATGTACACATCTTTAGTAATAATTTCCTTAATCCCGTTGATTGCAAAATACACTTACTGAAAAATTACTATACTATGAATCAAAACTCATATTTGGCATGTACTCGAGCCACATCACGGCACTTGTTTTATATCATATGGACAGTGAAAACATTCTCTTAAAAGAAGTTGTGAATATCATGTGCAATACAGTACACTCATTATATATGGAAAATTATCTAAATTTTGGATATGTTAACATCATCATAACTTCCTCTTCCCCTATGTTTGGTTTGGACTGAGGAGAAATTCCTCACCATCTGCAGAGACCTTTATTTACTGTTGGACTTACTACATCCATGAAAGAAATTCGTTCTTAAGAAGATAAAAGAGTACATTTTGTGTGCTCTGTTGCAGGGAAATACCTATGGGACCGCCTCTGCAATTCAGCTAAGAAAGTTTCAACTTTGCACTTCTGTTTTATTATACACAGAACTGTCAAATAATGTATATCAGGCCAAATCCCATAACTTGTTTCCTTTTAATAGACCCTCCTGCAAAGAGTAATACCATCCCCAACTGGAATTTGGCTGATCTCAATGCGAGGATCTGCAGCAAGGGCCTTATTCAGCTCGATCACAAAGTCTCTGTAATATCTCACATACTTTCTCAGTGGGGCATCTGGCGGAGCCACCACTGATCCATTCCACAGAGTATTGTCATAGCCGATCACTCCCCCAATCTTCACCAGATCAATCAGTCGCTTGTGGTAGTTGAGATAATTGTCTTTGTCTGCATCCACAAATATGAAATCGAAAGATCCATGCAATTCCTTCTGCACCACCACCACACCCACAATTCCAAATTCACAATCTAGCATTCAAAAACACAGAAAACCAACAATTGTCACCAATTTGATGTGGTTAAAGAGCTTACATTTTCTAACATTTGATCGAGAACCGGCAGTGCAGGGCCCTCTCTGAAGTCAATTTTGTGGGCAACCCCAGCCTTCTGAATGACAGGCAACCCCAGCTCGTAGTTCTCTCTGTTTATGTCCATTGCTAATATCTGCAAACATTAAAATTAAATTATTGCAAAGACAAAGCTATCAGTAATTTTTTTAGGGACAACTACAGTGGTGTCTACAGTAGTTTTATCATTTTATGCAGGTGTCCTGCTGTTTGGGGTTTGGACCTTCCAAAAAGAATCATGGAAGAAAGGCAAAAAAACTTTAAAACTAATTTTTATCAGAACTAAAAATTCAAGTTCAAATACTGTACTCTTATCACTTTGGCAGATATACCCTATTTCAGGAGCACTGTATCAGTCTTTAGTATATTCTGGTGAAATAAATTGAGGAAAATGGATAGGAACATGCTAGTAAACATATATTCGAGAGAAAGTTAGTACATGGACAAAATAAAATAAAATGAATTGAAGAGGCAATGCAAACAAAGAGATTGCATAATTGGTTAATGGACTGAATCAGTAATCATACAATAATGATTGTCTATAGGTGTAACATGGTAGCTTGGGTTGATGGTGGTGGAATGTAATAGGGTAAAATGTCAATAAAAATTGTGTATCTAAAATTTAAAGTCTATTTAATTGTTAAAGAGCTGTTCCAACTTTAAATTTGATGCTTAATTGATAGGCAGATCAGATAATTATTTGAATCTATCAATCACTATATAAAAAATCAGAAAATTAAAATAAAACTTCAATTGATAATATTATATGATAAAGTCAAAGTAGACACCTTGAAATTAATCACTCTTCATATTTATCAAATTAATATATTTTAAACGTTCCTAATAAATAATATAATATTTTAAATTTTGTATATTTTTCAATAAAAATTTTGTATATTTTTCAATATTTTAAATTTTAGTATATTTTTCAATTTTATATATTTTGTATATTTTTCAATAAAAAATTTATATATTTTATATTTTATTAGATGTTGAATCCACCAACAAAGATGGAGGGTTTATTAATAAACCTTGACCCTTTCACCTGCAAGATGGAGAGGGACAACAGATTCAACAGTTAAAAATGATAAACAACTAAATGTGTGGTTTAATGGCTTGTACAGATTTCAATTTTTCTCCCAAAGTACCAACTGGGTATTGAACACGCTCTCAGTGGGAAATGCTCATTATCTACAAATGGAAATAACTCTATGAAGTCCTGAGAAACTTACTAGAATGAAGATCATGAAGTAAGAGACTAGGATTTTATCAACATAAAGATCAATCCCATGATTTGAGACAGTTGAAATTAAAGCTTCCATCATACTTACAATTGAAACATGGAGGTGTAAACATATGAACAAAGAAGAATGGAGGATGAGGCACAATAAATTCTACAGGTGCTCCCAAACCCAGAAATAAAAATGTTGTAGTCCTCTAATTTTAATTCAAAACATATATCTGTATACCTTTCCATCATCAGGCAGAGCAAGTGCAGTGCTGAGAAGCGAGTAACCAGTATATACCCCAATCTCCATGGTATTCTTGGCATTTATCAGCTTCAACAACAGATTCAAAACTGCCCTTCATCTGCAGAGGTGGTCATCAGGTTCCTGTCAACAAAAACCGAAACCCAACTGCTTCAGAGCATGAAAACTACGCAGGGCATAATTAATGACAAAGAAATGAATTTGATTAATTGGGATTTACCATGGATGCTTAGCGGTTATTTCTCTGAGCTCCCTCATTGGCTCAGGCTCACGGGGATACACGCTTGTTTCCAATATGTACTGCACCATTATTGACACAGAGATACCAATTCAATTCAGACGTGTTTGACACAGAATTACCAATTCAATTCAGACATAAATGCATATGAAAGTGTTCGATCCTCTGTAAATTTGAGGAAGAATGGGAAACCTGATAGAGGGCATCGCTCTGTAGGAGGCTTTTGTGGCCTACTTCCTGGTGGCGGCTAACTTGCTGTGTTGAATCCTTGGGAGCCTCTGTACTTGCCATTTTCTTAGGTCTGCAGAAGGATTTGAGATCTTAAGTGCAGAGAGTTATCAGAACTGTTTTCTAAGAAATTGGAATCTCAAAGGGAGATTTCTTTTGTATTTGGAGAAGAGATGAGATAGTGGTAATATAGGAGAGTTTGATGGTATTGTGGGGCCGGGGCCACCATTATTGGTGGTAGTAGGTGGGTGAGTTGTTGGAATTGTTTTGACTGGTTAACAAGACATCCATTGTCGAGGTTATTGGTGAGGTGGTGCTTTTCTCGCGGTGTTCTGAAGGATCGTCTGACCGTTTCTACCAAATGGGGTATTTAAATGTAGTAGTTCCAAATTGTTTAGTTAAGGTGCAACATTGTTTATGGATCAGGAGCGACCAGGAAAAAGTAGGTTGGTTTGCTTGCTTGGTCTCCACTATTACTTTAATATTACACTTGACTACCACCCTTAAGAGCCATTATAGGTTACCTTAAGTAAACATTGTTGCTTATCTTTATTTTTATTACTTTTTTTATTTAAGTTTTATTCACTTAGTATATGATAGAATATGAAATAGGTTAAGCTTGTGTAGATTTCTAAATATGCCCCTTAAGTATTTATTATTTGTTAATGTCGTCATATTTTCTTGATTTATTATGGTCCCCACTCATCTCCTCGCACACTCCAACGGCCGCCTCGGCGCTTCCTTCCATTCTCTTATGTGGGGCTTAAGTGGACATGGTTTCTTTGTAAATTCGAGAGACACGTACATACATTGAAGATTCAATATACCTACACTCAAAATTCAAAGATGTTATAAGTATCGAGTAGGACTTTGGACTGAAGAATAAATGCATAGTTGTATTGATGCAAACCCAAAATTGTATTCATCAAAATGAGATGCAAGTACATATAATGTATGACCATTCAGTTCATCTCCAGGATGACTGTTCAATTCATCTTTAGGATGACTGTTAAGATTCTACAAGAAGACAAATATTATTATAACTATAACCTAGAATTATGTACATAACATTATATTTCCCCCTTCATCTACAAGGGTTATAATGAGACCAAACATCCATGGGAATTTTTCAAATTTCTCTCTTCCAAACGCTTTTGTTGAGATATCAATTGGTTGTTTTGATGTTGGACAATGTATCAATTTGACATTGCCATCTTTCACATAATGTCAAATCAAATGGAATTTGGTGTTGATGTGATTAGTTTATTCATGAAATACTGGATTTCTTGCCATTTGGATTGCAAAAGTGTTATCGACCATGAGCGGTGTTGATGAAACCTATTGTTCCTACAAATCCTCAAGAATCATTTTGAGCCATAATAATTTTCTCGTTGACTTTGAAGCTAACATAGATTCTATTTTCTTTGAAGAAGTTGTTGGCATCAACTTCTTCTTTGTATTCTAGTTATGATTGTTTATTCTAAATTCATTAGTAAACTTGGAGTATATTTTCCATCTTCAAAATCATCCCATAATTTGAATTCGAATATCCAACTAGTTTGAAATTTGTTGCCTTGGAGTATTGTAGGCCGAAATTTTGAGTTCCCTTTATATATTAAAAACTCTCTTTGGTGCACAGAGACTTCCCTCGGTTATTGCATGAATCTAGATAGAACACCAACAACAAAATAAATGTATGGTCTAGTTATGGTTACATAGATTAGAATTTCAATGTGTTGTCTATAGTTAGTTGTATCTTTAACTCTGTAGTAGTATTTGATGTGCACTTTATATTTTTGTTACATGGGCGTGTTGAGTGGTTTACAATTTGTCCTTCAAAATTTGCTCAAAATGTCACCAATATACTTTTGTTATGTGATGAAAATATACTCAAATTTTTGAATCACTTCAATACTCAAATAACAATGAAGACAACCCAAATTTGCCATTTCAAAACCTTTCATTAGTTTTGTTTTGATTTCTACATTGTAACTTTCGTTATTTCTTGTTATGAGCAAAACATCCACAAATACACATGTTTTGTCAATTTTATTGAAAAAAGAACTACATCTTCAAACTCAAAATGCTTGAAACTCATGCTTAAGAGGTGCTTAGTGAGTTTTTATACTAATATCTTGGGGCTTGTTTAAACAATTTTACAAACTTGCACCCTTCTTTGTTCTTGACCTTGATTGCCAAACCTTTTGGTTGATGCGTGTAAACCATTTCTTTCGTATAATTATTTATAAAAGTAGTTTTGTTTATTCCCTAGGGAACTCCCTCCTCCAGGGAAGATTACTCAGAAGGATTTTGGAGTTACACCGATGTAGTCAAGATATACATTTCATCATTCTCACAAGTTATACAAGAGTACAAGACAACAACTTGTTCAACTTTGCCAAAGGAGGGCCATTCCAAGCCTAAAAAGTTCAATTCTTACTATATTTGTTCACACCTTGCCTTTACTGGCATAATAGCACCTTGCATACTTTAGACTCACTACACCATTCTTTCAACACTCCCCATGAACATCATTCTACTTGTGAAATAGTTCATTCATAATCAAAATACTTTTACACTTATTTATCCCTATTTGAACTTATCTCTACCTTACTAGTGATTAGACCCAAATATGCACTTTTTACTTCCTTAGTCTATTTCGCTCCCTTAACCTCTCTCTTCAATTTATACACACATTTGAAACAAAACTATACCCACCACAAACTTGACTCACAAGCCTAAAACACTCAACTTCTCTTCTTGGGCAATACGGTCCATATGGTGATCGTGAGACAATATGTTTGGAACATCAATGGAGATTAACTTCTAAATCAACCCGAAGGAATTAAAATTGCATTAGCCTTCTTCTCGACCTCTAAGGTGTATACCAAAACTCGAGACACCAAAACTCGGACTTGATCCTCTTTTTAACTCCTTTTATTACACTTTTTACAATCTTGCTCGTAAAAGCATTACTAGGTCTTCCAGAGCCTTACATCAAGCAAAAAATTTCTTTTTAGGGAATTTCAAGGCATGTATTCATGGTTTCTTGGTATTCATTAAGGGTTTCAAGGTGTCTAGAAAGTTTCATAGGCCATCTACAAAAAGAATCCACCTTTTCTTTGCTAAGGAGCTTTCAAACCGGTGCTCTCAAACTATGTTTATCCACTTGCCACCCCGAACAGGTAAAGAAATATCTCCTACCCACCTATGGAAGTTCAAAATTATTTCTTCAACAATTTCTACATGCCCTTACCATCATACGACAAATATTGGAAGTAGATTCCTTTCTAGGCATTTTTACTCTCCCTTTTTCGTGAAACCCTAATCATGTGCAGTTTTACTAACCCGAGAAGCTTACATTCATTATAGCTTCTTTCTATCTTGCTTTCAAGGGACCAAATTTATATTGTAGATTACTTAGGTCATGTTCTTTCTTCTAATATTACTAATAGGTCTTAATCATGCTAGAAATGTTCGAGGATTTTACCGACCGTGTCTTTCATGACTGTAAAGAGGGTTTGTTCATGCTAACAATAGGCTTTAATTAATATTTCTCCTTCTTTCTCACTTGAAACATGCTAACATAGACTCTTCACTCTCACGGGCCCTAGAAAACGTATTAAAAAAAAGGTTAATATGGAATCCCTTCTTTCTTTCCTCAACATGTCCCGTAGAGGATTGAGTTATAGTTATTATGCATTTCCATCATCTACGAGTTCAAAATGCTTTCCAATCTTTAGGACCTTTCAAGGTATCGACACTAGTATCTCTGCAGAAATTTCACTCACACTCTAACATCATACCACATGAAACTATTCAAAGGGAAGAAATTCAATACCATGGTTTCTTGCTTATGCACTCAAGCCTTTGTAAGGTTAACAGTCACAATCAAATTTTGCTAAGAGAGAAAATCTCAAACCCTATTGAGATCCTGTCATATTAATCGAAAGAATGCTTAACAACCATATTTCAAGGTAGGTTTACTTCAAAACTTTACAAACACAGTTAGAACCCATATATTTCCTTCATATAATCAACCATATTAAGCTATTACTCACTTACAAAGATTACCTCATCAAAACTACACTTCAATACATATGCTCGACTACAAAGAGACATGAAATGATCTCTGCGCATTCGAGTGAGAAGGTAGTTCTTAAACTTATTCCACACTTAAATGCACTATATTTTCAAGTTGCAGAAGTCCTTTATTCTGTAAAGCAGTATTACATACAAAAACCATATTTTCATTGCTAGATTTCCAATCTTTTTGAATTTCTTGCTCCCTTCCTTGAGGGGTTCACTCCTTCTTCCTCCTCGACGATAACTAACTCCATGACTCACCTACAAATTTCACTTTATAACCTCTTTCTTGATAAAATATAACTTTAGATGACTCTGCTCTTACCTCTCATGTCCATACACATAAAGTGACATAGTTACATTTTTTTGCACTTGATGACTTTTATTTCACCCTAAGACCTCTAATCATACTCCTAGACACTTACATTCCCTTAACAAGTCCATTGAACTCTTTTACACACCCTTAAGATTTGAGATGCAATTTTGGAGGGAAATCCACAATTTGAATTTCACATCACTAGATCACCTAACTCTCTCTCTCTCTCATGACCTTATTACATTCCAACATACTCATTACATTCATGACAAGTGATGCATTCTCGATTTGATGTCAATTGGATGATGCTCCTACATCATACTCCTAGGGGAGAAAAAGGTTTCCAAGTACTTCTTGCTTTCTTGATCATGTTTATTCTTTGAGTCTTCATCTTTCTTATTTGTTCTTAATCTTCTATCTTCACTCCTACTAGAATTTCTTTCCTTAAGACCTCCTGGGTCCCACACTTTGCTCTTTGTTCCTGCATTTGCCTTCACTTGTCTTCCTTCCTTGCTTTGTTCTTTGCTTTCCTCTTTCATCTTCATCTTCTCTTCAATATTATTCCTTTCTTTATCTAACAAACCTGCACAAACACAATCAAATACAATATTAGATGAAAAATTTGGAGACCATTTGGCCTCATTCATTACTTCTTGTCTCTTTCCATCTTTGTTTTCTTCCTCTTCATGATTTATTTTCATTTCTTCTTCAATTTATGTCTCTTCACTCATTACATCAACTTTTTCCTCATCATACCTCCCTCTTTCACCATACAAAGCTTTATCAAGGGTTGTTATTTCACTCGCCAATTGCTCCTCATCTTCATAAACAAACTTATAATCTGAGTTTTCTTCTTCTTCATCCATTTCCAAGCCTTCAAAATGGTCTACAAGCTGCTCTACCCCTATTATTTCTCCTTTTCCTCTCTCATTCTCAAGTTCTCCACTCATTTCTTCTTCATTTTCAAGTTCTTGTTCTTTTATGGAAGCTAAGAATCTTCCTATCACCTCTTCTTCATCCTCTATTTGCATGCTTTCTTCAAAAATGACTTCCTTTTTTACCTCCTTTGTCTTCTTTCTTAGCATTTTCTTCTTTTCTTCTCTTTCATATTGCTTTATCATTCTCTCTGCTACTCTCAACTGCACCTTCACCTACATTCTCTTTCTCTTCTTTACAAGATCTCTTATTGGCCATTTTGCCTTCTTTTTCATCACAAATTCTATCCCTTGAATTTTCTCTCTTTCTTTCAAGAGTACCACTAGTTACTCTATATCTTGCTTCAACTTTGTGACCTCCTACTGAAACCACATCTCTCTTTTCTTTCTCTTTTCCTCTTTTCTTTCTTTCTCTCTCTCCTCTTGTTCTCTTTTCTTGTGGCTAATCATCTTAGCTAACTCTATTATCAAATTTTATCTCTCCATCTCTTTCTTCTTCTTCTCCTCACTCACTTTCTCTCTATCTACCTCACCTAGGATTAGCACCTGGTCTTTTGGTGTCTTCTCACACTCTTCTCAACCTCTTTCCACTTACTTTCTTCACACTCTTCTTCTTTCAACCTATCATTCTTCACAAACACACTTCACAATTTCATTGGTTAGCCACAATCAAGAATCAACATTCAAATTTCAATAAACAATATCAACCAGATCCCCTGCTATGATATCAAAAATGATGTAGTCAAGATATAAATTTCATCATTCTCACAATTCATTCAAGAGTACAAGACAACAACTTGCTCAACTCTACCAAAGGAGGGCCATTCCAAGCCTAAAAATTCAATTCTTGATATATATTTGTTTGCACCTTGCCTTTACTAACATAATATCATCTTGCATACTTTAGCCTCACTAGACCATTCTTTCAACACTCCCCACAACATCATTCTACTTGTGAAATAGTTCAATCAATAATCAAAATACTTTTACACTTACTTATCCTTATTTGACCTTATCTCTACCTTACTAGTTATTAGACCGAAATATGCACTTTGTTTGCTTCCTTAGTATATTTCACTCCCTTAACCTCTCTTCAATCTATACACACTTTTGAAACAAACCTATACCCACCACAAACTTGAATCACAAGCCTAAACCACTCAACTTCTCTCATTGGGCAATACACCCATATGGTGATCTTGAGACAATATGTTTGGAACATCAATGGAGATTAACTTCTAAATCAATCCAAAAGAATTAAAAATTGCATTAGCCTTCTTCTCTCGACCTCTAAGGTGTATACCAAAACTCAGACTCCAACTCTCTTGTTAACTCCTTTTATTACACTTTTTACAATTTTGCTCTTAAAAGTCTTACTAGGTCTTCCAGAGCCTTCTCATCAGCACACATTTATTTTTAGGGAGTTTCAAGACATGTATTCATGGTTTCTTGGAATCCATTATGGGTTTCAAGGTGTCTAGAAAGTTTCATAGGCCATCTACAAAAATAATCCACCTTTTCTTTGTTAATAAGCTTTCAAACCGGTGCTCTCAAACCGTGTTTCTGCCACCCCCGAATTAGTAAATAAATCTCTCCTACCCACCTATGGAAGTTCAAAATTCTTTCTTCAACAGTTTCTACATGCCCTTACCATCATTCCTTACAAATATTGGAAGTAGATTCCTTTCCTAGCAGTTTACTCTCCCCTTTTCGTGAAACCCTAACCGCAGTGCGGTTTTTCCTAACCCAAGAAGCTTCCATTCATTATAACTTCTTTCTATCTTGCTTTCAAGGTACCAAATTTCTCATGTAGATTACTTAGGTCATGTTCTTTCTTCTAATATTACTTTTTGATTAACTAAAATTAACTAAAAATGGGGAAATGTAATAATAGTTAATCTAATCTAGGAGGACATAAACATTGTAAATAAATTCACTAAAGTTATATGAAATGACTAAAACAATTAAAATGATTAAACTAGTAGAAAAAACCCTAATATGCAAGAGGAAGGTAAGGAATGAAATCAATTGATTATGGATGACATGTCACGGGGTCTCACGGTTTGACAGAAAATACGAAGCTAGAACGACTACATAGATGTCCCGAAAAGAATGGATTTGGAAGATCTTAGCAGACTGGAGCACCCAAGAGGATGATCACAAAATGGTTCAAACCAAACATGTCTGATATGAAACAGGTCTTAGCTGAGGGCACCACAGAGGGTACTCTGGGGCACCTGTATGGCGTAAATAGGTTCCCCGGTCTCTAAAAACTCTCGAACCTGGTTCTTTCTAGGTCAGAAGATGCTTTGTAACCTTCGTTGTTTGTCGCACCGATTCGCTTGAACTCGCTACCAATGTGTTGAATATAGCGAGATGAAGTTGAAGACCTGCAAGACACAAAAGGAGTATCAAAACTCTAAAATAGATAAAATATGAAAATGAATGGGTCAGACTGACTTTAGATGCCACAACAGTGGACTTACTAAACTGAGCGTTGCACTACATTTCAGACCCAAATGTAGTTCTAGTGTGTGTGTGCATGTCGTGCCCTAGGTGCTCTTGTGTCAGTCGTACTTTGTGAAGTAGTGAGAAATAAATAAATGTAGAAAATGTAATAGTATGTGTGCATGGAATATAATAGAATCCCTCCCCTATGAAGTGTGTGTTGATGCAAATCTCCTAGCCTTTATGCATGGAAGTATGTGGATGCAAGTGATGCAATGGATGTAAATCTAGATGGAGTGATAGTAGTAAGTGATGCTAGGACCCTCATTATGGTCTCATAACTTTATATTTATAGGGTTCTCTTGCTCTAATTTTGTAATTAATCCCAATATGGCTGACTAGGAAAAAGATAAGGATGAAAAACAACTAGAAAGAGTCCAAAAGAGGCGGGAAAGTAAAACAAGGATCGGGGCCCCAGGTGGGACTAGGACACCCCAATACAGTGCAGGCACCCCGGTTTAGGCTAAAATGATGGGAAAGAGCCGAAATAGTTGGGAATGCATATAAAAATGTGTTGGAATGACGAAAATAAAAGTAAAAAAAGATGGCCAAAAAGGTGGGATTAATTAGTACTTTCTTTACTCAAGAACCTTCTAAATATTAGTATGAGACCGGGCTAAATAATGTCTAAAGTGCATGATTTTGTGACTACATTTTTCCCCCACTTTATGTTGGTGAGCATAAATATCGGTAACATAAATTAGATAGAGATGCGTACCTGATGTCCATGTAGAGTGTAGTAGAAAACGTGTCGAAGGACTAGACAAAAATGTGGAATGATAAAAAGATGGAGGAACATGGAAACTATAGATGAAAAATGTGCATAGAAAAGTGATGAGAGTGAACCTAGGGTGAAACACGTGTGTATCTATTGCGGTGTGTAATGTACCTGCATGGTTAGTAAGGCATGTGCCATCATGAAATGTTGTTTTGTCATCGACATTGTTGTTGCCCCCAATTTAATTGTTTGTTTCTCATACAGCCAGACCTACAGGAGAAAATGATCAAGTAGTCAAATATGTATGTATGTAAAAATGCTATGTAAAATACGCATGTGTATAGAAATGTGTAAAATACACAAATGTAAAATACATGAAAAGGAAAGTGTAAATGGAACATGTGCACTTGATCCATGTCGAGAAAAAGGGTGTAGAAGGATATCTTGTATTGCCGCAAGTTTTTTGGTGATCTCACACCACCCTAGTTGAAGAAGTGTAGGGAGGAAATGCTCTGTGTCCTCCAACCTTTGACCACTTTTGTTGAAATGTGTGTGAAGAGATATTTGTATTGTCCTAGTTTTTTGGGTGATCCACGCCACTGGCAAAGTAGTGTAGAGAGGCACACCCACTGTAACCTCCAAGCCTGTAACTACTTCCTAGAAATGCTAAGGACACCATGTCTTGTAAAATTCATTGTGTATGGGGTTCGTAGACTGGTCTGAACCCACTCGATGTATGTAAACCCACAATGTCAAGGGCGGAAAGTGCACTATACTAAACCAATGTAAATACATTGTGTTAGTATGTAAACCCTCAATGATGTCCCCTTCTTTGGGGAAGCATGCGATGTCGCTGATAGGAGAATGTGGCCTCAAAAGAGAACCTATCGCACTTTGAACTCTGTAACTCTGCCCTGCAGGGGGAAAGGGGGTGCGCTTGGTAGAAACTAAGGCACATCTAAATAAGGATGACTAGCCAAAACAAGTGTTAGTTTGAAAACACATGCATGCAATAAGACAAGTGTAAAAGATGCAGACAATGTAAGAACTACCAAACACAGTAGTGTAAACATGCAAGAAACAAGTAATTCGCACAAAGTGGGTTGTAAACATGGGACATCACTCATGATGTCGCAAAACACGCAAGGCCATCATGGCTACAAAAAATAAACAAGTGTGCACACAAACATAGGGCAAAGCCCACATACAATGGAAAACAATGGAAGACAAGTAGAAACAAACAAGCAAGGAGTCATGGAGACATATAATCTTGCAAAACAAGTGTTGCACATGGAACACCCATTAGCATGTTAGAGTAATAACCAATATTTCAAAGCATGTATGATGAAATAATGTAAGATGTTATATACAAAATGAAACAATAACACTTGTATGAGACGAGTGTGGATGCCCCCAACGACCAATATAAGAAGGGTAGAAGGCGAGCATTTGTGCCACTGTAAGATTCTTGTATCTACAATCACACTAAACAAAATCGTGAACACACATGTGTGTATGATATAGATAATGACATATAAGAAATCAATCTAACATGTGTAGTAAATTGATCATGCAAAACAATAGTAAACAAGATTAAATGCCCCAAGACAATGCAACATGTTGTGGATGGATGGAATGGAATGTAAATGTAATGATAGGAGCAGCATGCCCCCGAGTTTATGGAATTTTATGCAATGAGGTTTACTTTTCTTTCCCCCTCAACAGTCCAGAATGAACCTTAAACGAGAGTGCATCATTGGGAAATGGTCAAGTAGTGTTTTGGTGTGTCTAGCACGTTGTGATGAGTGTGTATATGTAATGGTGATGAGATGCGACATGTGGAGATATGTGCATGAACCCTATAGCCGAGCGTATATCACGAATTTTTGAATAGGTGAGTGATGAGTTAGCCTAAGCATATACCACTATAAGATGAATGGATGGGTGATGATTTAGCACTAAGTGTATATCACTATAAGATGAATAGATGAGTTATGATTCAACAATAAGCGTATATCACTACATGATGAATAGGAATAGGTGATTATTTATCCTAAAGTGTATGTCACTACAAGATGAAAGGGGGGAGTGGTGATGTAACCTAGGGTGTATATCACTACAAGACAATATTGTGAAAGTGGTCATCTAGCCTAAAATGTATGTCACTACAAGATGAAAGGGGAGTGGTGATGCAACCTAGGGTGTATATCACTACAAGATTATATGGTGAAAGTGGTGATCTAGCCTAAAGTGTATACCACTACTAGATGAAATTAGAGTGAGTGACAATTTAGCCTAAAGCGTATGTCACTAGCCTAAGAATGTTGCATGATGAAATGTCACATGGTGAGTGTAAGGTCCATTTGATTTGTAAACCCTCGGCAGTCGAGTATGGACCGAGGAACTAAAGTGCATCATAGGGTAGTGAGTGTAGCGCATAGATGACAATGTAGCATGTATGACCATGTGATGAGTAGGATCTGTAAATGTGTGGTGTGGGCAATGCAATGTAGGATGTGTAGGGTGTGTAGGATGTATACTACGTGATGTGTAAAATGCAATGTAATAGGTGTAGGATGCACAATACATGATGTGGAGAATGTAATAATAGGTGTAGATAGAAATGTAATATGTAATGATAAGATGTAAAGCTAGACTCATATATAATGTAACCTAGCGTAGGATGTAGAATATGTGTAGAAATGTGCAGTGTATGATGTGGCTAAGTGTGTAGATACCCTAATGGATGTAATGCATAGATGAGGACTAGTCTAATGTATAATAAGTGTAGAATGAATGGTGTATGACACACAATGTATGATGAAATGCAATGTGTAATTCCTAAGGTGTGGTGTGTGGGGTTCAGTGTAATGGTAATCCCTCAACAATCAAGTGTGAACCAAAGCACAAGAGTGTGTCATCGGGTAATGATGGTGCTTATGACACATGATATGATATGCCTATGTAAAGAAGATAGATGTGTGAGTGAGTGGGGGTAGGGTGTTCTTCCCCCAAACAAATATAAATGGAAAAACTAACCAATTAGAGTGAAGGCCAAAGGTCCTTCAACCGATGGTTGTGATGATGAAAGTGTAGGGCCATGATCTAAAAGTGGTGGCATGTGAGATAAATGTTGTGTTGGTGAATGAAGTCTATATGTATGTGAGGGATGAGTATAAGATGAATATCATGGCCTATAAAAATGTGTCGGAATGGAGATCTTGGCGATGTTGTGCGCAAAGGTGATGAAGATCCACGCAAAATAGAGTGAGATGGTGATCGACGTCGAGAAGCAACAACTATCCTAGAAATAGGGTTATGTTGATTTGTAGGACTAGTGGAATGATTTGGTTGTGTATGCGGCACTTGAGTGGGTGAGATAGGAGTAGATTTTACTTTTAATAACATAAAATGAGACGTGCTAGAAAGGGTGGATGACACAATTTTACGAGGAGACGACAACAACGAAGGAGATGGAAGAATGCCATTAATAGAAATGACTTGGGATTTGTGAATGAATTTAAGTCACAAGTGATTCATAGATATGATAGATTGAGAATGACGGATCCAATTAAGGCCTAAAATTAGGTCACATCCCTCAATTATGTTTCCAACAAGGAATATGACAAGCATGGTAAGAGGGCTGACTGTGACATATAACTTAACAACACCAAAGGGTTTGCGAAATGGATAGTTGATTTGCGATGGAGGGTAACCAATAACCTGAAGGAGTGACATAAAATAGGTACTAATGGGCTAGGATGGATCAACCTTAGTATTGTTGATAGTGGTCAAGCCGATAGATGCGTGTATGTGTAAATTATTAGATGTAAATATAGCATGATAATTGGCATTGGAAAAAGAAATGATAGGTGGCATAGCTTTGGTGTTAGAAATAAGAAGTCAAGAGCTCCTGATGTTGGAGGTGATACCACATGATATGTATGATTAGAGGAAGAATCTGCGGTCTTTTTTTGTGTTGTGGGAGTCATTATTAAATATCTTGAGTTTACCCTTGTCATTAGTGGGAGCAGAGCTAGTAGATTATGGGAATTCGAGCTTATCATTATCAAGTAAATCTTGGATAATTGTTTGAAGTTTTAGGAATCTATTTGTAGAATGTCCCACACAATGATGATAATCACAATGGAAGTTTTCATTGTAGTTCCTACCTTTGGGTCGTGATGGGTCTAACTCAAGTGGTGGAGGAAGGGTAATAAGGTTGCTTTATCGAGGAGTTGCTTTAATATAAGATGTGGAGCCATTGGAAGGTTGTTAAATGTGCACCTAGGTTGTTGTGATTGAACTTATTTAGAGGGAGTAATTGCATTAACGGTGATTTTAGTGTCGGTTGGCTTGGATGTAGATGGTTTGAATGGTGCCTTATTTTGAAAACGAGTGGAGGATGGAGTTTTTCTTGATATTTAAGCTTGCCAATGGATAAAATGTTTAGACTCACGAAGCTTAAGAGTATGGAAAAGTTGATCAAATGAAGGAGAGGCCTCAAAGAGAACACTTTCTTGGAGGGGCGGTAAAAGAATTTGGATAAATAGTTCCTACAACTTAGCATCGGCAAGTACATTTGTCATTTTAGCAAGATTATTCTTATACCGTAAAACGTAGTTAGCAATATTTTCATTGGATCCTGCTTAAGTTGTGTTAGTTGAGCGTAAGAAATCTTAGAGCCTATGTTGATGGGTGAATGAAGTAACTGAGTGGACATGTAATTCGTAGAACCAACACATGGCATAATCATGGAGACTATGGGGAAATTTTTAGCTAAGAGAATATGATTGTTGACAAAATCTAGACAAGCAACATGAAAGGCCCAAAGATGCTTACGTGGATCACCATGCCCATTGAAAATGGGTAGCTTAGGGGTAACAAAACTAGGAGGAAGTGGATAAGCAGAGATGGTAGGTGCAAATGGAGTATGCAATAACAAGGTAGAATCTAAAGATGGAGATGTAGTTAAAGTAGCCTGTTGCAACTTACGAATTTGAGCCTGAAGATCGTGATACAGAGAGGTTAAATCTTGATTGCCAACGGAGGAGACTTTCCTTTCATGAGAAACTAAAGGAGGCGTAAAATGATTGGTAGGAGTGGGGAAAAAAATGGAACAATAGAGATAGGTGGAAGAGTAAAAGTAGGTAGTTGAGTGGTTACAACAGTTGGTATAGCCACAGAAGGATTGAGTTCCACCAAATTAGTAGCTTCCTCACGAGCCACATGTAGAAGTAAGTCTAGATCCTGGGGGTGCAAACAAGGTGATCATTGATGGATTTAAGGTGAGCTTCAATAAATTCCTCATGATATTGAGCCATGGAAAATGAAAAAACCCTAGTTAAATAAGAAAGAGGAGTCTAGAAGCGTATATGGTCGGGTTCACCAAAATGATTAACTAAAATTAACTAAAAATGGGGGAAATGTAATAATAGTTAATCTAATCTAGGAGGACATAAACATTGTAAATAAATGCACTAAAGTAATATGAAATGACTAAAACAATTAAAATGATTGAACTAGTAGAAATAAAACCCTAATATGCAAGAGGAAGGTAAGGAATGAACTCAACTAATTATGGATGACTGTCGCGTAGGTGTCGCAAGTCGACAGAAAATACAGAAGCTGGAACATTTGCACGAGAGAGTCCCAAAAGAGTGGATCTGAAATATTTGAGCAAACTGGAGCACTCAGAAGATACTTGGGAGACCCCGGGTATGGCGAAATAGATGCCTGGTCTCTAAAAATCTCGGAACCTAGTTTTTTCTTAGTCGAAGGTGCTCGGTAACCTTCGTTGCATGTCGCACTAGATTTGTTGAACTGCATCAAATGTGTCAAATATAGCAAGATGAAGTTGAAGACCTGCAAGACACAAAAAGAGTATCAAAACCCTAAAAAATAAAAGATGCAAATGAATGGGTCGACTAACCTCGGCTGCCACAATAGTGGGATTACTAAACTGAGCGTTGCACTACATTTTAGACCCAAATATAGTTATGGTGTGTGTGCATGTCATGCCCTAGGTGCTCTTGTGCCAATCACACTTTGTGAAGTAATAAGCAATAACTAAATGTAGAAAATGTAATAGTATGTGTGCACATAATAGAATAGAATCCCTCCCCTATGAAGTGTGTTTTGATGCATATCTCCTAGCCTTGATGCATGGAATTGTGTGGATGCAAGTGATGCAAAGGATATAAATCTATATGGAGTGATAGTAGTAAGTGATTATAGGACCCTCATTATGGTCTCATAACTTTATATTTATAGGATTCTCTTGTTCTAATTTTGTAATTAATCTTGACATGGCTGAATAGAAAAAGATAAGGATGAAAAACGACTAGAAAGAGCCCAAAAAGAGGTAGGAAAGTAAAATAAGGACCGGGGGCACCCTCGTGCAGTGTCCTGCGCCCCGATTTAGGCTAAAATGATGGAAAAGTGACGAAATAGTTGGGCATGTATATAAAAATGTGTGGGAATGATGAAATAAAAGTAAAACAAGAGAGCCAAAAGGTGGGATTAATTAGTACTTTCTTCACTTAAGGACCCTCTAAATAGTAGTATGAGACTGGACTAAATAATGCCTAAAGTGCATGATTTTGTGACTATACCAGTAGGTCTTAATCATGCTAGAAATGTTTAAGATTTTACTTGACTATGTCTTTCATGACTAGTAAGGAGGGTTTGTTCATGCTAACAATAGGCTTTAATTAATATTTCTCCTTCTTTCTCACTTGAAACATGGTAACATAGACTCTTCACTCTCATGGGCCTAGAAAATGCATTCAAGAATAAAGGTTAATATTGAATCCCTTATTTTTCCCTCAACATGTCATGTAGAGGACTGAGTTACAATTACTATGCATTTCCATCATCTATAGAGTTCAAAATGCTTTCTAATATTTAGAACCTTTCAAGGTCTCCACACCGATATCAGGCAAAAATTTCACTCACACTCTAACATCATACCACACGAAACTATTCAAATGGAAGTAATTCAATACCATGGTTTCTTGCTTATGCACTCGGGCCTTTGTAAGGTCAATAGTCACAATCAAATTTTGCTAAGAGAGTAACTCTCAAATCCTATCATATTAATCAAAAATATTCTTAACAACCATATTTCAAGGTAGGCTTACTTCAAAACTTTACAAACATGGTCAAAACCTAGAGTTTTCCTTCATATAATCAACCATATTAAGTTATTACTCACTTACAGAGGTTACCTCATTAAAACTACACTTCAATACATATCCTTGACTGCAAAGAGACATGAAATGATATCTATATTTGAGTGAGAAGGTAGTTCTTAAGATTATTCCACACTTAAATGCACTATATTTTCAAGTCACAAGTCCTTTATTCCTATAAAATAGAGAAGTACATACAAAAACCATATTTTCATTGCTAGATTTCCAATCTTTTTGAATTTCTTGCTCCCTTCTTCAAGGGATTCACTCCTTCCTCCTCCTCGAGAGGATAACTAACTCCATGAATCACCAAAAAATTTACTTTTATAACCCCTTTCTTGAGAAACTATAACTAACTTTGGATGACTATGATCTTACCTCTCATGTCCATACACATAAAGTGACATAGTTACATTTTTGCACTTGATGAATTTTATTTCACCCTAGGACCTCTAAGAATACTCCTACACACTTACATTCCCTTAACAAGTCCATTGAATTCTTTTACATGCCCTTAATATTTGAGATGTAATTTTTGGAGGGAAAGTCATAATTTGAATTTCACGTCACTAGGTCACCTAATTCTCTCTCTCTCTCGGGACCTTATTACATTCCAACATACTGCGTTACATTCATGACAAGTCATGCATTCTCATATTTGATATCAATTGGATGATACGCTTGCATCACTACCATGAAAGGGAAATCCTTCGGATTATCGAATTAGAGAGAGATGGGACCGGGAAGGAAAAGGCCGGGATGGGGAAGGAAAAGGCCCGGATGGGGAAAGAAAGGACCAAGAAAAGGACATAAGAGAGCGAGAGCACAGTCACTCATGTTCATATGATAGTCTTTCCATATGTTTTGTGGTGATAAAGCCAACAAGACCAGGGGCGTCATGTTATATGATGTACTTTCCATATGTTTTTGGTGTTAAAGCCAATAAGACCGAATGGTGGTCCATTTCGTTGTTTGTGAAAAGGTCTCCTCATAGTATATCCCTTCTTTTTTAGCACATCCATTTGCAACAAGCCTTGATTTTTATGTGTCAAGTGAGCCATCTACTTTTTCCTAATTTTGAAAGATCCACTTTCCACCAATAGGTTTACTGAATTGAGTGGAGGATTAACCAATCCCAAGTTCCATTCTTAACCAAGACATCATATTCGATTTTCATTTTTTTCCTCCACTAATCAAGTTTTTCAATTAGTTTGAAGGAAGTTGGTTTTGAATCAAAAGCAATATTGATTTCTTCTTCTAGATGACTTGCCAAGGTAAACTTTTCTATCTTATCTTGAATCTCTTCTAGGAACTTGTCTACTTGTTTTCTAGCTTTGTATGTACTTATGGTGCATAATTTTCCAACTTCATCAAGTTTGACATTTGCCATATATGTGTAGACCATCTTGGCATATTTTTATGTGTTTTTGCAAACCAATTTGTGCCTCAATTCCTTGATCTAAAGCTCCTTCATATTTTGGTTGTTGCTTTAAAACATTTTTTCATTTTCAGTTGAAGTTTTAATTTTTTTCCTCAAGGGGGTTTCTTTTCAATTATTGGAGGAAAACAAATTCAATAGATTCAAAACTATATATTTTATCTAATGTTTAGAATCTCCTTAAAATATCAATTTTTGTAAATTTCTCAACAAGACTTTATAGTTAATAAATGTTAGTTGTGTCCTTAATGGTTTCATAAAAAAAACTTCTTTTCAATGATAAATTTCTTGTTTTTCTCATCATATAATTTTTAAGCCTTTGAGAATTCAAAAGGATGCATTTTTTACTCTTATGTTCCAACTTGTTCCTTTTCTCCTTGAGAATCAATGCATAACATGTGGAATTGAAACTCAAGATGCCACATTGAAGGAAGATGACCACACCAAACTTCATATTGAGTCTTCATTTGAATAATTGTTGAAGGTGACTTGTTGTAGAGATAGATTTTTGTTTGAGTTTTTTCTTCCTAGAAATTTTATTTTACTCCTTTGAAATAAAACATTGCCCGAATAATATTCATCATAGTTTTGTTCAACCCCTCAACTAATCCATTTTTTAAGGAGTGTGAGGTAATGTGAGATGATGCTCGATCCAATTTTTCTTGAGATAGGATTAAAACACATGTTTATGTGGATTCATTGTCATTATCAATCCCTAGTGAAAATATGGGAGTGTGCTTCATTTTCAACCATTGTGTAAAACTTTTGAAAAGTTTCAAAAGATTTTGATGTTTTATTTAAAAGATAGATCCAGTCATTTTGTTATATTCATAAATGAATAATATGATGTACTTGTTACCACCAGTAGAAGGAAATGGTAATGGACCACACATATTAGAGTGTGTGATTTCCTTTCAACTCTTGAATTTGATTTTTTAAATTGTTCTTTTTGTTGTGTAGTCAATTTACATGCCTCAAAGTTTTCAATTATTTTGGGGGAAGTTGGAAAACCTATATTATGATTTATTTTTACTATTCTAATACTATCATATTTTGTATTTCCCAAACCTTACATGCCACAAAATATTTTCTAACATTCCTCCTTCAATTAGATAAGCAATATTTCTCGAAATTGAAGGCTCACCTCAAATTTTTAAAAACTTATCTTCCTCAAATATAGTCAAGACAATGTATTATCACATTTTATTTTGATTTTTACTTATCTATCATCCAAAAAATGGATTGGCCTCATCGGCGAATGAGCACCAAGGACAAAAAGTTTCATTTTAGTTGAGGAAGGTATTGCGGAGAAGGAAAATTATAATTCCAAGAAACTTGGAGTCAAATTGTTTCTTTTCCTTCAGTCATAGAATTTTTTTGTTTTCCAAATATAGATGATGACATATTTCCTCATGAAACTCAAATAATTCCCTTCAGAAATTCATGTGCTACGTGGTACCAACATTTAGGACCTAAGAATCAAACCCGGTTGAATTCATATGATATGGAAACAACACATTCACTTGCAAATTGATCTGAGCTTGATTATGAGATTTCCTTCTTTTCCTTCTTTTTTGTTTTTGTTTTAATATGCCTTAATATTATCCCATGATGTTTTTTTTATAAGAGTCATGACTCCTTTTTGTACCACATCAATTGCAAAACTCATATTTTATGCCATTTTGTGTCTCATGGTGTTGACTATTGCTTCTTCCGGCTTTACCTCCTCGTCCTCTATTTATGAATTTTCCTTTATCTTTTCCTTCTTTCTTAAAAGAGAAAACTTATTAGAATAATCTCTATATGATGAGCATGGAAAATCATTTCTCCTTTGGTTTGATTCGTTCTTTCAAATGCATTTTCTTTCTCAACCATATTTTAAACTAATTGATCAAAACTAAGTGACTTCAACTGATTACTTGCATACAAAGACTCCAAATAGGTTGAATATGTGGGAAAATATATTTTATAAAAGGTAATCATGTGTACATCATTTTTTCCACAAACTTCAAAATCATGCTTGATTGTATGAATTTCTAAATCCAAACTCATTGCATCATCATTTTTTCAACTCAAGGCTCAACAACTTCAATTGTAATTGTATGAGTTCCACTTTTGAATGGGATTCATACGAATCCAATCAATTGTGTAGTGTTTCCCATTGTGTATTGCACCCTTGCATGTGATGAAATACTTCTCCATCAGCTAAGGCCCTTATCAAAGCCAATGCCTTCAAATTTTTATGCCTCATGGTTTTTAATTTTGGATTTGTTTTTGGTTGGGTGGTTGAGTGTCCCCATCGCACAATCCAAACCACAATTCATTGAAGATGAGAGTATTCTTAACTTGTTTTGACCATTCTAGCTAGGCTCCCTTCCTAATTAGTGTTTTATCGACTATTAATGTGATTTAATGTATGTTTTTGCCAATGAGAAAGTTAAGATTGATTTTTTATCACTCCAATAGGTTTCCTTTTCTATATTTTTCCATCTTGATATACCAAAACTCTTGATATTCTCTCTCTTTATAAATACTCATTGATATGTGGAAATAGACCATCCTTTCAATTTACTAGTCAATACCTAAAATATATTTTAAAACATGTGAGAGAAAAGTGATACATGGCACTTAATTAGGAAGCAAATGAAAGTTATTCATCCTATTAATGAAACCCACTTAGAAATAAATTCTTGTAATTGATCATATCTTCGTATATACTCAAATTTTCTTACTATCAACGTTAATTCTAACAATATAGACAAATGGGTATTAGAGGTAAATGGAAAAATAAAAAAATATGTGTTATTATTTATGCTCGGTGATTTATAGGGTCAAAGCCTTAGATGATGTTGTTGCGGTTATTTTAGGCGGTTGGTGTAGTAGTCCAGGAGATGACTTATAAGCATAAAAAAGGCACCACATATATCAAACATTGCAATTTGCTTTAGGTTTGAATTTATTTTATTTTATTTTTTTGAGTTTTGATTGCACTAAAATGACTTATTTTAAAATATTTTAAATAAGTCATAGAAATTTTCCTATGATTTGTTTTGAACGTAATTCTACATCAAATAATTTGTTTCCAAGACTTTGAATAAAAAATAAAAACTTATCATTTTTTCCCCTGAGAAGAGAAGACTTGATCCGATTTATGTGTTTATGTAGGCTATTATCAATAGTCACTATAGTGGGTTTGAAACATAGGTAATTGTTTGTTGACGAATCCCGGACATCTCACATGTTTCTATTGTGCACAAAAAGGCATATTTATTCAAGAATTTGTGCATTTATTAATTGAATATTGTATAGCTTAATGCATGAAATATCTACCAGTTTTCATTGGAATCCTCAAGATGAATCTCAAATTCAAGTTATATTATCTTCTTTGCGAATTAGAAACTTTTCCGGATTTATCTTCCTAACTTGAAAAATGCCATCTAAAACATTTTGGAACTTTGGAAACAAGTAAGAAATAATGTTATGCTTCCTTTTCCACTGTGAAAAACATCATAACATTTTATACCAACTGTAAAAAATATATGTAATGAAATTACTTAGATAGATCTGAATATCAATAGAAATAAAACACCAAAATATAGAGATATGATCACAATATGAATGAAAAATGACTTAGCCACTTGAAGGGGCAACCACCAAACCATACAATAAGAATCAATTGCTCAATATGATGATCATATCCTACTCTCTAACTCCTATATCTACCCTATTATACTACCTAGATCCCAAAGGCCAACCCACTAAGCGTATGAATGTATAAATAAATATGATATGACATGATAAGAGACATTGTTAGCCACGGGTCATCTATCTCGTATCTTGATATATGACCTAGGGTTAAGGGTGTAGCATGCCCCTCCCCTTCAAAGAAACATTGTCCCCAATGTTGACAATTTTTTTAGGCTTCTTCACACAAGTGTAGTCCTTAATGTTAATGATCTTTGGATGTTGGTACAAGAAATATTCCTCCTCCCATGTTGTCGTTGCATTGTCTCGATTCTTCCACTTGATTAGATACTCAATAATTACTCTCCTCTTCACCCTTTGCATCTAAATAATTTCCTCATGTTCCAAACCAATTTGGCCTTCTTTATCCAACATAGGTAACTCTATCTACTTATTTAACCTAAACTAAATTAAACCTTAATTTTAGAGTAAGTATTGTCATAAATTATATTTTGATAATTATGTACAGTATGCACAAGCAATAAGCATTTAACAATGTAAAAAAACTAAGAAAATGAGAAGGGAAGATAACTTAGCTATTTTCATGTAATCTGGGAGTGGTATGGACTGAGTAACTACTAGAACATAATGGGAACAATTTCGTTGAGCCTCGAGAGGGTTCGGAACTTAGAATTGTGCTAGAAAAAGTGCCCACAGGAGGACAGGAGCGCCCAAGGTGCTAGTGACTACTTATATGCTTAGAATCTGGTCTTTTTTGGGCTAGAGGATCTTCGTTGTTGATCTTATTTTTTCACTCTGGTTTCAATACTAGATCATCAGTCGTACATGTAACCTATAAAATAGATAGCTACATGCACATGTCCACAAACCACATCAAATATAATTAAAAAGATGCAAAATTTGGATTCGAACCAACCCCAGTGATCACCCAAAGAGTGAACTTACGACTAATCGTTGCACTACATCTCAGACTCGATGTAGCTATTTGTTCTTATGTGTGTAATGATGACCTAGGTTTCCCTTGTGCAAGTTACATGATAATAGCGGGCTAGATCTAGACTGTATGCAGAATGTGTGTGATGGAATAGAATGAACTCCCCTCCTATGTTGTGTATGTTAAATGTATGTTTTGTAATTCTCTTGTTCCTTTCATGCAAGCTTAGGTGATGATAGATAATGCTTATAGTGCTTGGCCCCTTATTTGAGAGTGATAATTGTGTGTGTGTGTGTGTGTGTGTGTGTGTGTGTGTGTGTGTGTGTGTGTGTGTGTGTGTCCCTTGTTTGAATTTAGTAATTGACAACTGAAAGGCTGACCCAAAGTTTTAAAAGGTGGCCAAAAGGTGAAAAGGACCTAAAAGAGTAAGAAGAAGATAAATAAGGGCAGAGCGCCTGGAGGGACAGGAGCATTTGAGCACTTTTTTCCTAACTGGGTGCTAGTGTTTGAGTCCATAAAATATTAATCAATAAATTTATAGCAGAGTTGTAAGTGTAAGGCCAATAAAAGTGCAAGAGATAAAGCAAAAAAGCCCAAAATAAGTTTTCAACCACTAGTTTTCTTGATTACGAATAATGTATACATTAGTAAGATTTAGGAGCTATAAATGTACCTAAGTGCATAGATTTTGTGTCTACATCTATGCCAAAAAAATTTATGCAATGACATTCCAAAATCTAGAAATATTCAAGGTATGTGAAAGTGGAAAAATCTCTTTGAGATGAGAGAGCTTCAATTCTACAAAAAAATTAATCTTCTTACCATCCACTTGAAATTCCTTTATATTATTTTTCCAATGGGTGCACTCTTCAAACAAAAATATTGAAGCTTCCCTCTTTAGAGCCACACTATCTAAAATCTTATCCTCTATTTTTTCTTCAACTTGATCCTCTTCCTCTCCTTCTTCTTCTTATTCTTCTTCTTCTTCTTCCTCTTCCTCTTCCTCTTTTGCTTCTCCTTCTTCTCCTTCTTCTCCTTCTCCTTCTCCTTCTCCTTCTCCTTCTTCTCCATATTATTCTTCTCCTACTTCCTCTACTTATCCTCATCCTCCTCCTCCTTCTACATATTATTCTTCTCCTACTTCCTTTACTTATCCTCATAATCCTCCTTCTCCATATTATTCTTCTCCTACTTCCTCTACTTATCCTCATCAACCTCCTTCTTCCCATTCTCCATCATCTTCTTCTTCTCCTTCGCCCTATTCTTCATCTACTTATCCTCCTCCTTATCCTTCTTCTCCCACTTCTTCTTTATTCCACCTAGACAAGAAAACTTGTTCCATTTCCTCCCAAGACCAATCTAAACACTCTTGATTCAATTGAGATACCCACCTCTTTGTTGGACCATCAAGCCAAAATAAAAACCAAAACCATGTCCATGTAGATGAAAAATAAATCTTCTTAAATTTGACCCACCATGTCCTAACTAGGCACTAGTGTTTGAGGCCACAAAATATTAATCAATAAAGTTATAGTAGATATATAAGTGTAAGGCCAATAAAAGTGTAAGAGATAAATCAAAAATGCCCAAAAGAAGTTGTCAACCACTAGTTTTCTTACTCAGGAATAATGTATACATTAGTATGATTTAGGACCTAGAAATGTGCCCAAGTGCATATATTTTGTGTCTACATCTGTGCCGAAACATTTTTTGAAATGACATTCCAAAATCTAGAAATGTGCAAGGTATGTGAAAGTGGAAAAATCTCTTTGAGATGAAAGAGCTTCAATTTTGAAAAAATGAATCTTCTTACCATCCACTTGAACTTCCTTTATATAATTTTTACGATGGGTGTACTCTTCAAACAAAAATATTGAAGCTTCCCTCTTTAGAAACACACTATTTGAAAGATTATCCTCTATTTTTTCTTCAGCTTGATCATCTTCCTCTCCTTCTTATTCTTATTCTTCCTCTTCATATTCCTCTTTTGTTTCTCCTTCTTCTCCTTCTCCTTCTCCTTCTTCTCCTCCTCCTTCTCACTGTACTTATCCTCCTCCTCCTCCTTATTCCCCTTCTTCATCTTCATCTTCTTCTTATCCTTCACCCTATTCTTCATCTACTTATCATCCTCCTTATCCTTCTTCTCCCACTTCTTCTTTATTCCACCTATCCAAGAAAACTTGTTCCATTTCCTCCCAAGACCAATCAAACACTCTTGATTCAATTGAGAGACCCACCTCTTTGCTTTGGACCATCAAGCCAAAATGAAAACCAAAACCATGTCCATGTAGATGAAAAATAAATCTTCTTAAATTTGAACCACCATGTACTTGCATATGATACCACTTTTGGAATGCCGATATCACCCTCGATTCGAAATTGGGACACCGAGAGTGATGTTTCCACTCTATGAACATGGGAAAGTGTTTTGGGGTAAAAATTATATGATTTTGACTCCAAAACACTTTATGAGATCATTGCACCCATTATAAGGAGAAAATTAGTATGGAAAATTTCATTTTTAGGGTATATTTCATTCTTGACCAAAACAAGTAGTTGTGTTCTGGATTACCTCAGAAAATATTTGAGTCTTGGAAAAATGTTAATGTTTCCATCATGTAGAGGGTTCCAGAATATTTCCATTGATTTTTTTGTCTACTAAATCCTTCCGAAACTCCTAGAATCATCTCGACAAGTCAACTTTCATCGTTGGGGCCTTCATTCTATGCACCTAAAATTATCCAATGTTGAACAAATTATTCTTGTCATCAATTTTCATCAAAGAATTTCCCTAAAATGCCTTGTACATCTTCAATGTTCTCTGAAACCACCCTTGAATGGTTTGAATATTCCCTGTAGGCTTCCATGGGGTGTTTACTAGCTACAAATGGCCAAAAATGGTCTTCTCTAAGCCTCCGGGAGCAGATGTTTCTTATTGAAATTCAATGACTTCATCAAGCACCATGGGAATCCATCCCAAAAATTTAAACACACTTGAAAATATTGTTATCACATTCCTTTGAGATAATATGAGGGTTATATTGGGAATAGGCTGGCCAGAGGAAGGGTTCACAATGATTGGGAGAGAAAATTTTTGATTGCGGGCTTAGTTATTATGGAAAAAATTAAATTTTTCATGCTAGAAATTTAGCACGAAAAAAATTGGCTCTAGCTTGGGGACATAAGACCATAAGGTGTAATGAATATCCTCAGGTATCTCATGGGTAAGTAAACTAGTGCCTTGAAAATTGGGCAATAGAGTCATTCATTCACTACTAATACAAGCAATGAACACACACAATGGAAAAATAAAATGCACATGACACAAGAGGGAAACACACAAAAATAGAAAGGAAGCACACAATGGAAATGGAAACTATGGTACATGGGAGGGAAATTTATAGAGGTGGGGGAATAATATACACACACTTGGCAACAAGCTGAGAAAAGTAGGTACCATCATGGAACAATGGATTGAATTCACACCACTTCTAAAACTACAAGATAATCAGTTGATCATTCCATTCTCTCGTGATGTCTCTTCATGGTTTTAAAAGAAGGAGAGATAAATTTTTCCTTCTCATACTTGATACTATATAGAAAAAACCTTTGCATCCAATGACCACTTTATTACTCATTTGAAAGTTCTACTTTCTATAGTCTTCGTCTGATATTTTATGACCATAAGAAGCCATTCCTCCATGTTTTCAAAAATGGAATCTATGATTTTGACATGAAGGTAGTCATCATCCTTGGGTGAAAGTTGTAGCATGGATTCATTTCCAGATTAGCAGGGAATTCAAGAGTGATGAGAACAAGTTGATTCTTCCTCTATCCACTTTGGTTGTTTCTAGTTTGTCATTTTTTGGTTCTAAATGATTCATTTTTGTGGATACCAGCTCATTATTGACCTTGATATCACTTTCTATGATGAAGTTATTATCATCATGAATGAACACATTTATAGGAGATTCAATCATTTCCTTTCCCTTACATTCATCATGAGTATGATCTTTTTCACAAAACAGGAAAGGGAAGGACTCATCTTCACATTCATACTCATCCATAAATGTTTTAAGGGGAACATTGATCTCCTCACAGTTATTCTATCTAGTTATTGAACATTTGCGTCAAAACTAGATTCATACTTATCTTGCACATTCATAGCATAGGTCGTGATTTCAAGATTAAGTTGAGAGTCTTCAATTCCTTATGCAAACTTTAAAATACTTTCACATATTCCTTCTTCAAAGTTGCCACATACTCACTTTCACATTCATTTGAAAAATATTCACATTGGGTCTCGGGAGATGATTAGAAACCTAGAAATCATATGACCATAACTCATTTGAAAAATCCTCTTTCTCATGATCCACATTTCTTATCATTTGGGGGTTTCCTTCTTACAAGTCAAGGCATACTTGATCTTCATCATTTTCAAATAGAGAGACAATATCCATGCTAAATGGGAAGGGCATACCTTCCAGTTTAGGATTTATCAAATCATCCTTATGAAAATATAAAAGACATAATGTTGGGGTTGTAACATAAGAATAGTTATTTATTCCATCCTGAACATATCCTAGAGAGTCCTCTTCTTCGTAGGGAAAAGAGAAGACTCCATACTCACAGTTATGATTGCTATCACACTCCTTTGATGATGACAAGGGAACCAAGTCATTGGAGAGATCATTTTCTCTTCATTCATCCACAATTATTTCAAGAAGTAAATTTAAATCTTTCATTTACTCCATTTCATTATTGGGAATTTTTTGTATCAAGTAAAGATCCAAAATTAGAAAGAAAATCATCAATAATTCCCTCAAAATCATCCTCCCAAATAACTTGTCTTTGAGAAGGAGGATTCATCTCTTAAAAATATTCACTGTCGGTGGAATTCTTAGCAAGCATTGGATCATATTTTATGATACAATAATTCTCATATCTCATGCACATTTCTCCTCCAAAGGATTGTGCTTGGGCCAAATTGTACTTATTTATGGATACTCAACTTCTATGCTTCCTTCATCATCTACCAAGGTATTGAGTTGAAATTCATTGGAATGCTCAAGAAGAGGATAGTCATGAGAAGTAAAGAAGAGTATTCCTACAATAAACACTTCATAGTACTGAGAATCAACAAAATCCACGTCCGTAAAGGTAGTTCTTCTCCTCCTAATTATGGAGTGCTTCAAGCTGCTCATACCTTTCTTGCATAGCCACAACATAATTTAGAATTTCAATATTGGTTTGAGGATCAAAATTTCTTTCTACAACTCTCAAAATTCTTTGCACATACTCCTTTTTCAAGGCTTCCATTTCTTCATCTCTATAAGTGAGAAAATAATCCAAAGGAAGAGAGATAAAATACAATGCTTTGATTTTTTCAATCAATCATGTATAATTCAAAAATTACCTTCAATAGATTATTTTTTTCTTAGTTTGTCTATAGATTCATCTTCATGTTGTTCATACAACATTTCATATATTTCTGCATTCTTCTCATCAGGCTCTTAGATTCTCGATCATCAACCGTGTAATTCCCATTTTCTTTCCTCTAACAATATTCCATTTGAATTAAAGCCAAAAATATTTTATGGTAGGATATTTAGATTTAGAAATTTTATCCATTCTAGATATCCTTTCCATAAATTTTATAGGAATTTCACTGACCTTCTTTTCTTTTGTTGATTACATATTTTTAGTTGAAACAAGAGACATCTTCGTTGTGTCAGAATCCATACTTTTGCAAGAGCTAGTCCATAATGATGGTTGATCAGAAATATATATATCTTGGTGGTCATCATCTTCTTCATTGTTGATGTCACTTATTGTTTTTGGAAACTAATATCGAAACTTCATCATTGTGATGTGGGAAACAAACATGACATAGATTCATTCCTTGATAAAGCGCATTTAAAATCTAATTTTTATTTTGATATCTTTTTTAAGAATATGTACTTTTTTTGGATTTTCCAAAGATATTTAAGGGTGCACAAGGAAGATCTCTCCCAATGTTGTTGCTAAAAATGTTGGTGAAATAATTTTTTTGTAGTGCAAATTATTGGTTTTCACAAACAATCACGGGGCTAAGCCCCTCCTTCTTGGGTATGTGGAGACTCCCATTATTGAATGTAAACTACCTAAAATTGTGGGGTGGTTGTTAGGTCGTGATCACACAGAATACTCCACTAAACCTCGTGGAAAAATGCTTGCGGGTAAGTGCAGCAAGTTGGGGGACAAAAAAGTGGACATCAAATCCTGAATTTTATGAACCGCGATCACGGTCTGTTTTGTTAGGTTTGGGAAATTCCCAAACCTAAGACCACAGTCCACAGCTTTTAAAGCATGATCATGGTTTATAAACTGCGATCTTAGTTCTAAACCACGATCACAATCCTCTGATACAAAAAAATAGCCATGACCCTCATTTTTCCCCACCATTTTCTCCAAACCACGCATTTCTTTTCCATTGTTGACACTCATGCTTTGCATTACCCTTCCAAATTACAATTTTTTCTTCGGATCATGATAATTTATATGATGCGACCAAGATGTAAGCCCTCATTTTTATCAATTTTCTTACATTTTAGGTTTTTTGTGGTTTTCATGGGTTTTTCAATCTTTTGTTTATGTATAAAATTTCTTTTTTTTGTCAATTACTTGGTAAGATGTTAATCCTCCAATTCCTCCAAACGTTCCTCCACTTCCTCAAAACCCTCCAAATATTCCTCCACCTCCTCAAAACCCTCCTCTAAATGTTCCTCTGCCTCATGTGGCTCCTACCGTCCCCACATAACAACTAGGAACCCAAGGTGATATCATTACAAAAATTTGAGAAAATAAAATTGCCATTCAGAACCTTATTCACACTATCAGAAAAAATCATTCCACAAATCCAAGTCACATGACTTTAGCCAACACACTTCAAACATTGATTGGTGAAGTTGACATGATATAGATAGATGGAATACTTTTAGAGCTGATTGTAGGCATTGGTATGCAGAAAAATTATCACATGCGGTCGTGAAAGACAAAAAAATGGAAAAGACCACATTTGTGCACTATTTACGAACCCTAGAACCAATGCCCCCTCGGACTAATTTCAACTAGTTCCCTATCCATTGGTGTCACAAAGACTGGATTAAGATTTTTTTAGGACCGATGGTGTATGGTTTTGATTATCCAAACGTTCCTCCACTTCCTCAAAACCCCCAATTATTCCTCCACCTCCTCAAAACCCTCCTCTAAATGCTCCTTTGCCTCCTGTGGCTTCTACCGTCCCCATAGAACAACTTGGAACCCAAGGTGATATCATTACAAAAATCGAGAAAATAAAATTTCCATTCAGAACCTTATTCACACTATTAGACAAAATCATTCCACAAATCCAAGTCATATGAATTTAGCCAACACACTTCAAACATTGATTGGTGAAGTCGACAATATAGATAGATGGAATACTTTTAGAGCTGATTATAGGCATTGGTATGCAGAAAAATTATCACATGCGGTCGTGAAAGACAAAAAAATTGGAAAAGACCGCATTTGTGCACTATTTACGAACCCCATAACCAATGCCCCCTCGCGACTAATTGCAACTAGTTCCCTATCCATTGGTGTCACAATGACTGGATTAAGATTTTTTTGGGACCGATGGTGGATGGTTTTTTATTATCCACCATGCAACAACAACGAGGTTCCTCTTTATTTTTGAATAAATTGTATTGTGAGTTTGTGCTTAATGAGGTCCCCAATTATTTTGACTTTTACTGGGTTTTACGGTCGAGGAGGTGGCTCTGCATAGACTAGACTAGGTGCACGTATTGCAGTTGGTCAACCTAGGATGCCCCACACCCAAAAATCCCCACAGCCTTTAGTTATCCCTCCTACAGTGAAGGAGGTTGTGGAGATCGACACACTGCATGCATTGAGGTCTCTCACTGACACTCTAGCCCAACATAGTATCTAGATTACATCTAGTGATGTTGGTGGAGGCACCAGTTCTAGCACACCACACCATTGTGGGTCATGTGGTGTCGTATGCACTTGTGGGTGAGACATCCTTTCTTGGTCACAGGATCTCTTTTTTACAAATGAGATGATGGAAGATGTTTTTGGAAGTGTTGCAAATGTCCCTAGTATTTCACAGGTAAATGTCACATAAATTATATATATATATATATATATATATATATAAGTTTATTTCATTTGAGATTTTAATATATATACTTGATTACGTCATACTTGTGTAAAAACTAATTTTTTTAATTTTAAACAGCAAGAGCCGGTCAAGGACACATCCGGTGTGGACATCCTAGCTACTGCAACCCATGTTATAGTGTGTGCAGATGTAAGTTTCAAGTTACTTACATTTCAAAGTTCATTTGATTGCATGTTTATTATTAAATACACATTAATGTTCGTGTATGTGTTTCACGTGTACATACATATTAATATGTTTATCTTTTTTAAGCAGGAGCCAGGTGAGACATCATCTATTGTGGGAATTGAGGCTACTAGCATGCCTCACGTTACTTTTACACAAGTTAGTTTCACAGATTTTACTAGTTAATGTTCAAGATTGTTTAAATATTATTAACATACATATCTATACGTGTTCTAGAATTTAATATATATGCATGAGCCTTAGTTCCTTACACCATTCTCTTGGACAATTTTCAATTAATGTTGATCTACATGTTGTTTGTACAACTTATGATTGCCGCATAGAATCCTCCCTTTATGCAGACTGTGGAGGTTGTTGTTGATGTTTCCATAGCGTCTGCAGATCCACTCACATAGGTACAATTTTTCAAATTTTTTAAATTTTGGATGAATGTTTTCTTACTAAATCTACAATATCAAATTGTACATGAAATATTTAATTTGAACTATTTATTTGTATGCATCCTGGTACGAGTCAGAGTGCACTACCATGACCCCTAGACACTCCCCTTGTGAGTCTACCCTTGACCCTACAGAGCATCAATGAAAATTTATAGGGATCATGAGATTGCGGTAAGATTTCACATGCATTAAAATTTCTAAGTTTCTAAATTATGAATGTATTTTCAATATATCCACTTCTTAAAATTTTGGGTGTTAAAAACTTGATGTTTATGAATGTGTAGGCTAAGTTACAGGGCTTTGACACGCCTAGGACTAGACGGATGAAATTTGTAGTGCCATCTCCTCCACTACATCCACAGGTCCGTGGACATGCTTCTACTAGTAGGGCCAAGAGAGGGAGGATGTTTCATGATTCTTCATAGGATGTATAGATATATATGCCATCTGGACATGTGATACATACATTTTTTGTATGCCTATATATGGCTTGATATATATGATCTTGTGTTGGACATTCCATGGAGATGTGTATACGTCTTATGCGACCGTGTGGTCCTATATATATGGCACGCTTAGTTTGATACATTATTCTTATATTTTTAGAGACGTGGCACTAGCTTGAATGCATGTGCATGTATTCCATGTGTACTAGATATATTATATATATGTGGATTTTGTTCTCGAGACCACTATGATATAATTTTTATGATGTTCTTGCGATCTCATGTGTTGATATTTTTCCGTACTGATATTTGACATATGATCATATTTGATGATGTGTGACATTTTTGTATATATGTGTGACTTGATGAAGTATGATGATGTGTGACAACATGATTTCATTAAATGACATGTACTGTGATGATGTACTGACATGTATTGTGATGATGTAATGACATGATCTGACATCTTTGTTGCACTCTTTCTAGACCACACACACACACACACACACACACATATATATATATATATATATATATATATATATATATATATATATATATATATATATATGCTTCATAATCATCTTTGTTTCTCTTTGTGGTGGATGAAGATAGGAAGTTTGCACATAACAATGTGTCCATTCAAGTGATATGACATCATAATCATCTTTTTTTCTTGATATGACATAATATAATCATCTTGTGCTTTAGAATATTGCATAACAATGGACAAATTCTTGATATGACATCATAATCATCTTTGTTTCACTTTGTCACACATATGAAATGTATTTGTAATTTCATATATATGCTTCATGTAATCATGTCTTTGTTAGTTTTCATATGCTTCATCATTCATGTAATCATGTCTTTGTTTCTCTTTATATGCTTCATGCACACCATGTCTTTTTGTGACCTTACTCAATGTCCTTGAAGATTTTTCATATATGAAGTTCACTATTGGTGCGGTGAATAATAAATCTTGTGCTTTGGAAGATTGCATAACAATGGACATTCTTGATATGTAATCATAATCATCTTTGTTTCACTTTGTCACACATATATATGTGCTTCATGTAATCAGTGTCTTTGTTTCTCTTTACATGTGGTGGATGAAGATAGGATATTCTAAATTCAACCATTCACACAACATGGTAGTGTGTTTACCTTGTTGCAATCTCCTTGATGTGACCTTATTCAATTCAAATGATAGGGCATTATTTTCAGGCCATACAAATAATTATTCACATAAGCTTATCAAAACAGGGAGATATTCACATTTTATGATATACTTGTTCAAGTTTCTATTGAGCACATGGGATATAGCTCAACTATGAACGCGCATAAGGATTGGGCCCATGGGAACCGAGACGCACGAGAAGGCACAAAATTATAGAGAAACATGAGCACACCATAACAAATTCAGGACTTAGCCACTTTTTGTGGGTCAAGGATATTTTTGGAGATGGAGTGTTGAGCATGTGATAACATGAAGACTTGCAGCTCACACAAGGCTATTTTGGGATTTGCAGCAGTTCGAGTGCCATGCATAGTTACGATCTAATAATAGGATTTCTACTCGGAGTTAACTATAGGAAATCTATTGTTAGAGCACTTGCATGTTTTGTATTCCTTTGTAAAGGTGCATGGCTATTATTAACATGTAGCCTATTTTTGGAAGGTGCATGGGCGGTGAAGGGAAAGTCCCCACCCCTATGTGTGTGTGTGTGTGTGTGTGTGTGTGTGTGTGTGTGTGTGTGTGTGTGTGTGTGTGTGTGTGTGTGTGTGTGTGTGTGTGTGTATTAATATGCACGGTTTTGAAAGGATGATTATTGTAGAGTTATGCTACGGATTTGTTAGCACGCATAACCATGGAAACTAGATCTTGAATGTATGAAGCTTCTATGTTTTGCAATATTTAATATAATGGAACATATTGGCTGGATATTGGTGTTAAATATGATTGAATATGGTTACTACATGGTAAATCTTATTATGATCATTATTTAGTCAATATTTCATATGGTTTAGATCTAGATCTGGTTTATGCATTGTGGTTTACTTAATTATTTGTTATGAATATGAACATATACATGCACAATCATGCTAACATTCTAGACAAGTAACTCTAAAGAGGGACCTGGTACCTTTGTGCGCTTCGGGTGAGTGCTCAGTTCATGTTGAGTGATGTGCTAACGCGCCTTGGGTTATTTGCGGTGAATTCTAGGCTACATCATTGGTTCCATTTCCGGACCTCTTTCTCATTTGTTTTTCAAGATGTTGGGTTATGAAGACATACTGATTGACCTTGTCTAGTATTGAGGAGTGGTTAGTAGATTTGGAAGAAGAGTATGCTCATAGATTTAGCACTGGACCTAAGTTTAACGCATACCCGTGGGCCGAGAAAAATATGTATGACTATTTATATGAGAGCTTCTTTGCTATCTACCCAATAGAAGCGTATGCGAGTGGATGGTTACTTATGCATCTAAGAGGAATTGGAGGTTTCACATGCTTGTTTGGATGCAGGAAGAATTCCAAGCCTTGTATGATGTAGATATGATTTGGACATGCTCTGTGGATGTCTGGTTTTGTGGTGTTTTGAACAATTATATTCTGAGTATGTGTTTTTGACTTAATCTTTCCCGAGAGGTTGCTGATTTTTAGTTCTTGCATGATCCCGAGAGGATCATATTTGCGCGGTATTCCACTGGCGATCAAGATCCTGATTGTAACCCTGGATTTGGAAAAGAAGTCGATGGCTAACTAAACCCCACCACATGCGGGGTAGGAGCAAGTTTGGTAAGGATGACGTACCTAATGGTAGAAAGAAAAAACAAACAAAGGTGGATTAAATTCAAGAAGTTGCAGAGTGGATGGCATTGTGGAGAGAGATGTCTCATGAAGGATTCAAATCTCACGTAGAAGACGTGGAGCTAGAGAATCTGGATCTCTCCTATTTGAGAAAGCATGATAGGGAACCCTCTTTAACCTCATATGAGAGTGCGTTGGTAGGGATGACATGGGCCACAAGCGCGCATCTAAATTTACCTAGAGACCTAGCCCTTGTGCTTGGTTTTCCAGTTTCTACGACAGTCAGTAAACAAGCTAGTCGAGCGAGAGAGTTTACGTAGATAGAGTTAATTTGCAGTTAACTTCAGGAGTTAATCAAGGAGCTTATTCATCTATGGTGCAATCATCATCTACTTTATTTGGAGGACTGGTTGAGGTATTTTTTCTAGCACATCGTCAACACATAATGTAGGTGTGTAGAACCTAGGCATCACATCTGGAAGTAGTACAACTTTGCAAACTATGGGCGTTTAATTTAGCACAACAGTCGGAACAAAGGGTAGTGCATCTTCCAATCCATTACCTACCGAAGGAGTGTATCTAGAGGATCAGGTGGCATGGGTGCTGGAGGATCTAGTGGATCTGGTGAAAATATAGGAGGAAATACAGGCTATGGATATGGTGAGAAAGGTCCGCACCAACCTCAAAAAATTTACATGGAGATGTCTCTTTGTCTCCCAGAGTATAGAGGCATTGAAGATGCATCCGAGCACGTGTATATGTGTGAGATTATATGGTGCACAAAGGGGATTATAGCTTCAGAATGCAACGCAAGTCAGTTTGTAACTACGTTGCAGGGGCACATGTATAGCTAGTATAGAAATTTTGATCCTGATCAGAATTGTGTGGACTATATGGTGCTGCGAGATGCTTTCTTAAAGGAATTTTATATCCCTGATTTTGAGTAGAAGAGCATAAGTGCACTCAAGGATATTAAGTAGGGCACTACTAGAAAGTGTTCAGGAGTATGATGCAGAGTTCAAGACTCTCATGTCTAAGTTATCTTATGACTTCCATGCAAGCTAACACACATAGTAGTTCATTAGGGGATTGATCACACCATTTAGGAGGGTGCTTTCGCACAAGTCTTATATAGATCTGCGTGAAGCACTTTTATCATCTCTACACGCTGAGGTGGTAGGAAGTGTGGACACATGAGTGAGCCCATTCTTGGAAGAAAAAATAGTAGTAATGGTGAAACAATTGGAGAAATTATCTACTAATTCAAAGACATGAGACGTGTAGTGGGATTTCTTGTGCAGATTACAAAGTAGAGGGGCATACTAAGGATAGTTTCCCTTAGAAATCAATGCACTCATTGTTACTTAGATCACAAGATATGTCACTTGTACCATAGTTCAAGCCGGTGCTCATTATTGCAGCGCACGATAAGAAAGAATGTGTTTAGTTACTGTAATATTTGCAGGTCCTTGACTCATGATACTAAATATTATAGGTTGATCAATCAGATCCATGATGTCATTGATGTTGGTGTATGAAAAAATGGTGTTGAAAATAATTCCAAGGAAAATGGCGAACATAATTATTATGATCACAAATAGGGGTGTTCTCGATGGCAACCGTGGTAGAGTTCAAGGTTACAGAGGTGGATTCAGAGGTCGAGGTCATGGGGGAGGAAGGAGTGATTTCCCTCATGGGACTTTTTATACATACGGATCTCCCGACCACTACAGGTGTAAATTTCCACAAAATATTGTATGTTCTTTTTGCGGAAAGAATCATAGTTATGAAGATTTCCCCACTGACTTATGAACACTTAAGAAAGAAACATAAATAGAAAAATAAGGGCGCGGGAATGGTTAAAGTACAGTGTGTCATGGAATACCAATGGATTCCAAAGTTAGCGTCAGATCTTGAGTTAGTACCTATGAAGATTACTACATGCACTGAGGCAGCGCGCGACAGGGAGACTCTGCAAAAAAATCCTACTATTATTAAGGAGGAATTCGTGCATGCCAAGTATCCAGACCCCTTGCACCAAAAAGAGGTTTATCAAGAAACCATGGAAGTAATTTGGAATTTACAGGGTGAGATACAGTGTTTAAAGGAACAATCTGATGAAAGTTGGAACAAAAGAAGGTAGCTGATCTCCATCAGACAGATGTTGATGACTTGAAAGAAGTTTGCAAGATGTTGCACCAAGAGAACATTATTCCTTTTTGGGGAGTTGGTTGAAGGGAAACACTCCACGCGTTAGGACTGAACATGAGAGACAACTTTTGCATGTTAATCTTCCTCTAGATAGCTTGGATTATGACAAGGAGATTACTCTAAATGTTGTTGTTGATGGTTGGCTCTTGAGTAACATCTTGATTGACACAGGTGGGGAGGTGGATGTGCTCACTTTGGATGTGTGGGTTCAGATGGGAAGACCTACATTACAACCATCTTCCAATGTGGTGTTCATGGAAAATCAGACTAAGGTAACGCCCATTGGAGTTTTAAAAGATGTATCCATTACTATACAGGGGGCCAAGTTCACTGGGGACTTTGAAGTCTTCACACTTGTAGAAGGAGACAATTTTATCACATTACTTGGGTGCCTAGGTGTTATGAAAACAATGCTAAATTGAATTTCAACAAGGGGTATATCATATTTGAGAACATGGAAGAGCACAGATGGGAAATTTACGCCTTATGTAGAGCCCTTAAGTGAAGAATACTTTAACAGAAATTTATGTGCTTACCATTTGAGATCCGGAAGTGCTTAAACCATCAAAAGGAGTTATCCAATGGGATTATGCACATCCACCGAGTGATACTAAAAGCATTACATGTGATAATTGGGTGCACGGAACTTATGAAATGGTTGGGCGCGAAGTATGAAGTACATATGCATGTGTCGATAAGCCACACAATATCAAATGTCTAGGAAATAGCCAAGTACCAAAGTATACAGGTGAGGAGAATCCAAAAATATTCCTTCTTGCTATGGAAGTTCAATGATAATATCATGTGGAAAGAAGGAACATGTTAGTATACACTTTTCGCGGGATGACAATATCTGGTGGATGATTCACAGGGATAATCTTTTGGAGTGGAGAGAAGTAAGGATTTATTTATCTACTCGGTTTCTAAGGAGAAATGCACCTACCCATTTTTGCCTTTCATGTTAATGATCTTGTTCAACACCACGTTCAATAGTGTGAGAGACTTTGGGTGGCGGGGCATAAATTTTTACCACCTTCATTGTGGGTGCACAAGTTTTATTTAACCTTGTGAGGTTACATGTCCACATGGTATGTTTATGCAAAGTTGAATAGAGAGACTGGAAATTGGCAAGAACTTGTTGAAGGTATGAATCAGACCTTTGATTACTTTTCTTCTAAACCTCCAGTAAATGAGGCATTATAGGTTATGAAGTGCTTAACTATGGGAGACAGTGTAAAGGCCGAAGAGTTACTTCAGGAGTTATTAGGAGAATCAGACCTGTGGCACGTTTTGAAGAGGAAGAAATAGATGTTGAATAGATTGAGCATGCCTACCTAGAAAGAGAAAAGGGTAAGATGATTTATATGATTAATGACGAAGAAGTAGAGAACTTGGATATTGATCACACAGAGGGTACACGCAAAGTCTTGGACAATACATATGAGAAGGCGTGTGCCTACCATGAGCCTATAAAGACTAAGAAATTTAACATTGGCACAAATGTTGAACCTAAGGAGGCTATTATAGGAGATTACTGGTTTGACTCTAAGGTTGCTAAGATCATTGAGCTATTGTGTGACTTTCAGGACTTTTTCCCTAGAGGCTATCATGAATTGAAAGGTGTACATGAATCATTGAGAGATATGAAGATAAAATTGAAAGAAGGTGTGTGCCCAGTCTGGAAGAGGCCTTATAGGATGAATCCGAACTTACACGTCAAGGTAAAGGAAGAAATTGACAAAATGTTAATTTCTAGAATTATTGTGCCAATTGAGGAGTCAGAATGGGTAAGCCCTATGGTGATCAACATCAAGAAAGATGGTAGAATCAAGATTTGTGTGGATTACATGGAGTTAAATGTTACATGTGTGATTGATCCCTTTCCCACACACTTTACCGAGGAAATCTTAGAAGGCGTTACGGGGTGTGAAATCTACTCCTTCACTGATGGATTCTCTAGATATCATTAGGTGAGGATAGCTATTGAGGATCAAGAGAAGATGACTTTCACCACCGAGTGGAGAAGTTTTTCATACAAAGTTATACCCTTTAGATTAAATAATGTGCCTACAATTTTTTCACACGTAGTGGTACAAACATTCTAGGATTTTATTCACAAGTTCTTGCATGTTTATCTGGATAATTGGAAAATTTATGGGCTCGTGAAATATCATAGTGATAATTTGAGGCTGATGTTTGAGAGATATAGGCGGTTGAGCATCTCCTTGAACATTAAGAAGTGTATATTTGACACCCCTTTGGTATTTTGATGGGAAAGAGGGCTTACTAGTGGATCATACTAAGGAAGTTATGATTTTGGGCTTGGAGAATCCTACTAGCCAAAGCAAGGTGTGTGGATTCTTGTGGCACACAAGTTATTATAGAAATTCCATTAAGGTATATGCCAAGATCATTGTGTCCTTAGAATAATTACCCAAGGAATAGGAAAGTTCATTGGGGTGAGCCACAACAACACCGAAGGAAAGGCTTACTATATTGCTTATTTTGTGTCTTCCTTCATGGTCTAAACCTTTTCATGTTCATGTAGATGCCTCGGCATGGGCATTGGCGCACTTAGCCTAGAGAAGGGATTTTGATCATTGTATTTTCTTTGCTTGCAAGAAGTTGACTCTAGCATAATAGAATTATAAAATGATAGAGCACAAGGCCTTGTCTATGATCTACGTGCTTTGCATAAGTTTTGATAAGATTTGCTAGATACGCCTTTCATATTTTTAATAACCACATGGAATTGAATTACTTGGTGAACAAGCCCATTTTATAGGGGCACATATGTCGATGGGTACTGTTGTTTCAGAATTCAATTTTACAGTGATAGTTAAGCCCAGTAAGAGAAATTTTGGTCTAGACCATTTATCAAGGATTTAATCAGGAGAGGATGCATAGAGCATTGAGGACACAATGCTAGATGTATAGATATTCAGTTTGAACCATGCACCATCGAAATTGGAATATATTGTTTTCTTTTTACGCACATGTGTGGCATCCTAATGAATGAAGGTTTTAGAAAAGAAACAACTTGATATCTATGTCGCACCTTACATGTTGATCAGTGGAGACATATACAAATTAGTTCGTAATGAATTTTTGCATCCATGTGTGCTTGAGCATGAGTGTGAAACAATTATGGCATAATCTCATGGTGGTATTGTAGGTGGACACCGGGGGATGTCGCCGCGCATAAGATTATACTAGTTATTCTATGGTGGGAAACATTGTACAAAGACTGCAAAGCATATTTTAAGGCATGTGACCATTGTCAATACCTTAGAAAGCTAGGGCAACCTGATGAAATTCCTTAAAGGCCTATTACTAGTGTAGAACCTTTTGAGAAGTGGGTAATTGACTTTTTGGGCCCTATTTCCCAACCATGCGTAGGATGGAATCACGTTACATTATAACTTGTACAAATTATCTTACAAGTTGGGTAGAAGGCACCTATAAAGGATTACACAACAACCACAGAGTGAGGTTTATGTTGGAAATATTATTAGCAAGTATAGTTGCCCTTTAAGTTTGACAAGTGATAGGGGTACTCATTTCCTTAATGAGACTATCGGGATATTTTTGGATAAATTCATGGTTGGACACCATAGACAACCCCTTATCACCCTCGAAAAAATGGAGATGTTAAGGCCTTCAACAAGATATTGAGCCATACTTTGACAAAAAATTATGATGTTGGAAGGCAAGATTGGGATGATAAGGTTTTTGTGGTACTTTGAGAATACCGGACAACCTAAAAAAGGTTGAATAAATCAACACCATTTCAGCCTGGTGTTTGGCGCGAGGAGGTCTAGCTAATGATAAAGTCTTGGAAAATGGATTGACAAGTTGATACAATCGGATGAAAGGCGTGCCATAACAAGATGGAATAAAAAGTAAGAAAAATCCGGGTAGAAGGCATGGCTTGATGAGACACATCAAAGATAAGAAGATTGAGATTGGGAAAATGGTGCTTCGTATGATTCAAAGTTTTTGCACCATCCTGGAAAGATGAAATTACATTGGTTGGGACCATATATTATCACTCATATACTTGATTCAAGCGCTTTCCAGTTAGAGGTGTTGGATGGAGCACAGTTGCCCAGTTACTTTAATGGGAGTAGGATGAAGCCCTACTATAAATAAGTCTTCTTGGTGTTTTTAATAAGGAAATATTTCCATTTAGACTAGGTTTCCCTTAATGCATTTCCTTTATATGTATTTCCTTCATCGTTTTTATGCTTTGTCAATTTATTTGAGTGTTTTTTGTAATAAGCGCACTTGCATGCCGAAGGTGATTATAATTTAAGTGTTTTCATGCGCGAGAGGATCACACTTACCCTTAGTGTGAGGTGGTTTATATACATAGTCCATTACCATGTTGAGTATTATTAAGTGTCATCTAAAAAATGGGTTTGCATACAGAAATTTTTGTGTAGGTGCTTTTTGGAAAGGGTGCAGATATAAAAATTATTACATGCAGATAGAAGAATGGATGCATAGTATAACATGAGGTAGGTTGCATAGTGGGAAACTACTTGGAAGAAGATGCATTGGTGAAGTACTTTAGCGCATATGAGTGCGTGAGAGGAGGTCTATGGCAAAGAAGTAGGAGACCCGCTAGAAGGTTATGATTGTGGCATGGAAATGAGCAGTGTGGAAACATTGGAAAATAATGTATTAATTACGGGATTAGTGGTAGGTAAAGGAGCAATAAATGCGACAACTTTTGAAAATCTATATAAGGATGGAATGCAGATTCATTTTTACCTTTGCAATTATGGATTTTTGAGCAAGCTATTTGCAAACGAGCTAGTGAGATGTTGTTGAAGTGGAGAGAGCTAAGAAACCTGGTGTTGTGATCAAATTTTTGCATGAGATTTACTTGCGCTCCCATTAGAGAAGGGTTTGAGTGAAGAAAAGGCATGCGGGGAGGAGAAATCAAGTATTATGGTTTGAATTGGAGATAGGGCGTGCATTTTTGAGCTAGGGCATGAAATTTTGAGTTACACAACTCGACAGAGGTAAAAAGCACACCTTTTTAATTATTATGGCACCAAGGAGAGCACCTAGAGTGGGGACAAAGGGGAAGAAGAAGGTGGAGGTTGAATTTGAAGTAGAAGATGCCCCGAAGGGTAGTTTTCAAAATGTAATACCCAGAGGGCGTTCTTATGGGGTGTGACTGGGATTCACACGTTTGTCGCTATAAAGTCAGTGATTACAACCACAAAACCAAGGACATGAAGGAGGATTTGGAAAATTTTCTCGTAGTGAAGACGACGAAGAGGACAACAGATGACATGCTAATTTATGATGATGCAAGTGAGAAATTATTGGCCAAAGTAGGAGTGTTACAATTGTATGAGCTCCCATACTTTAGAAAACCTAAAAAACTATACCAATGGCTCATGAGCCGAGTGCATGAAGATTTATTTTACTTTTTGGGCGCCGAATGAGGATTACAACACCATTGATTGCCAACTTGATAGGGTTGAAGATCTTGGGCATAGAGATAAATAATGACCTCAATGACAAGGAGGTCTGTATAAAAACAAGGAAGGAGCTTGGTTACACTAAAGGTGGGTGTGGGATGGATATCCCCAAGTTACAGAAGTACCCAGTTGTCTAGGCAGTGACACATCTGCTAACAAATCTCAATAATCAAGAATGTTGGTCTCAAGTCAACAGGGCATGGCTTCATGTCGCATGCAGAATGACAGAGGGGGTTATCTACAACATCTCCAACTTTATTGTTGAGACCATCATTGAGGAGGCGAAGGAAGGTGAAAAGATAAGTTTTGGTGTTATCCTTTTATCCTTAGTTTTTTATGGAAATCGGTGTGCCCGATGGGCCAAAGGACAATATATGGATGTTCCCTCAAATAGAGAAGTCTTTGGTAGAGAGATTTGCAGATTACACTTGTGATGGTTCAATGAGTGGACCCTTCAAACAAATGGCATAGATATGGTATGAGTGGTTGCACGTTGTGTTTGAGGAAGAATGGAGGATCCCTAAGGAGTTACCTTCAGTTGTGGGTAAATAGGTATAGTTGGCAGTATACCAGCACTATTGTATTGGGCACTTCGCAATTCATGTTTATATCACAAACTTTTGGCAATCACAACTTATCGCTCGATCATCCAAACTAAGAACCATCTAAGCCAAAAATTGAATGAAGGAGACATATAATCACACCCAATAATCTAGGGTCGTGTCATTCCTTGAGCCTTCATGGAATAATTGTTTGCAAACTACCTTTTCTAGGAAATCCTAGGTAATGAATGGAGCCGAGTAGTGAGAATTCATGCCTCGGGACATCATGGGAGAAAACTTTCAGCACTAGTGTGTCCGGTTGAGGGTTTATACGCCATTGGGTGCTATGCCGGGCTCGAGAGAGGCCCGGTTTGGAATCGACCACCCAATCCGAAGCCACATGCCCCTTCCCTATTGTTTTGAATTCACGTTTTAAGCGCAAACTTATGGTGGTCACAACTTGGTGCTCACCATCCAAACTAAGAACCATATGAGGAAAAAATTATACAGTGGAGGCCTCTAATCACACCTAATAATTTAGGGCCATGTCATTCCTTGAGCCTTTGTGGCATAATTGTTTGCACATTACCTTTTTTAGGTAGTCCTAGGAAAATGAACTCGAGTAGTAGTGAGAAGTCATGCCTCGGTACGTCGTGGAAGCAAAGTGCCACTACTAGCACATCTAATTAGGGGGGTATACACCTTTTTGTGCTATGTCGGTTTCATGGAGGCCCGGTTTGGAATCGGACCACCCGATCCGACGCCAAGAACCCATTCCTTATTGATTCGATTCACGTTTTAGCACAAACCTCGACGATCACTGCACTCGGTGATCCAAACCGGGAACCATCTAAGCAAAAACTTGAGTGAAGTATACCTCTAATCACACCCATGAATTCAAGTCTATGGCATTCATTGAGCCTTCGTGGCATAAATTTTTGCAAACTACCTTTTATAGACAGTCTTAAGCAATTAACGGATTTGAGTAATGAGAATTCATGGCCCCGAAATCATGGGAAAAAAATTTCCCCGCCAATGGATCCATTGGGGGTATATGCCTTTGGGTTCTATGGCGGGATCCAAGGTGGCTCTTGTAAGGAGTCGGCCCACCGATCCGGAGCCAAGAACCCCTTCTCTATTGATCCCAATTCACGTTTTCAATGCAAACTTCGACGGCACAACTTGGTGCTCGGTCATCCAAAACAAGAACTGTCTCGAGCCAAAACTTGAGAAAACAATGCCTCTAATCGTACCCAAAAATTCAAGGCTATGGCATTCCTTGAGCCTTTGTGCCATAATTATATGTAAATTTCCTTTTCTAGGCGGACCTCGGTAATGAACTAAGTCAAGTAATGAGAATTCATGCCCCGGGGTATCGTAGAAGTGAACTGTCACTACCAGTAGCGTCTGTTGGGGGTTATACACCTTCGGTGCTATGATGGGATCCATGTAGGCCAGGTTTGGAGTTGGATCACCACGATCCAGAGCCAAGAAGCCCTTCCGTATATATCCCAATTCAATTTTTAGTGCAAACTTACGGTGGTCACAACTTGGCGTTCGGTCATCCAAACCAAGAATCATCTAAGCCAAAAAATTGTGTGATGGAGGCCTCTAATCACACACAAGAGTTCAGGTTCATGGTATTCCTTGAGCCTTCATGGCATAATTGTTTTCAAACTACCTTTTCTAGGCAGTCCTACGCAAGGATCGAAACCGAGTAGTGAGAAGTCAAGCCTCGAGACGTCATGGGAGTGAACTTCCACTACCAAAAAATCTAGTTGGGGGTATATACCTTTGGGTGCTATGGCGGGCTCCAGGTAGGCCTAGTTTAGATTTGGACCACCCAATTCGGAGCCAAGAACCCCTTCCTTATTGATCCCAATTCATGTTTTCAGCACAGACTTTTGGCAAACACAACTTGGCACTCGGTCATCCAATCCGAGAATTGTCTAAACCAAAACTTGAGTGAAGGATGCCTCTAACCGTACCCAAGAATTCAAGGTCGTGGCATTCCTTTAGCCTTTAGGGCATAATTGTTTACAAACTACCTTTTCTAGGCAGTCCTAGGCAATAAACGAAGTTGAGTAGTGAGAAGTCATGCCCCGAGACATCGTGGGAGTGAACTGCCACCGCCAGCACATCCGAGTTGGGGGTATATGCCTTCGGGTGCTATGGCGGGCTCCAAGTAGGCCCGGTTCAAACTCGGACCACCAAATCCAGAGCTAAGAACTCCTTCACATGTACATAAATCATTGTTAGTTTCTTCTCTTTGCTTGGAAAACAATGAAAGCTTCTCTTAGCTTTGAGAATATAAAATTCTCTACTAACAATGCCAACCACGTGAAGGTAGAAGCTTTTATGGCACCACTAACCTACATAAAAGTGTTAGTCAAAGTAATTTAAGTTGAATCAAAACCATACTAGATATATATAAAATACACAAATTTAATAAAATATATGAACTTGAATCTAGTATAAAAATTTAAAAACTTCAAAGAAATATATACCAAATGAGCATGTAAATTCATTCCAATGAACCATCAAGATTGGATCTACTAACAGTGCCAACCATGTGAAGGTAGAAGCTTTTATGGCACCACTAACTTGCATAAAAGTGTTAGTCAAAGTAATTTAAGTTGAATCAAAACCATACTAGATATATAAAAATACACAAATTCAATAAAATATATGAACTTGAATCTAGTAGAAATTTTTAAAAACATCAAATAAATATATACCATATGAGCATGTAAATTCATTCCAATGAACCATCAGGATCGAATCTACTCTTAATAGTAGATAAGATTGCTTCATGATCTAACTCTCGAACCTTCCAAATAATCTTGTTATTAGGCCTTCCTCGATATCTATATAACTGAATATTTGTCGTTAAAACTAGATGCGAATATCTCTTGTGTGTCTCAAATTCTTCAAACACCCAAATAGAGGAATTTTTTAATGGATACTTGTCAAATCCAAGTTCCAAGAAACTACCATCGACACTATAGGGTACTCAATATCTTCGCCATCTATAACAGAAGAAGGAAACTTCTTTCTTTCCTCGATGCAACGACATAAAAAATAGTTTGTTCCTTCTTCATTGTCTTATGTCGCAATAGCTGCAAACACATGTCCTATAAAATAACAGAGGTTTCAACTCAAATTTAAATTACATATTAATTTCAATCGACATAACTCAATATAAAAACTATAAATAACCATATACCTTTTCGAACCAAAATCAAAATGTCATCAAAGTCCTTACATGTTGCAACTTCATCTGGAGAAACAAGTCATGATGCTTGTGGAATTTGATAACTAGGAAGCGGAGTTAGAAGCCTACAAATCCATCCATCAACCCATTCTTGTGAATCACACTCAGAAGTGGAAAATTTGATACAAGATGTAAAAACACAACTTTCTTGTCGGTGTGGTCCACAAAGTAGCGTTTGAGCTACAAAATGAGTGTAGGTCATTGGACCACCGTAAGTGTCATACAATCCTCGTAGTTAACAATTTGTTGTTCCTCTATCAACCAAAATATCTAAAAGCTGTGGAATTTTCTTGAGAACCACGGACCATGTTGTCAATACACCATTCCACTATGTTTTTTACATTTTTCAATTTAACACCATCTTTGTGCTTCAACTTCTCTTGCAAGATCTCTTTTCACACATGCCCCTGCACTTTCGTGCTCTCCTTTTCCATGTCCAACCTTAGTGAAACTCTAAATATGTTGCACACCCATCTAGACATGCATCTTTCTCATCCAATAAAACATTCATGCATTATTAAAGTGAGATGTGAAATTATCTGACCATATATAATGTTGATTGGAGTGGGTGTCCCTATCAGACAAGTTTTCATAAAAGAACTGAAAACACCCTTGCACAAATTCAGTAGAATGAGTTCGATCATCACTGGTATAAAAGTGATAGTCTCTTTAAAAAATTGATCATTCCTTGTACTGTCAGGAGAATGTATAAATGTTATATGCACAAAAATGGCAACTTGTATTAAGTTGTAATATTGCGATTGAACCTCCATTTGTGGTTGCAACGTGTAATTCTCTATAAAATTGACCACTGAAACAATAGTACCAATAGGAAATGTGTCCTTTCATATCTTGAATTGTTCATCCAACCATCGAGCTCTGTGTGTATGCCTAGCATACTCATAAACAATTTCATCTTTAAATTTTCTCATAAATTGAAAAACAAGTATATGTTCTGTAACTAACTCACACCGTTTAGACTCCTTTCCATATTTTAATTGGTATGGTAATCTTGATTTATATTTATTAAACCCAACTAAATTATGTCCTATTGCACCTCTAATTTTCTCATGGATATAACTTTCCAATTTAGGTAATCCGCCACACATACCACAACTTCCATCTAAACAATCCTGACTATAAAAAAATTGTCCAACTTCTCTTTCACAAAATATCGTAGGAATGAAATCCTGGAAGATATTGGTGGAACTTGAACACCACATTCGGTAACATAGTTTCATAATACAAATAAGAATGAATATGTCAAAAATTATCATAATTCGTCACAAATTCAACATGTTTCCTACAACAAATGGTGCAAACGTGGTTGATTTTCACATAGAATGGTTTCAAAATTTCAAAAAAATGTTGACTAATTTTAATTTCTGGATGCTCCTGTTCAAACTTACAAAAAAATTGAGTTTGATTCATATCTAATAAATGCTTTGGATGTGGTTCACGATTAGTAGAACCAACTCTTTGTTTTACAACATCTCTTGTATTAGGTGAAACTCTAGTGTTACCATGCCAAAATTGAACAACAAATTCTCTTATAGCATCAGATATATATTTGTCTTTATGTGGTGCTCTAACAGAAAATGCCCAAAAATCAGTGTTATTGGGTGATTAAAGGATATTACACCTTTCAATTGCTTTCATTAGATTTTTTCGATTAACTTTCAACATTTGGCTTGTTTACCTAATCAAACGTTGTTTTTTTATTCACTTACAACACTAGTAGCAAGTACACAACACATGACATTATTATCCCTTGTGCATCTCTTGACACCAACAATGTGATATGCATCATGTAGGTTTTCAATAATTGCAGAGGTTTGACCACGTATATTAGATGTTGTCAATCCTAAGGTGTTTAATTTAGGTCTCATTTTATTAAATTTCATCAAACTAACCAACAACTAACATCTTTGGGAATCATTTAAAATTTCAAAATGATTATCCCAAATTTCAGTGGCTTTTCTTCTGATTTTTCATTCAGAAAGTTTGTCAAACATTGGTTTCAAAATTTTCTCATCAATTTCAATAAAATAATTAGGTCTCTTTCGTAAAATCCTAGGAGGTGTTTTTTTCTAAATTTTGGTTGTCTACAGTTTCAAAATGAATTTATTGATTCATATTTTCATTGTCTCCTTTAATTTCAACATCACGAGTATTTAATTCATCTTCATCACAAGTATTTAATTCATCTTCATCACGAGTATTTAATTCATCTTCATCACGAGTATTTAATTCATATTCAACATTGACAGTAAAAACATTACCTAGTTCCTCATTGCTTACAATAGTAGGGGTTGAAGATGAACCTCTTCTTGATTCACGAAGTTTCCACATTCACTCACGAATTTTGCAATATTTTTGCCTCTAATTCCTCCGGTGTTTTTTACTTATTGATTTCCTTTTTGAATTTTGTTTCTTGTCTCCCATGATGTTTCAATCAATGTAGGACAACTCCAAACGATGCAGGGAACCTTAAAAATAGTGTTAAAATAGCTTTCAATGACAAGAAAAAAGTGTAGGTGGTGGCAAAATTTTACTGAAAATTCTTACAATCGGGTCGAGATAATAAAAGCACATGGTATTCTAGATGTTGGGATTCATGAAAATATGATTCTAAGAACTACAATAATGGTTCTTTTACCAATAGGTTAATTTAGAACCGCGATCGTGGTCCTAATCATAATCAAATCTGATCCTTAAGGCTCGGGAAATCTCAGCTTTTCCCGAACCTCAGCTTTGGGAGGTCATTATGGCATGTGAAAGGCCAAAAACATAAAATTTTCTCTTCTATGGACTTGAAACATGCCAAAAAAAAAAATTAAAAAGTCACAAAAATGGTACCATCGCGTAGGGGAGGTTGTTAGCTTCATAGAAATATTTATTTGAAAGTGAATAGAATATATGACAAATATCATTTTATAATTTTAAACTAATAGCAGGTCTTTAAGACACTTTTTCCCATGAATGTTCATGTCTACATTTAAGACTACAAATTTTGTTTCAATTTTCAAAATGTGATAAAACCTATATCATCCCAACCGTGGCAAAATTCTATACACGTTAAAAAAAAAAACTCATTTGATTTCGATATTTTTTGATGAATTTATGACGGGAAAACGGAAAGTGTTCCGTTTTCTTTATGTTTTTAGACCACTTTCACAGAAAAAAACATTAAAAAAAAATATTGCTAAAAAAAATGGAGCACCTTTCACCAAAGGAAAAAAATAAGTTTTGGTCATCCAAATCGCAGTAAAATGGACTACAATCTTATAGGCTTTTTTTTTTTTAAAAAAACAATTCATTGAATGTTGAGTGTTTAATATAGCTAAACTTGTCCATTTTAAAAACAAATTAGTAGTTTAGAAACTAGATTTCAAATGCTACGATTCATATTTATATAATGTTTTTTTAATTTTCGGTGCACGTATAGCTAATAATCCCTACAAGTTGAGATTTCGCTAATATTTGTAATATGACGTCCACTTATGACCCTTTTTGGCCCCCCAACTTGGTGCACTTACCCTTGTAAAATGTTACAAGGAGGAATTTGTTGTGACGAGAGGTAAAGAGTAGGAAAAATAGGGAGAGAGGGTTAATGTTGTGAGTAAGAACTATCAAATTCTCACCAACAGTAACAAGAGTAGGTCCACATTCAATTAGAAGAACACAATAATGTAAGAAATCAAAAAGACTAATAAACCGTAGATATAAAGCTCTACAAATCCATTAATCAAGGACATAAAGTTCCTTCTTTGTTATACAAGATCACCATGATTGCAAAGTGTGGAAGTTGAGAAAGAGAGAGAGAGAGAGAGTAGAGAAACATAAGTAGCTTTTTTTATTTATGTAGTAGTGATACAAATCTCAACAACATACATTAATCAACAATTGCCAACCGTTTATAATGGAGAATACATTCTAATTTATAGCATTAAAACTATATTTTCATCTCCCCCACATGAATTTTCACCTTTCCTCATCACTTATGACCTTCCATATTCCTAGGGAATGAAAGTGAGTCTTTTTCTTAGTAATAAAAATGACTCTTCTGAATGTTAAGTTGAAGGTCACTTTATTTATTGGATGTTTTGAGTTATTAAAAGATATATAATTATCCATAAACCATTAAAGTATAGAAGAGCTTGTTGAGAGCTTTCCAACGATATATGGATTGTGGAAAATGGAGATCACATGTAAATGTTATCGTGCGCTTTGAATTTCTCGCTCAATGGTGAAAATTGAACACGCATGTCTAAGATGACGTGGACTCGTGAAAACTCACCAAATAGACCAATCAATTTGTGACACGCATAAAAAAATGGTGTAAAATAAGTTTTGGAGGGTTTTTTATTTTCTTCTCTAGTCTTTGATGCTTGTGTTTAGACAAATGGGCCCCGCTATTCGCCGGTGGGGGCCTCAACCAGTTTGACATGCTAATTTTGAGGAAGTGTGCATTTGCCTCCTATTCTTCATATTAGCTTGGAGACAACTTATTATTTATATGCCATATTTCCCAACCCACCATGCATGTGGACTAATTTGCTACATTTTAAACTATGCATGTCTTGTCAACTCACACTGCCACCTCACCTTGTCACGTGTTCCCCACATGGTAACACATCAAGTGCTTTATACATGCCATAGTGCACGACATGTACACTTAAGCACTCCACACATAGCTTATGTGCATTCTATATAATCCATGTGATTTGCATATCCTAACAAAAGCGGCCCCAATGGTCAATGTAACATAGCCATAACACCCCATATAAATAGCTACTACCATCAACCTCGCACAACATGTGGGATGAATATTATAAGTATGGGCATTGCATGAGATGAGGACACCTAAGGGGGAATCAAATCGTTGACCTGCGAGGTAAAATAAATGGTGCTTAACCAACCTGCCGCCTACTTGGAAACACTATATAAGTAGCATTGTGGTATTTGAAGGGTAGTCAGTCGAGGACTGTGCATTAGCCAATAATGGGCATTTTGTAAACATGGTCATTTTTACCCTTTAGATGTCATTTTTAAAGATTTTTGTATAACTAGAAAATTGTTCAAAATTCCTAGTTGATCATCCCGGCTTTAAATTTTCCCGATTGGTGTTCATTTGGCATTGTTTGAAGCATTTTTCTGCCGCTTTTGACGTAGAACATGAGGAAATGGATTGTTTAAATGTGACATGAAGGTAGAAGGCGTTGTTGATCGAGTTTAGAGTTGTTTGAAGGTCTCTAAGCATATTTTGTAGGTTTTAGATCTATTATTCTTTGTAAGTTTTTATATTTGTACTTGTAAATTGATTTTAAATGGATTAGATGGCGTTATAAGCTATCCTCAAGACGTAAACTTTGATCCGCAGTGAACTCATTAACAATTTTGGAGTTTGTGTTCAGTTTGCATATGTTTATTCTGATTATTTCTATATTTTAATCAAAAATTAATTAATTGGGGTGCAATTATGACTCTTTTGAAAAAACATATTTTGATGCTTTTAATCGTACAACTAGAAACAATTAATGAGTTAAAAATCATATTTTGATTCAGTTTTTTTATCACATTTAAATCAAATTTGAGATCAGATTTTAATCAATTTCTATTTAATAATTAAGGAAAATGATATATTTTTTTAAGTATTTGTTTCAATAAATTATTTAAACACAGGGTCGTGTTACTTTACGGATCATGTTTTGGTATCATAGTTGGTTAATGTGTTGGATTATCTTCTTATTACATTTTTATATCAATTTTTAGTTGGTTTTATTCAGTTTGTGCAAACATTTGGGCTTGTTGATCTTCCATTTGTAGTGTGTAGTTGTTGGGAGTATAGGTTTTACATAAAACAAGAAACCATGTGACAAGAGGGATAGATGGATCTCTCTTGATTTCACTTATAGGGTGATTAAGGTATGGAATTGAATCTAGTCAAAGTTAGCATTGGTCACAATGTTTGGTGAGTAAACCATATTGTGAATATTTCTTTTCTATTGTAATAATTATATTTTTTAAGTATGTGTCCTTTTATTAGGAGCAAGTGAAAAGACCATTCCATTTTGAGATATGGATAATGGCATTTTGAAAACATGAGGTTTCATCATTACCTCATTATATAGGAGGTTAATTAAATAATCCTACTATGCATAATTAATAATAGGATAATAAAATTTATCCTAACATTCCCCCCCTTAATTGTGCATTGTCTGAAGAGATGAGGAGAGAAATGCTCTGAACAACTCGAACTTGTCACGTGCAAGTGACTTTGTGAAAATATTTGCTCGTTGTTCAGCTGTTGGACAAAATTGAAGCTGGATGTTGTGCTTCAATACATGTTCGCGTATGAAATGAACCTGAACTTCAATGTGCTTTGTTCTCTCGTGAAAAACTGGATTGCGAACAAGTTTGAGAACACCTTCGTTGTCAACATACATGGTGGTTGGTTTGTCCTGTGGTATTCCAAGTCCTTCCAGTATGCGACGTAGCCAAATCGCTTCACGCATGACTTCTCTGCGAGAACGATACTTTCCTGTGGAAGAGTGAGAAACAAAGTGTTGTTTCTTACTTCCCCATGATATTGGTCTAGATCCCATAAAGAATACAAATCCTGAAGTGGATTTTCTATCATCAATGTTACTGCATGATCTGAATCCGAATATCCAATCAAGAAGAAGTTTTCATTCTTCTTGTATTCTAGACCAAGATCCATTGATCCTTTGAGATATCTCAAGATGCGCCTTGCTGCTTTCCAATGACAAACTTTGGGTTCCTGCATGAACCTAGATAGATAGCTCACTGCAAAGCTGATATCTGGTCTAGTGTAGGTTAGGTAAATGAGACTCCCAATCAGCTGCCGATAGAGAGTGGCACTTACCTCAGGAGATGGATCTGAATGAGATAACTGTAATCTGTTCTCCATAGGTGTAGAAATTGGTGTACAATCCATCATCCTAAACTTCTCGAGCGTTGTCTTGGTATATTTCATCTGAGAAACAAAGATGTGATTCTCTTTCTGCCATACTTCCAGTCCAAGACAATAGTGCATAAGCCCGAGATCTGTCATGTCGAATGATCGCTTAAGATCTTTCTTTGTTTCATCAATCATCTTCACTGAACTGCCAGTGATGACTAGATCATCGACATAAACTACAACAATCACCATCTCCCCCCCTTGCTTTTTGAGGTAGAGATTGGGATCGTATGGATTTCTGACGAATCCATGTTGTACGAGATGCTCATCAATCTTGATGTACCATGCCCGGGGTGCCTATTTGAGGCCATACAGAGATTTCCTGAGTCTGCATACCTTTTCTTCTTGACCAGGTACAACATATCCCTCAGGTTGAGTCATGTAGACTTCTTCTTGTAAATATCCATTCAGGAAGGCACTTTTTACGTCCATTTGGTGAACTTTCCATCCAAATCGAAAGGTTAGAGCAAAGATCATCCCGATCATTTTGATCTTAGGCTGTGGGAGAAAATGTCTCCTCATAGTCAATGCCTTCTTTCTGTGCGTACCCCTTTGCTACAAGTCTTGCTTTGCACTTGTCCACTGTCCCATCTGCTTTGTACTTAGTTTTGAATATCCATCTGCATCCAATGGGTTTCTTCCCTGGTGGAAGATCGACAAGCTGCCAAGTGTTATTCTTCATCACTGATTGATATTCAGAATCCATGGCATCTTTCCAAGCTTTTGACTGTAGGGATTCCTGGACTGTAGAGGGCTCATCTGATTTCAATAACTCTACTCATCAAAGCAAAGTTAACTTCTTCTCTTGCTTTACTGCGAGTCCATGGTCCAGGGGTGGATGTATCCTGGTGGAGCATCCAATCTTGCATCTCGTAATGTACTTGTACACCATTTAGGCATACGTTGAGCTGTTCCCATGGGTTGTGGTTCTATCTGATCAACACCATCATCCCCATCATCACTTTCATCTTCTGAGGGAACATTAGCTTCAACTTTTACAGTAGGTGAAAAATCTACATCTTGCGAGTCCCAGAGGAGGAGTCTCTGCTTCCTTCTTCTCAAAAACTCAACATCTCTGCTTGTGTAGACTTTTCTGGTCTTAGGATCCATCAGTCTGTACCCAAGAGTCTCTTCACTGTATCCAATGAAGATGAGATTTTGTGACTTCATGTCCAATTTCTTTCTGTTCTGTTTGGGTATGTGCATGCTGGCTTTGCACCCGAATACTCTAAGGTGAGCAATGGATGGTTTCCTTTTTGACCATGCTTCTTGTGGTGTGATTCCATCAAGAGCAGTTGTGGGCGCTTTGTTTAACAAATACACTTGCTTTTTTTCTTTGCTCGCCCAAAATGTCTTTGCAAGTTCGGAATCATCGATCATGCATCACACCATTTCCATGATAATCTGATTTCTTCTCTCGACAACACCATTTTGCTGGTGTGTGTGGAGGAGGCATTTGTCGGCGAATCCCGTGAGTTTGTAGATAGTCTCTGAACTCATCACTGGTGAATTCCCCCCCTCGATCTGAGTGGAGAGTTCTGATGTGACGACCAGTTTCTTTCTCAACTGCCACTTTGAACTTTTTGAATGTTTCAAAGGCTTCACTTTTCTTGCGAAGACAGAAAATCCACATTTTGCGTGAATAGTCGTCAACACAGAGCATGAAGTACTGGAACCCTGAATGACTTGGCTGCATTGGACCGCACAGATCGGTATGAACCAGGTCAAGTTTTCCATGAGCTCGAAAAGTACTTGTTTGGAATGAAACTCTGTGTTGTTTCCCTGCTAAGCAGTGAGGACACTTGTCTGTATCCTTCTGAAGAGATGGTAGCCCATGTACCATATTACACCGGCGAAGTGTGTCGAGATATTTGAAACTTACATGACCAAATCTCCGATGCCACAACTGAGCTGAGGTGGAGTTTTTAGCCACGAGTGCTTGATCATTTTTGTGAATGAAATCAAGTTGAAACATTCTTCCCACATTTGAGGCTTTTGCAATTATTTTCGAGCCTCTGGATTTATCTCGAATCAAACACATTTTCTTGCCGGATTGACTATCAAAGTCGATTTTCAATTTGTGATCTAGGAGTTGGTACCAAAAGAAGGTTCTTTGTCAACCCAGGGACATATAGAACATCGGATATTCTGCAGTTGCGTGAACCAAGGGGTAGAGAAATGTTTCCAATCCCCTGTACTGTATATGAAGAATCATCTCCCAACGAAACATGATTTTTCGAAGGCGTGTCCCTCATTGAAATAAACCAGGTCTGTGTGGCGGTCATGTGTCGAGTGGCTCCCGAATCAACATACCAGACTTCACTAGATGACGTGGATGGTTCACTTGATCGAGCAGTGAACAAGAAGTCTTCATTGTCTGACTGATCTTGTTGCTCAGCAATATTACCTTGCTGGTGGGGTCTTCTTTTCCAGTTCCCCTTTTTCTGCCCGTGATAATTGTTTGAATGTCCCTTGTAAGTTTGTTGTTGTTGAGGTCCAGCATTGCTTGATGAACCTTTCTTATATGTATTAAACCAACATTCTTGCAAGTCATGTCCTCTTTTGCAAATGGGACATCGCTTCTTCTGTTGATTGTCCCCATGATACTGATTCTGATGTGGGGACTTCTGATAGGATTTAGGTTTTCCTTTACCTTTTCCTTTCCATTTTTGATGTGAAGACAGTGCCTGCTCCTCTTCATCATCCTTGTTGTGCATTGCTTCCTCTTGTTGCAGTAGGTTTACTAACTTGTCAAAACTAATTGTCGTATCTGACAAGTTTAGAGTTGTGACAAAAATTCGGTAAGAAGAAGGGAGAGCTCTCAGAACAATGGGAACGAGAGACTCATCTTTGACCTCTTCTCCTAGGGCTAGAAGTGAAGCCCTCAACTCTGCAACTCTTCTTAGGAAGGCTTCAATTTTCTCATTCTGTTTGAATTTCAACGTATGTAACTGACTCTGCAAATTGAGTATGACATTCTTGTTCTTGGCCTCATATATTGTGCTCAGTTTATCCCAAGCTTCTTTTGCTGATGTAGCATCTCGAATGTGGACTTGCACATCGTCGGATACTCCAAACAAGATGATGAGCTTTGCTTTCTGATCTGCTCTATCAAATTGTCGTTGTTGTGTTGCATCCGTTGGTGATCTGGTTAGAGTACTACCCATCAACAGCCGATTTCTTCAAACTCAAGCTGTGTCTTGATTTTTGTCTTCCAAGCAGCATAGTTGCTTCCTCTGAGCAATTGTGAATCCGGAAGAAAAAATTTGGGGGCATTGGTGCCCATTTTGCAGAGATCACTGACAGGGTTTGGCTCTTATCACTCCAGGTATAAGGTCTCCCAATCTATATACCGTCAGTCCGATATACCGAACCTTTCTATATACGTGCCCTTCCGATATACCCATCGGTAAGTGGGAAGAAGCTCGCCCTTTCTATATACCCGGCGGTACGTGAAAGAGGCGTTAACGTACGTGAAAGAATTCGATACGTGGTACCAAGACAGTACTGATGGGGTCTGTGCGATTATTGACACCGGCTCAAAGAAATATCCTCATACGCGCGCGTAACTTCGCTATATACTCGGATAATTTCTCAGTCCGGATTTATGTCTTGCAATCGTTCACAGACGGATGGGATGGTTCATAGTGTGTGCACTGTGACCTTATTACTCCCCGTCGATTTATAGGGACGATGCCCAGACGACGTTGTTGCAGCTATATTAGGCGTTAAGTGCAGTAGTAGTCGCGACGGCTTTACCCGTAAGCGCTTCCCAGAGGCACTGTATATACTGACCACGCGTATGAGATCTAGGATCTCATGAGTGTTACAGAACCAAATTTACTATTTTTTATTACAATTCTACCAGTTTCTGAGCAGTTACAAAGTTTTGCAGTTGACTATGGCAACCTGCAAATTAGTACAATATACAATACAATTTGAATGACAGGCAAAAAATTTCAGTTTCGGGGTCCTGGTGACCTCCTGAGCCCTAAATGCTAAAAATTGCAAAAAAATAGCTGAAAATGCAATTTTTAGGTGGGTCTCCTTTTGCAAAAAATGTCTGGAATGAGAAAACAGACCAAATAGGAGAAAAAAATTTACCCTAAATTAGGGATTCTCCGCTAAATTTAGTTAGTCGTAACTAAATTCAAAAAAGCCTGCTAAATTTAGCAGTTCCGCCAGAATTTCCGCCAGATGCAAAAGGAGAGTTTTTGAGTGTTTTTGTGTGGATTTGATCCTCAAACCTCTCACTCCTAAGGCACATGCAATAACCAACTTGGCCACTTGGGGCGCTTGGACTATGGAAGGAAGAAATTTGAATTTATTGTCAAATAAATTGACTTACCTTTTAAAAAAATGCAGCTTGGTGAGCCTCCACGTGGCGCATGCTGGTGAAGGGGCGTTTTTAGGGTTGTATTTGCCCAAAAAACGGATCTGGAGCTTTTCTTTTTACCTCCACTCCTTTGTATTCTCCTTTGGCCGCGTTTTTTTGCTTTCCACGCACAGATATGCAAGTACAGGCCGTGTTTTTTGTATGGGCGCTGTATTTTCCTCCTGGGCCGCGTTTTTGCTTTGGGCCGTTTTTATCAAGATGTATTTTTTTTTTTGTATTTTTGCCTCGCTGCGTTTTTTTAATGTCAGGGCATTTTTTCAATGTCTTGAGGGCGTTTTTGCAATCTTTGGGGCGTTTTTTCAATGCTTTGGGGCATTTTTTCAATGTCAGGCGTTTTTGCCAATGCCTTTGGGGCATTTTTTCAATGTTAGGGCGTTTTTCAATCTTTGGGGCGTTTTTGAATGTTTGGGGTCTTGGGGACAAAGAAAGGGCATGTATGCTCTAAAAACACCTTTTTTTTTTTTCTCAGTACAGCGCTAGATCAAAAAAAAAAATGCCTCTTCTTTTTTTTTTTTTTTTCTTTGCTCTGTGTATTCTCTCGCAGTGCATGACATCCTCCAAACAAGCAAAACAATCTCCAAATACAAGAAAACAAAACCCTAATTGGAAATTTTTATTTTTTTTTAAATTCAATACTGTAGATTTTTGCACAGTCCGAGTGCACCAAAGGTGCAAAAAAATTTGCCTTCCAAGTACCCGAAGGAACAGGGGGATGTGGGGAGGTAGGGATGGGGCGGGAGTTTGCACGAGGCCGCAGTGCTCTTGAATGTTGCAAATACGTCTCCAATCTCCTCTCTCTGCTGCTCTCTCTTCCACACCTTCACAGGGGCTGAATTTCGCTATGGTACCAAATGTTGATTGAGAAACAGGACGGAAGCCTATGATATTTTATTAATCTCAATCAAAAACATTACGAGAGGATGGGCTGCAATATTTATAGATATTGCATGACCAAATACATCCGGAAAATGAGTTGCACAGTGCAACCAAAACCAGATTTCACAAGCTTCCAATAACATCCGGAAGCAAAATTACATAAAGACAAATATATTGTTTATAACAATATAACAATGTGCAAATGACAAATATGGTTGTTTAACCATATAACAATTTAATCATTAATTATTTAATTAATAAAATTAATTAAATAATCCTACTATGCATAATTAATAATAGGATAATAAAATTTATCCTAACAGCTTTTATATGGTGTAGCCTTTTATTCGAGTTTTGAACCGAAAATAGGGATCAACCATTGATTTGGTAAAACTAATTTCTTGGATAGTTTTTTATTACATTACTGATGTTTATTGATTAGCATGCTTGTTTAACCTCAAACACTATTTTGGGATTCCTTGTGTTAATGAAAAGGAGTTTTTACCCTTGTGTTTGGAAGAAATTTTTTTATCTCTCCTATTTCACTTTTGTTTCCATTTTTGGAAACTAATTCATTTGAATCATGTGGAGATATATCACTCACATGGAGTGTAAATGAAACCAACAACCATTTTGGCAAAAAGATTGGTAAAGAGGTTATGTTATCCATATTTCACCCCATGCCAAATTGGATCAACCACAACTCTTCCCGAGGAAAAAGTTAACATTTGGGCCCAAGTCAAGCCAAGCGGGGAATCGGAGGAAAGGGAAAAAGATAAATTGCGGACCCATAGGCCTGATTTTTGTTCCAATCTGGCTACCACGTGTCTCACACCAAAAGGGGACCCATTTTCAAGTTGTTTTACTTTGCCCTCCTATATGGAGCCGATGAAAACTTCAAAGGGGCATATCTTTCGACTCAGGGCTCAAAATATTACAAATCTGATGTCGTTGGAAAAGATCTCGGCCTCACCCATGCCATGGAGGTCTGAAACTTTAATTTTGAGGAGGTTAGTTGAAGAAAAATGGAGGAAACATCTTCAAGCTTTCAATGCAGGATCTTCTTGCCTCAACAACCAATTCGATTTGATCGGTTTCACCATTTCCTCTACCTTGAAGGCACTTGAACCAAGGATTGATGTAGTAAAGATAGATTTGGGGAGAGATTTCATTAGAGGCATTAATAGCAGTGGTTGAGCTTCAACCTGCTTTTCTTGCTTCTCTCTCTTTTCTTCTTTCAAGTTGAATCTATAAATATGGGGGCAGGATTCATTGTAAAGGGTTGGACATTCTTTGTTTTGCAGGCTCCCTTATCCTCTTAGCAAAGGGATTTGTGGGGTTCAAGCCTTCCATCAAAATTGCATTTCGTTTTTGCCTCTTGGCTACTTTGTAATGGACTGTATCAATCTACGAGCAATAAAACATGCATGTGATCGATTTTAGATCCTTTCTTATCTCTTTTGCTTTCATCTGGTCTCCCATTATATATCTAGCTATTTGTGCTTGTTTATTGTATGCATTTTGTTGGTTTGTGTCTATTAGTAAAACAAGTGTCCATCATTCCTTTGGTGCATCACCTTGTAGTTTAGCTTTGTTTTGATTTTTGTATTCCTTCTATCCTTGTCTCCTTAGTAAATTTTAGATTAGGATTAAGAATAGATCCTCTGCAAGTTTCTACGTATGCACCTAAACAGAGGAATAAGGAACCAACCTTCAATCTAGAGAGCTTTCCCATTTTACAAGGTCTCACACCTTGGGGAAAGTTCAATGTTATGTAATCACACCAAATGAGTCTGACCTTAGAAAAGTGTATTTTTTAGAGCTCATTTGGGGGTGTTGTGATTTCACACTACAAGTTTTGGCATGCCCGATGGGACTAAGAAGTCTCCATCTTATTACAGTAGGGATTGATGTACACTTGCTCTGATTCTAGATTTTAAGAAGCCTCAAAATTGTACATCCTGCAACTCCAAAAGAAACAAATCCACTAGTTTCGGTAGCCCAATCTTGGGAGATTCATGAGAGAAACCCGGTCTAGAGAAAGGAAATAAGGTATATTTGAATACTTGCGTCTATCCCCAAGCAAAGAAAGGAGAGGAAGAAGAGTTCGAGGTATCTATCTCCACCAAGTAGAACATTGTCAACACCTCCACCTGCAATGCCTTTCTTTCATCTGCAGGGTTCTTAGGCCAATCGAATGGCACAATGAAATACATATGTCAACTTTACTGGTAGTATTCCACTCGCCTTGAATGCATAAAACCTAGTTCCGATTGCAACATTAAAGAGCATCCCATATTTCACTGGGGAAAATCAACCTTCTCCTGGTGACCATGTCCAAGATATTGCAAATGTCTCATTACAATCCACGAGATTAATGAGATGGAAATTACAGATAAGTTGCTCACCTCTTCATTCAAAGGGAAAGCTTCACAATGGTTCAGGAGTCTTGAAGCAAGATCTGTCCAAAATCGGAACCAGGTGTATACGACTCTTCACAATCGAGTTTGGGGAAAAAGGTGATAAATTTTCTTTGTTATAGAAACTAACAACAATCAAGAGAGCCCCGAACGAGTAGTGGATGACTTCAACCTCATATTCCAGCGGACTGGATAGGATTCCAACGGCGAAAGCCCACTAATGAAGGTTCCTTCTTATACTTTATTAGGGCTTTAAATTCGATGATTCAATAAATGGGGGCACTACATTACCCGTAGCCTATAGCCTCTCCATTGGGGCCGAGAACCATTTGATTCAAGCTGAAAAAATCACTCTTAGGATATACATACATCTCTGCACCTAAGTTAGGAAGACCAGAGATACTAGCCAAGCACCTACATTAGCTCCTATACCCAACCCTAAGAGTCAAACCTCACCAAGCTTCCACTTCATCATCTAATACCTCTAAAGAGCTTCAGAAGTGATGAAGCAACTTCAAAACTTTGGGAATGAGCTAGTGACCATCAAAAGACAACAAGCTAAGAGTTCCAGGCCATACTAGCCCCGTGCTCGATGTCAAGCTAGACCCAGACGTTAGAGAATAGGCCACCACCTCGGATCGTAAACCGAGCCAAAACCAAGGACAACCCCAAGCCACTAGACCTTTCAGCAAGATGATCCTAACACAGCTTCAACATCAAGAGCATTGGTCGCATCACATAAACAATATGGCACATGAATATGATTGGTGTTTTCCATGTGGTCAGCCACATAACCAAACAACGTGCTTTAATGGCACTCTAAATCAGGCCTTGATGGTGCAAACCAGTATGGTGCCATAAGAACCTAGCCAAGAGGAAGATCAGCAACAAAGAGCTTAACAAGGTTGCCCCCAAACAAGACTATGCTTGTCAATTGGCAAGCCAAGACTTCTATGGGATGAATCAGTCCCTCCTCAAGGTGTGGCTGCCAACACACGGTCCAAAAGGAGAAATATTGGAGAAGGCCAACCACTGAACTCAAGTGACCCTCAACCTTCCATCACTCCACAAGGTCCTAGCACTCCAAGTACGACTCCCAACATGATGAACCAATCCAGACCACCTTCCAAACCCAGTTAGGCACCAGTTGTAACAACCCATGTATAAGAAAAAAATGTGTCTGGGAAGGGGCAACAAAAAGATAGCTCATTCAATATTATTGAGTAGATGAAAAGGAAAAGTGTGAACATTTCACTATGGGAGTCATTAGCCATTCCAGGGAAGAGGGATCTGTTGTAGACTACCATGCAGAATTGGTCAAGTTCAAATCAATCCCCTAACCAAAGAAGAAAGAGTGTTTTCCAATGTAGTTCAACCTGGGAGGAACCATGGAAAACAAGGTAAAACCCGATACCTCCTCCCTTCTATGTATCATTGATTATTAGAGACAAATTAGTGCATAATTATATGATTGATTATGGGTCCAGTAGTTCTGTGATGCCCAAAAAAATAGCTAATCATTTGGGTCTCCAATATGAGGTCATCTCTAGAGGAATAGTCCAATTAGATGGGACAACAGTGACCACTGTGGGAATTATCAAGGATCTGAGTCTCACTCTAAACACTTGCCCTAATGTGACTGTTTTGTAAAACGTGTCAATCATAGATTTTCCACCACATTTTTCTTTGTGTCTATGTCAGAGACTTCACTGCCAAAATTGGAGGCTACCTGTCTACTGATTGGTCACATATGCTCTTTAGGACAAGGTATGGGGCAAAGGCCACAATCAAATCTGAACCTATTGTTGATTATCATATTGAATCCTATGTGCCTATCCCAATCAATGGAAACTTCTCATATTTTGATCAAGAAGACCTCCTAAACACTAATGAAACAAATACCAAGTTGGGATGTATCCCAAACTTGACCCTAGATGATTGGGCAAACAAAAACATGCTTTTGACCCCTATAAGGAGATGGAAGAATTTGAACTGGGTGTCTATTGTCTACATGAAGAGAATCATCCCCTTCCCGACCTAATTAAGCCGAATATAAGGATGATAATGAGGTATGGCAATTGTTCTTTAATGGCTCAAGGAGTAGACAAGGAGGAGCTGGAGGAGGAGCCATGATTGTGTCCCCCAGAGGTATGAGATATTATTCAACCTTCATATTCTAGTTTGCTTGCTCAAATAACACCTCTGAATATGAGGCTTTAGTCTAAGGTCTTCATTGGGCAAGGAAGTTGGGGATCAATAAATTGCAAGTGTTTGGTGACAGTGAATTGGTTGCCAATCAAGTTAGAGGACTAAATGTTGTCAAAAATGACCTGCTCAAGAACTAAAAGAGTAGGGTATGGGATCTCATGGAGGATTTTGAGGCCTTCAATATTGTGTCCATACCTAGGAAGGAGAATGAAGCTGCTGATAGACTTGCAGTAGTCGAGGCAACGTTTGATGTGGTTGACAACATCAAAAGAGACAGAGAACAACCACATATCGATGTGGTTGTGAAGCCAGCAATGCCAGATAATAATACATGTTGGCAGGTGTTTGAGAATGATCAACAGATCATTAACATTCTACAAGAAGAAGCTGAATTCTCAACTATAAACCGAGAGAAGACTAGAGTAGCAAAATATGCGGGAATCGAGATATAGACTACATACAAACAAGCTTCCCAAAGGCTTAGTGACATTGGAATCTATTTTCAATCCTAATGATCAGTTCAAAAGGATAAGGCTAACATGCAGATCAAAGGAGAAGATTCAGAGTCAATCCCAGTTGGAGAAGACAAAACACTTCAAATTGGCAAGGTGGCCACCAAGTAAGAAAGGTATGAATTCATACAACTTTGCCAAGAATTTCCTGATGTGTTTTCTTGGAGTTATGAAGACCTAAGAGGGTTCAATCCAAAACTAGCACAACACACAATCAAAAGCTGGATCTAACTGCTCACCATCGAAGCAAGCGAGAGACCAGTCAACCCCACATATAGAGCCTCGATGAAGAAGGAGTTGAACAAGTGATAGAGGTAAGCATCATATTTCCAATAAAACACTCAAGTGGGTTGTAAATCTGTCCCAGTCGGAAGAAAATGGAGAAATCAGGTTGTGTGTTGACTTCAGGGATTTTAACAGAGCCTCCCTCAAAGACCACTACCTAGTCCCTTCAATGAGAAGATTTTGCAAGTAGTGTCTAGGTCGGAAAGGTTCTCCCTCCTAGATGGCTACTCTTGGTACAACCAGATCATGGTCAAAGAGGATGATCAATTCAAAACAAATTTCATTACTAAATGGGGCACCTATGCATACAAAAAAATCCATTTGGATTATCCAACGCCAAAGCCACTTTTCAAAGGGCAATGGATATGGCATTTAAGGGACTGATCAACAAAATAGTGTTGATCTATCTAGATGACATTACAATGTTTTCCAAAAATGCAGCAGATCATCTCTTCCACCTAAGGTAGGTGTTCCAATGATGCAAGAGTTTTGGGGTGTCATTGAACCCCCAAAAATGCATATTCTTGGCCCATGAAGGCAAGCTTCTAGGCCATATCATATCAAAGGAAGGATTGGAAATTGACCCGGAAAGAGTTCAAGCAATAAGAGAATTTCCATTTCCAAGTCACAAGAAGGCTCTTCAAAGCTTCTTGGGAAAAATCAATTTTGTCCATAGGTTTGTTCCAAACTTTGCTACCCTTGTTAAGCCAATAATGTTGATGTTGAAGAAGAGCTTAACATTTAGGTGGACAACTGAAGGAAAATCAAGTTTTGAGGCTATCAAAGAAGCCATATCACAAGCCCCAACTCTTGTGAACCTATATTTTTCCAAAGACTTCATACTATATGCCTTTGGTGGCAGCGACACAATTTCTGCAATCTTGGTGCATCAGAACAAAGAAATTACAGTAATGCCAATTGCTTTCTTCAACCAGAGTCTGGAATATTATGAGGTAAGCTACTCCTTCATTGAGAAGCAAGTCCTGGAAGTAATCAGAGGATTGAAGAAGTTTAAGCATTTGGTTTCAAACAACAAAATCCAACTATTGGTCTCCCATGCAAGAGTTAAAGAATTCCTTCTCAAAGAAAGACCTAAATGAGAAGCATGCAGGATGGATCACTCGTGTCATGGAATATGACATTGAGATCAAGGTCACCAAGTTGGTCCATGGGAAGGGGTTGTGTGAACAACTAGCCTCAGGTCAACAAGATGAAGCATGACAGGTGAAAAGTAGGTTGTTCTTGTTCTACAAGATGATCAAGAAGAAGGGAGAGATGATGTACCTGCTCCTTGTTGGACCCAAGACATGGTGCACTTCCTTTGAACAGGCCTATGTCCTCATGGGATGAGTAAAGAAAAATAAGGCATTTCAGGCTACAGGCCATCCCATATGTTCTTATTGATGGTGTCTTGTTCAAGAGGGACATCAATGGCATTCTATTGAGATGCATTGGGATAGATCAGGTGAAGAGGGTGCTACAATAATTCCATGTTGTAGTTGGAGGCCATTTTTCTCTAAGAGTGATGGCACTCAATCATGAAAGCGAGATATTATTGGCCCAAAGTGTTTAGTGGCTGCTACACATGGATCAAAAGGTGCAAGAATTGTGCATTCTTCAAAGGAAAGGAAAGGCTAGCAACACTTCCATTACACCCAATCTCAGTCAACCAACCTTTCATGTAATGGGGATTGGACTTCATTGGAGTCATCAATCCAAACTCAAGCCAAGGTCACAAATGGATCCTGACAGGTGATAGATTAATTTACCAAATGGACCGAGGTAGTGGCACTCAAGGAAGCAAATGAGTCTAGTATCCGGATTTTTATGAAGGGGTAGTGACCATATTTGGAGTTCCAACCAACATCATATCCAGACAATGCATTAGCATTCATAGGTTCCAAAATTACAGGATGGATGTTAATAATGGGACTTATTTGAGTACTTCATCAAACTATTACCCTCGAGGTAATGGCCAGGCTGAGTCCACAAACAAAAACCTGCTAAAGATCATCAAAAGAATTCTTGATGAGAATCAGAGGACCTAGCACAAAAAGCTCAAAACAACCTTATGGGCTGATAGAATAACACCCAAGAGATCTACATGTAACTCTCCATTCAAGCTTGTCTATGGGAAAGAGGCAATGTTGTCTATATCACTTGAGTTTCCAGCATTGGAGCTCATGAAGCAACTAGAGATATCTGAATTTGGACCAATGGAGGCCAGTTATACGGAGCTAATATAATTAGAAGAAACCAGAGAGCATGCTCTCCAAGCAATAGAGAAGAATCAAGCTTTAATCAAGAAATGCTTTGACAAGAAGACAAAAGCAAGGACCTTCCACGAAGGAGGCCTGGTTTTGAATGGGATGCAGATCGAGCAAAACCAGGAAGGCATTCCAAATTTGACACCATATGGAGTGGTCCCTATATGATCACAAGATGAAAAAGTAGCAATGCTTTTCAATTGTCTACATTGGAGGGTGAAGAGTTGCAGATTCCAGTAAATGGGATCTATCTTAAGCTCTGCTATTAAAAGGGGAGTTCTCACCCTATACATATTAGTTTAGTTTTCTCTTTCCTCTAAGTGCTTATGCACATTGTCTTGTTGTAGTGTAGATTAATTTTCTCCTAAGTTCTTTATACGCTCTGCATGTTCCATTTAGAGCATGTATGATTTCAAATTTTGTATATAGTGTGGTGTCGTTTTGTGGCTTTTTGTGCAGTCCATTCAGAGAGATAGATGAAGCCCTAGGTTAAAACAATTTTCTACTCTCAGAAACCTTCATTTTGAGATTTCTTATGAAAATTGGGAGTGCAAGAAGCCGGGCTCGTGAATCAGAGGAAAAATTAATACCAAACCATCATTCTTAACTCCATGCCCAATGGATACGACAAGGCAATTGGTCTTTTCATATAGCAGAAAATAACCCCGTGAGTCACTAAATTGTTATCCATATTTCACCCTATGCCAAATATTGGATAAACTACAACACCACTTAAGGAAAAAGTCAGCATTTGGACTGAGTCAAGCCAAGCGAGAAATCGAAGGAAAGGGAAAAAGATAAATTGCGGACCCATAGGCCCAATTTTTGTTCCAATCTGGCTGCCATGTGTCCCACATCAAAAGGGGACACATTTTCAAGTTGTTTTCCCGCCTTCCTGTACAAACCCGATACAAACTTTGAAGGGGCATATCTTTTGACTCATGGCTCAAAATATTGTAAATCTAATGACGTTGGAAAAGATCTCAACCTCACCCATGCCATGGAGGTCTGAAACTTTAATTTTGAGGAGGTTAGGTGAAGAAAAACAAAGGAAACGTCTTTGGGCTTTCAATGCAAAATCTTCTTGCCTCAACAACCAAATCAGATTTGATTTGTTTCACCATTTCCTCTTCCTTCAAGGTGCCGAACCAAGGATTGATGTAGTAAAGACGGATTTGGGGAGAGATTTCATTAGAGGCATTAACAGTGGTGGTTTAGCTTTAACCTGATTTTCCCACTTCTCTCTCTTTTCTTCTTTCAGGTTGAATCTATAAATACGAGGGTAGGATTCATTGTAAAAGCTCGGACATTCTTTGTTTTGTAGAATCCATTCCTCTTAGCAAAGGGATTTGTGAGGTTTAGGCCTTCCATCAAAAATTGCATTGTGTTTCTAGATCTTGGCTACTTTTTAATGGATCAGTATCGATCTACAAAGCAATAAAACATGTCGGTGATCGATTTTAGATCCTTTCTTGTCTCTTTTGCTTTCATCTGGTCTCCCATTATATATCTGGCTATATGTGCTTGTTTATTGCATGCATTTTGTTGGTTTGTGTCTATTAGTAAAACAAGTGTCCATCATTCCTTTTGTGCATCACCTCATCGTTTAGCTTTGTTTTAATTTATGTATTCCTTCTATCCATGTCTCCTTGGTAAAGTTTAGATTAGGATTAAGAACATATCCTCTGCAAGTTTCTACGTATGCACCTAAAGAGAGGAATAAGGAACTAGCCTTCAATCTGGAGAGCTTTCCCATTTTTCAAGGTCCCACACCTTGGGAAATTTCAATGTTATGCAATCACACCAAATGAATCTGCCTTAAAAAGTAGATTTTTTAGAGCTCATTTGGGGGTGTCTTGTGATTTCACACTAACAAGTTCTATTTAAAAAATTCTCTAAGTTGGTTCTTGGATTTTTATAAATACAAAGAAAGTGATTGTTAATCACTTTAGGGATATACAATGGTTTTATTTCCTATTGTGTTTTTAGGATGTATATAACATCTATTTCATTCCCTTAAAGTTTTCCTTTCCATGTATGCTAATGCATTTGGTAAAACCCAAGAATGTAAAATTAATTTGCATCTATATATATTGAATTTTACGCTTTTATGTGACCCATACATGGGAAAATTTGCAAATTCATTTATACATATATGCATGCTTTTCATTGCATTTTTGGGTTAAGTAATCAAAGCATTTTTGGAGTTTCCTTTTGAGAAGAACTTCATGACATGTTTATCATGCTTAGATTATCTTCTCAGTTTGGGATTTTTAAACTTCAATTTTTAACTCCTCACAAGATTTTGAGTTTCCTGATACATTTTGGTAAAGGATTTTGGTTCACACTTTCAGTTTATAATTTTTACAGCCAATCACGCGGGTAGTTTTGGGGACATGTTACACTCTTATTTGATACATACATTCTGAATAATTTTTGTTATGAGATGCATATATGTGTTTGATGCATTTATAAGAACTGAATTTGGGCACATTATGTTTGCGATTACACCAAGTGATATTTATCGGTTATTATCGAGTTTCACTAATTTGGAATTGTAGTCACAAAATCATGCACTTTAGACATTTATTTATCCCAGTCTCATACTACTATTTAGAAGGTTCTCAAGGGAAGAAAGTATTAATTAACCCCGTCCTTTTGGCCATATCTTATTTATTTTATTTCATATTTTGTGACCTATTGCACCTATTTACCCAATCATTTACAAATATCCCACATCATTTTAACCCTAATTGGGGCACCCATGGGCGCCCTAGTCCCACTTGGGGGCGCCCTAGTCTATTTTCCACTTTCCCGCCATTTTTTGGGTCTTTTCTAGCCATTTTTCATTCTTATCTTTTATGTGGTTGGCCTTTTCGGGGTTAATTATGAAATTAGACCAAGAGAACCCTATAAATATAAAGTTATGAGACCATAATGAGGGACCTAGCATCATACACTACTATCACTCCATCTAGAGTTGCATCCATCTATTGCATTGGCATCCACATAGCTCCATCATCAAGGCACAAGCTAGGACATCTGCATCACACTTCATAGGGGAGATTCTATTCTATTCCATACACACATTCTACTACATTTTCTACATTTAGCTATTGCTCACTATTTCACAAAGTGTGACTGACACAAGAGCACCTAGGGCATGACATGCACACACACACGAACTACATTTGGGTCCGAAATGTAGTGCAAAACTTAGTTTAGTAAGCCCACTGTTGTGGAAGTTGAGGTCAGTCTGACCCATTCATTATGCATATTTATTTTTTAGGGTTTTGATACTTCCGTTTGGTCCTTTCTGCGCAGCTACTTCTTCCTCTTGGAATATTTGAAGCATTTGGTGCAATACAAAGAAATTAATGCAACCAAAAGAGTGAAAGTTACAACCCATCTTACGACCCTGTAAGAACTAGTTTTGGGGATTTTTCACATACCAGGGGCACCCAAATTATAGACCGTAGTACCCATGGGCACCCCAGTCCTGCGTTCAGTGCCCCGGTCTACTCGAGATCCAACCTTTTCGAGACCTCTGTGTATTTTTTCTTGCTCCTGAATTTTCCAACCAGACACGCCACACTCTGTGATGATGATCGTATGTTATCAACTAAGTCATTTACCTTTCTCTTTTGCACATTAGGGTTTAGTATTTCCTTTCATACATTGTTCTAGGTCATTTACATATTTTTTTACTGCATTTACCTAGTTATTTACAACGTTATATGTCCTCCTAGATTAGATTAACTATCTTGCACTACCTTAGTCTAGTTTAATTTTAGTTAATCGGAATGTAATATTTTTCAAATGTCTAGTTTTGATTGTATCCCCAGCTTTTGCATTGAACAAATATATTATCTTCACTTGGTAGTTTCAGGATTCATTCTAACTCTCACCTCTTTATAGGCATTTTATAGTTTAATTTCTGAATCATTTCCATGATATTTTTCATGATTGACGGTTTCACGAGGCTTAGTGGACACCCGTCTATCATTGGTATTTGGTTTTCTATTTCATATTGATAATTTACAATATTTTGTATTTTCACAGGGTCAATGTACACTCACCTATGTTTGGCATTTAGTTTTCTATTTCATATTAATCAATTTCAATGATATTTTACATATTTGATAGTTTTACAGGATCACTAGACACCCGCATATCATTGGCATTTGGTTTCCTATTTCATACCGATCATTTACAGTACTTTGTAGTTTCACATGGTCAATGGACACTTGTCTATGTTTGGAATTTAGTTGTCTATTTCATATTGATTTATTTCGGTGATATTTTACAGAGTTGATAGTTTTTGCAAGGTCAGTGGACACACGTCTATCATTGTAATTTGGTTGTTATTTCATACTGATCTAATTTTGGCACTCGCAGATATTGAGAAACATGGATTTAGTTGGACACTTGCTTTGAAAGCATTATTTTTCATTTCATACTAATCCATTTATATGATAATCATTTTAATAGTCTGCAATATTTTTAACTATGTTATATTTTTGTTTTTGTATATTAGTGTAAAGCAAAGAACTGTTTGGTAGATTTAGTGGGTGACTTGGATTTTGGGGACCAAAAGGTTCTTATTGGGGAGGTGTGATCCGGTGGACATTTTGGGTGGTCATAAGATCTCTAATTCTTTCTAAACCATTACATTACGGAAGATAATTTCGATAGATTTCCAATGGTATATGGATTGTGGAAAATGGAGATCGCATTCAAAAGTTATCACACACTAAAGTTCTAGTTCAACGGGTGAGAATTGAACACGCAAGCTTGAGATGATATGAACTCATGCAAACTCGCCAAGTGGACCAATGAAATTGTGAAAAGTGGAAAAAATGTTAAAAAATAAGTTATGGGGGGTTTTTATTTTCTTCTTCGATCCTCGACACTTGTGTTTAGAAAAATGGGCCCCATTATTTCCTAGTTGGGGTCCTCACCCAGTTTGACACGCTATTTTTAGGAAGGGTGTATTTTCCTCCTATTCTTCATATTATTTTGGAGACCACTTATTACTCATACACCAAATTTCCCAGCACACTATGCATGTAGGACTAATTTTCTACATTTTAAACTATGTATGCCTTGCCAACTCGCATTGCCACCTCACCTTGCCATATTTTCCCCACATGAAAACATGCCAAGTGCTTCATACTTGTCATAGTGCATCACATGTACACCTAAGCACTCCACACATAGCTTATGCACATTCTATATAATCCATTCGCTTTGTATGTCTCAATAAAAGTGGCCCCAATGGCCAATGTAACATAGCCACAATACGCTTGAATATAAACATCCACTCCCACCAACTTGCATAGCATGTGGGATGAATATAGTAAGTATTGGCATTGCATGGGATGAGGGCACCTAGGGGATTTGAACCACTTGACTGCGGGGTAAAAGATACAGTGTTTAACCAACCCACCACCGCTTGGAAACATTATACAAGGAACATTGTGGTATTTTTGGTATTTTTGGTATTTGTGGTATTTGAAGGGTAGTTTATAAACATGGTCATTTTTACCCTTTACACAAATACCAAAAATACCCTTTACATGGTCATTTTTGAGATTGTGAAATTAGTGGGTAGTTTATAAACATGGTCATTTTTACCCTTTACATGGCATTTTTAGGATTGCTATATAATTGAAGATTTGTTCGTAAATTCCTAGTTAATTAGTCTCGAGATTTTAATTTTCTTGATTGGTGTTAATTTGACATCATTTGAAGAATGTTTCTACCACTTTTGACGTATAACACGAGAAAATGGATTGTGTAAATGCTACACGAAGGTGGAAGACATTTTTGATCAAGTTCAAGTCTTTCAAAGGTCTACTAAAGCATATTTTTCAAGGTTTTGGATCCCTTATTCTTTGTCGGTTTTAATAGTTGTACTTGCAAATTGATTTTTAATGGATTATATGGCATTATAAGTTATCCTGGAGACATATCCCGATCCATTTGGTGAACCCTGTTATTGATTTTGGAGTTTGTGTTTAATTTTGTATTTGATTATTCTGATTATTTACATATTTTTATCATAAAGTAATTAATTGGGTAAAATTATAACACTTGTACACTCTTTCAAAAAATTGTATTTTGATCCTTTAATCATGCAAACTAGAAACGATTAATGAGTTAAAATTAGATTTCGATTCAATTTTTTTATCACATTTAAATCAGATTTTGGATTAAATTTTAATCAATTCCTATTTAATAATTTGGGAAAATGATTAATTTGTTGAGTTTTCATTTCAATAAACTATTTAAACACGGGATCAATGTTAGCTTACGAGATCATCACTTAAGTGAATAAGAAAAAATAGTGAAAAATTACATATAGAGAGAAGAAATAAGAGAGAGAGAGGAGGGTTGATAAATATGATGAATATGAATCTTATGTCGATGAAGAACCTACTTGACTTGAAGCACTGTGATCACAATCTCCTTCTTCTTGTGAGATATGGAAACATTCCATGGCATCGAATAAGTGTTTAAAAACATTGTTATGATATCTGCACTATGATGGGAACATGATGATATTTTCTTATCACAAGGTAAGAGTTAGGATATGGAGATCACTACCTTACTCCTCTAGGCATTTACATTTCTTATTCGTGACTAAAATCGACTTCATGACGCTCAAATGTTTTTATTCTTGTTTGTTACTCACTGAAATAGGTCTTCATCTTATAGATGGAAGGATTTCTCCTGAATGAAATTCTTGTCCTATGACCACCCATTGAACTGAAATATTGTGATTGCATATGCTTCCTCCTATGATGTGTGAACACACTTCAAGGTGTTGAATGAGTGTTTAATAACACTACTAAGTGAATTGAAACATGTGAAATTTATATGATTTCCCATTCTTGCAAACATGGTACTCCACATGGAGATCATCCCCTTACCCTTCTTGGTTCTAAAATCCTCCCGAATGGAATCAAATTAAGATGCTCGAAATATTCTTGATCATATGTTCCTCATTGAAATAGGGACTTTTTAGATACGATAATTATTCCTTGAGTGAAACTCTTTTCCTCAAACCTCTTATTGGACCAAAACTTGTAGTACAAACTCCTTATGTGACATGTAAAAACACTCCAAAGTACCGAATGAGTGTTTAGAAACACTATTGCGACACATTACACTGTGTGGACATGTGATGAATTCTTGATCCTACAAACATGATGGTCGGGGTACCCTGTATCTTGACTAGTTCATCTTGAATTGTTCCTTGACATGATGTGATTCACATGATGCCCCTTCTCTTGGAAAGAGATTTGAACACAAGGTCGGAATCAAGATATGATGATCATCACCTTACTCCTTGAACTTCACATTTCACCTTTGTGACATAGAATTATCCTTAGATGAAATTAACCTCGGGAGACACAAGTACCTTCTTGATCATTTGTTCCTTGTTGAAAATTTCTTCTTACAAACGAGGAAAGGAAAAACTCAACATTCGCCATCACACTCAATGAACACATTTCCATTCTATATTCTGAGGATATGATTGGGAATTGGGGCTCACTTTTATAGACCATGTTTGATATTACTTTCCACATCACCTTAAGCATGATGACTCCTTTGACCCTCACAGTTCACCTCTAGGAAAAAGATGTTACCTTTTCAAATGGAAACATGCTTAGCATTCATGGACATATTTTCACTCATCTACTCCTCATAGGTATTCTCCTCCAGATAGAAGGATTTCTCTCTAAATGAAACTTTTGCCTCTAACTTCCTATTGGGAAGGAATAATGTGGTTGCAATCTCCATCTTCGCGTGAGCTACGGGAACATTACGGGGCATTTGAGTGAGTTTTCAGGAATGTTCTTGTGAGGTTGATCTGAAAAATGATGGTATTGGGTTGATAAATATTAGTAGTGTATATGATGTAGGAACATAACTTTTATTCACCTCAGAGGCTCAATTCATGTTTGTAGAAGTTGAAATAATCCATCAAGATTTTGGTTCAGAGTTTCCCATGTATTTAGTCTAGAGCCTACATAAACTTACTCTAGAGCTTTCTGATTCACTTCATAATGAATACATCACATTTTTAGATGAATTCAACCATGGTTCCTCCTTTCTACCATAATTAGGATAAATAAAATCATCCGACTTCTTCTATCTAAGTGTGTCATGTAAAATTCATCTTGGGACTGATGTTTTGGGGGCTTGTGGGGGTTTTCTCTCTTATTTGAACCACAAGACAACTTCAAAGCCTTAAAATGGTGGAAAAAATCCATGATATGGGTGGGATGTGAATTGATACAAGTTATCCTAGCTTAATTTCAATACTTACTATTTTTGGCAAGTCTTGACTAGTGATGGCTATTTTTAGTAATTTTTACCCAATTTTCACCTCCGATGTTTTTCCTTGTTTTGAGTGTTGCATGGATGCTAAGAATTCACCATTTTTAAAAATTATTAAATTTGGAAATGTGAAGCCTTATACACTTAATATTTTTAGAAATTTATCTTTTGGATGTCATGTTGAAATGAAACTAGTCTCAAAACTTATGGTTTTTCTCCAGGACCTCCTACTCCAATTTTCAAGGTTTTTCTTCTATCAAAACTCTATATAACCAAATAGGAAAATTTCTAGGCTGAAAATTTCAACTTGCTACTACAAATTGTATAGAGAATCTATCGGGTTTCTTCTGTAGTTAGCTCAAAGGCATTTTTGAGAGGAGTGTACATGTAAAATTTCATTGGAAACACGTGCACGATAAGGGAGTTATGAACATTTCTTTGTTTTTTTATCATAGATGACTAGTAAAATTTGAGAAGCATGTCTGGTTAAAAATGGAGGTTAGGAGGGTATTTCAACAACTCATTTGTTTGAAAAATAGATACATGTTTTAGAGGGAAGGAGAGTTATTCAAATTTCCTCACAATCTTTAACTCACATGTGACCATTGCAGCTTAATCAAGGTTAGAATGACGTTGAAGTGAGTGTTGTCCAATTTTGCACCCTTGAAAATTTTAAATAACTTGAAGGGTCGTAGGCTATGGAATGGGGACCATGAAGTATTTTAAGAAAACCACATAGGTAAAACAAGAGCCGGAGGATGAAAGAAATAAGTTCATGGATGTTTTGAAGTGCCGCAGAGTGAAAGACTAAATTTGAAAAGACACAGAGGCTTAAAGTCGCGAAAAATAAAATGGAAAATCCATGAGTAGATGGAAAGGAAGTCCGAGATGTCAACATGAAGTTGTACCACATCGAAGCCACATACTAAATAAAAAAATCAATAGAACCGTGGAAGAGGAGACAAAGCCGCGTAAGCCAAAAACCACGTAGAACTAAATCGGAAAAGTCGTGTATCAAAGGAAAACAATGGTTTTCCGCAAATCACTAAAATGAACATGAATTTCAATATGATGATTCGATCTTTACAAATCTAATATTATTTGAAGAAATCCAAACCCTCTCTACATAGGAAAATCAGATTTCATGAAATTAATGAAGGTAGGTGGGCGAAGTAAAGGAAAAATCCCCAAACATGCAAAAGGTCTACTCAGAACGACTCAACCATCAAAATTAAATGTGGAATGGGCGCAATTCCTTCTTTAGCAAGGCAAGTGGCATGGGGTAGTGAAATTGTAGAACAATCAGATCTTCTCAAGAAATTAATGAGGGTGGTTGGGGGAAAAAGGGAATTCAAATTTTCCCCTCCTTTTTCTTCTCTCTTTCATCTAATTTTATATATATTGTAAAGTGATGCCTTATTTTAATGTTGGATACTTTGGGAATATGAGGGCATCATTTTATGTTGCACAAGTGTTCTAAGAGTCGCATGCCTTGGGATATGTCTCTGTAAATGTTTTGCATCTTCCTCATGTATCGTGATGATCTATGCATGATCTTTAAGCAATAAAATATTTGGTTTTGTGGCTCATTTTGGCCTTAACTATTGTTTTATTATATTCTCTTGCCTCTCATTCATTTGTAGGTGTGTTGTATGTGTTATTTCGAAGTCTATGTATATTGTGCATCGTGAAGGTGGAACCCTAGATGTGATTTTGATCTGTGGCTTTATTTTGGCCCTCTTCATCATTGTTTTCTTCCATTTTCTCTCTTGCCGAGTATTCATCCCCTTATTTTTGGTGTTATCACCTTCTCTAGTTTAGGTTTATGTTTTATGCATCTCCCGCATTTCAATTCCTAGGAGTAGTTTAGCATTAGAGGTAAGTAGAGGAAGTCGGACTTCTCCAAAGGTTTGTCTCAGTTTGAGTCCTACAACTTGGAGATAGTCCCATGTTGACTCAAATCCCGAATTTTCTATGATTCGGAATGGGTGCATATTTGAGCTCCAATAGTTTTGGCATGCTTGCTCAAACATTTAAAATTAATATTTAAAATTTTATCAAGTTTTGATGTGTATCTTGGTAAAGCTCTAGCCTTTTGAGGATTTACAATAACACATCTGGCAACTCCATTCAAGATATCAACTAGTTTCAGCAGTACTTTGCTGGTCTAAGTTTCCTTGGTTCATGAGAAGGATCCAAACACGATCGATAACAAGAGAAGAAAGCATATTTGAATACTTACAGTTATCCCCAGGAAGAGGTAGAAGAGGAAGATAGATTCAAAGATCTCCATCTCCTCCAAATTGAACTCTTTCAACACCTCCACATGGCAGGCCCTTCTTGCAATCAACAAGAGTTCTCAAACCAATTAGAATGGCTCATCAACAACAACCACCACTCAAAATCCATTTGTAAACTTCACGGTAGTATTCCACTCGCTTTGAATGCTCAAAATCTGATTCTAGTAGTTGCCTTAAAAAATATTCCATATTTTATTGGAGAAAATCACACTACTCTAGTTGATCACATTCAAGACATTACAAATGTCTGTGCTTTATGCATGAAGTTGTTGAGATGAACGTGGTAGTCAAACTTTTGGATTCATCACTTAAAGGAAAATCCTTACAATGGTTCAAATGTCTAGGGAAAGAACAATTCAAAACTGGGATCGATTATGCACAAACCCTTTGTGACCCAGGTTTGGAGAGAGATCATAGAAGTTATCTCTTTTAGAGAAGTTAACTACAATCAAGAGAGCACCTAATGAGAAAATGGTAGATTTCAACTTCATATTCTAGAGAACCTGGGATAGAATTCCAGCTCTATGATACCCGTAGCGAAGGTGCATTTCTTTACTTCTTAAACTTAACTTTAATATATCATTGTAATCTGATCCATGTGAGGAACAACTCTCACTGGTTGTTTATGCAATTACAATCAAAGATGAAAATAGTTTAATATGAGCTGGAAAATTAGCTCCTAGACCACCTATGTCATTTTATCTTGAACTACCTAAAGTCGATCAACCTTTAATTGCTCCTATCCTTGAGCCATATCTGCAACCTGTTGCTTCCACATCACAAACTCCTACTCGAAAAAGGAGGATGAAGAAATGAAGGCTTTGATTAGAAATTTTACAAACAAATTTATATCCCTATAGAAATAGCAAGCTCAATCCTATAAGAATTATCAAAATCAAGGGAAACCTTCTAATCAAGGATATCAACCGTGGAGAAATCAATATCCTGATAAAAGATATGCATAGAACCAATAAAATAACAGATGGCAGGATCAAATTTATCCTCTTCTATTGGCAAAAATCCCTCCCCCACAAGCACTTCCTCCTCCCAGTTCAAGTCGGGATTTGGTTCTGTGCAAAGCAACATGGCATAAGAAACAAAGTGTTTTTTTCTATGTAATCTTCCGCATAACCATCTTGGTTGTGAAAGGGAAATGCATCTTTAAGCATACATGGTTCAGATCTCTTCCAGTCAACAAGAACCATTGCTAGAGGCACCAAATCCAATAGTGGAAGCAAGTTAAGATACTAACAATGACACTAACCTCATGTTCTTTGGAGTTGAGGACTTCTGTGTAATTAACCAAATGGAAGGAAGTTATGACAGGACCATCAATCAATGTTGTTGATAATAGGCGAATAAGAAAATGATGTTAAAGTCACAATCTTCACCTTTCGTAGATCACACCAATGTCATGGGAAAGGAAAAAGGAGCCATGGTGAACAAAAGTGATCCACCCGAGCTTCTTATCAAATTCACGACCAAGGAGGGTACTTGTTTAGTTAAAGCCGCCAAAAGAAATCATCACAAGAAAAGAAAGAAGGAGCATGCCGCATGATGTAGAAATTTGTGGGCCTCCCATTTAACATTGTTAAGCAAATGAAGAAAACTAATTTCAACGTCTTTATGTGGGATGCACTTGTTATTGCATCGCAATGGGATCTCTTGTGTGTAGCCCTTAAGCAATTGCCTCTAATGGATCCAGATGCGCAAAAATCTCATGTCGTGGTCCATGTATGTCAAGAAAAGGATGAGAAAGTAAGATAAACTATTGACACCCCACCCTTTTACATGTCATTAATTATGGGTAAACACTTAGTTCATAATTGTATGATTTATTAAGGGGCTAGTACCTCTGTAATGCCCAAGAAAATTTTTGATATCTTAGGTCTCAAAGACATTACGATGATCTAAGGGGGTTCACAACTTGATGGATCAATTGTGGGTGTGTTGGGAGTAATAAAATATCTTGAGTTAACACTTCATGCTTGCCCAAGCCTCACTATAACCCATGACATTTCACTCATCGACCTATGTTTTCGATTTATTTGTCTAGAGACTTCACTACTAAGGTGGGTGGCTATCTATCTTGAACTGGACTCACATTCTTTTGAGGACCAAATATGGTACCCGATTCACAATACAAGTTGATCCCATATTTTCTTACCATATTGAGTCATATGACCTGTCAACACTAAAATTTTCCTCTGTAATTTCTATTTCATTAATGTATGTATTAGGAATATCTTTGTTGTTAAGTATAATTAGTAATAGCGTCGATAGAAGATAACGGCGCCGTCGATGCGATGCTGCCAATAATGTGGAGTACAAAGAATGTGATCAAAGTACAATAGGAATGTTGTAAAAAGTAAATATTTTTCGTAAGTGGTCCGGTAATGTTAAAATGTCAAAGTTTGGGTAATTAGAGAAGTAGGGTCTACATGATTAGGAATTAGAAATATTATATTGGTAATAAGGACAAGGAGTGAAGTCATAAATATTTTGTATATTTTATTTGTAAAAAGTCTAAAAATGTGGAACCCATGTAAAATGATAAGGTTTGTCTTATCTTAGAAGATAAGCTTACATGTACACATAAGAGTTAAGGTATGGAATATGATTCGTCGTAGTGGATTTCTTATCCTATCTTAGAGATAAGATAGATAAGCCTGGAAGTTCTATAAATAGAGACGCTACACCCCTCATTTAGCATAGAAGGAAGTAGTGAGGAATATTGTAGGAAGTGTGCGAAGGAAGCCATCGCTTTAAAGGTGTGTTGAAGAAGCTATTAAGAGGTGTAATTGTAAAGTTTCTCCCATAGTCTTGGTGAAAGGCAAGTGAAGTCAATAACACTTGTAGTACCTCATGGGTGAGATTATAATTTCATGTTAATATTATAATTTACTTTGATATTTCATATTTTTCATCATTCCGTCTTATCATAGTCAATGGTATTCTTGTGTTATGTTGTTGTTTTGTTTCCAGATTACATCCACCAAACTAAAGGCTGTGCATTAGTAAATAATCATAGCACGAGGAGTTCCCGGTGAAGAATTATCATAGTGCCGGATTGGTGTTGACATTTTGGTTCCGTTGGCCGACCATTCCTCGTTGGTGGATTTTTTGGAGAGATATTCCCACTTAGTCAAAAATCAATTAGAGGGTAACCTTGTTTTTACTGTGAATAGTAGTTACCATGGTAAAGTCATTTTTGCTGGAATAGTATTTACCGCAGTAAAGTCACTTTTTACCGTGAATAGTATTTATTGCGGAACTTCACTTTTTTGTGAATAGTGTTTACCGCACAAGAAAGTCGCTTTTACCGCAGATAAGTCAAGTTTTACCATAGTTTACCGTGGTCATTTCTATTTTACTGTAGAAAGGTGTAAAGTCACTTTCTAGTATAGTGATCCAATTATTTGTGCACATAAGTCTTGTTGATTTTACTTGTGGGTTGGTATTTCACGGTGGTTACTTTTGAAAATGGGAAAGATTCATGTTTTTTCAGCTCAATCTAATGAAGATGCTTCTTCTTTCATTCAAGAGTTTAAGTGATCTTGTATTTGTAATGGCCTTATAAGAAGGGAACAATGGACTAAAATTTTTCCTACCTTTTTGGATGGTTCAAAGACTTAGGTGGTTTGAAACACTATGTGATAATGTGAAAAATTCATGGGATTTATTAACTGAAAGTTTTCTTGAAGAATTTGGTGAACAACAGAAATATGCAGATCTCATGATCGAGATCACAAAGCTATCCCAAGGAGAGAAGGAGAAGATAAGGGATTATCATGCTCGTGTTCTAGAGCTAAGGAGGAAGCTCGATGCCCGAGATCCTAAGGAAGGACTAGCGGATGGGTTGATGAATGGCATGGATAATCTCCTCTGTAAGCACTTCATTTTTGGGATGAAGCCAGAGATCAGACAACGAGTGAAGTATGACCGCCCAGCTACCATTGAACAAGCAAAGGAGATTGCAAGAAGGCAAGAAGAAAGCATGGAAGAGGAGCCCAAAGAAATTGTTGCTAAAGTAGAGCCTACACCAACACCTTTGGTCCAGAATCCACAACCACTCTCGGTGAGCACAAATATTTCTCCTAGTACATCTACTGAGTATGAAGATTTGCTCAAAAAGATGGGTCAATTAACTATTAATCTTCTTCAAGGAAAGGAATTTAGTTCTCAGGGAGGAGATAGAGGTCCAAAAAGAAATATTTCTAAAGTTGTATGTTATGGTTGTTATAAAAAGGGTCATTATAAGTATAATTGTCTAGATAGAGCTTCTACATCTAGTAAAGGAGATAATGATAAAGGAAAAGCACCTGTGAATTCTTTTGATGTAGTAGATAAGAGCAGAAATAATGAAGTAGATGTGTTTGTAACAAAAAGAAAGAAAGAAAAAGATAATCAAGATGGAAATGATCCTAAGAAGATGAAAGAAGAAACTAGTAAGAAACATAGGAGAAGAAAGTTGGGTGTGCAGGATTTTCTGATTTCATAGGGGCAAGGACCATACTCCATCTTGGAAGATCTGTCCAAAAGGCCTGCAAATATTACATATGGTCAACTCTTGGCTATGTCTTCTGAGAAGAGGCGGGAGTTGCGAGGTGGACTCAATGCTCGAAGAAGGAAGGAGGTTGAGGTCCCTGTTTTGGAGGCAGAGGTAGATCCCTATGCTCCACAAGCTGAGGTATTATGTAATGGTATTTCAATTCATGATGTCTTAGTTGATGGAGGTGCTGCAGTTAATGTAATGACCGAGTCTGTAATGAATATGTTGGGTTTAAAAATTGATCGCCCTTCAACACTTATGTTAAGGTCATTAAATAAAGGAAAAACTAAACCAAAAGGTGTAGTTTCAAATGTGGCAATATCTGTTATGGGTGTGGTATGTGTGGTAGACTTTCAGGTGATGAAAAATGGTACTGTTGCGTACCCACTCTAATACCGGGAAGACCATGGCTAAGGAGAGTTCATGCAAGAAACTACTAGAATGAAGGTTTCATGACACTTGGACGTGGTAGAGAGAGGGTGAAGATAAACGTGATTCCTCGACATCATAAAGCGTAACTGTGGATTCAAGTGATGAAACCGATGATTGGACATCCTCTCGATTACTCTAGTACCAAAGAAGTGGACATCGAAGATGAAGAAAGTGAGGTGGATGTTTCAGTCATGGATATCCTTCCACACACCCAACTCATGACCCCATAAAATTATCTCGAAGAAGAAGTTGATGATCGTCTCCAACAAATAAAGATTGGTAATGTTGTGATGGAGAGTGAGAAGGAAACCTACTTCCAGCTCTTTCGAAGGTACATACACCTATTCACTTTTGATTATAAGGAACTCCGTCAAGTAAGTTGGGTAGAACATTGTATTGAGCTGGTAGATGGTGCTAAGCCCATAAAGCAAATGCCATATAGAATGAATCCTAATTTTTCCAAGACTATAAAAGAAGAAATAGATAAGTTGCTTGATGCAGGATTCATATTTGCTGTGGAGAATTCAGAATGGGTTTCTCCCATTGTGATCTCAATAAAAAATAATGGGAAGCTACGCATTTGTGTTGATTACAGGAAGCTCAATAAGGCAACAAAGAAGGATCATTACCCTCTTCCATTTTTAGATCGGATCTTGGGCGAAGTAGGCGGCCGAGTGCTATAGTTTTGCTGATGGATATAGCGGCTACAACCAAGTTCGTATAGTAGAGAAAGATCAGTTGAAGACCACGTTCACCACTCCTTGGGGAACGTTTGCTTATAGAGTTATGCCTTTTGGGTTGTGTAATGCTCCAGCAACATTCCAACATTTGATGAATAGGGTGTTCGAACCCTACATTGGGACCTTCATCGAGTATTTACGGATGATTTTTGCATCTATGGGAGTTGGACCACTGCACCAAATGGAGACAAAGATTTCAAAGGTTAGATGAAGCACAATCCTCACTAAACCCTACAAAGTGTGTCTTTGGATGTTCTAAAGGCGTTTTGTTAGGGCATGTTGTATCCAGAGATGGTATTGGTACTGATCCTGATAAAGTTTCAAAAATCAAAGATTTACCATTTCCTATGAATAGAAGTAAGTTGAGATCATTTTTAGGCCATGTGGGTTACTATAGAAGGTTCATCAAGAATTTCTCAAAGATTACACAGCCACTAACCCAGTTCTTGAAGAAGGATGTTACTTATGAACCAGGAAATAAGGCGCATGAAGCTTTTGGACAATTGAAGGAAGCCACGTGTCTTCACCTATTTTGAAGAATCCGGATTGGGAGCAAGCCATTCATTGTATACAACGATGCCTCGGATGCAGCACTAGGAAGTACTTTGAGCCAAAATGATGAAAATGGGAATGAACATCCAATCTACTTTGGGAGTAGACAAATGAGCAAAGTGTTGAGGTAAATTATACATGAATCAAAAAGAGGCTCTGCTATCATTTTTTCTTTGTAAAGAAGTTTAGAAATTACTTGCTAGGGTAAAAATTTCTAGTTGTAATAGATCAAGGAAGCCACTTCATTAATGAGGTGGTAGAAGCCCTAGTCAATAAGTTTTCTATTAAGCATAGGAAGGCAACAACATACAAGCCAAGCACAAATGGACCGGGTGGAGCGAACAAATTTTGTGTTGTGTCAAATTCTAGCAAAGATGCACCTTGCAGTACATAAATGGGATAAAAGGATTCATGCATCATTGTGGGCATATAGGGCAACATCAAAGTCAAAGCAACAAGATACTCTCCATTTCGATTTAGCCTATGGCATTGATCCAGATTCTTCCTATTGAGTTTGATATTCCCACTATGAGAGTTATGAAAAATGAAAGGATGGATGAAAGTGATTCAAGAAAAAGAAAGGTTAGTACATCTTCATTTCTTTGGAGGAAATGAGAGAAATAGCAAAGGATACAAGCCATAAGAAGAAAATGAAGCAGAAGGAATACTTTGATCAAAAGATCCGGTGGTCTCCATTTCATGTGAATGACTTGGTTCTAGTATATGATTCCAGATATAAAAAAGAAGACAGAGAAAATTTCTTCCAAAATGGATGGGGCCCTACAAAATAGCAGTTGTGCATGAAAATGGTACGTCTGAATTGGAGGAATTGGATGGCACTCCCATTACGAAATGGGTCAACCACGACAAGTTGAAGATTTTCCAAGCACCAGAATAGTCTACTCCGAGGATGGAGTAGAAGCTAGGAAGGGGGAAGATGTCGACACTAAAATTTTCCTCCGTAATTTCTATTTCATTAATGTATGTATTAGGAATAGGATGTTGTTAAGTATAATTAGTAGTAGCATCTAATAGAAGATAACGGCGCCATCAGTACGGTGCCGCCAATAATGTGGAGTATGGTAACAGTCAAAGTACAATAGGAATGTTGTAAAAAGTAAATATTTGTCGTAAGTGGTCCGGTAATGTTAAAATGTCAAAGTTTGGGTAATTAGAGAAGTAGGGTCTACGTGATTAGGAATTAGAAATATTATATTGGTAATAAGGACAAGGAGTGAGGTCATAAATATTTTGTATATTTTATTTGTAAAAAGTCTAAAAATGTGGAACCCATGTAAAATGATAAGGTTTATCTTATCTTAGAAGATAAGCTTACATGTACAAATAAGAGTTAAGGTATGGAATATGATTTGTCGAGTGGATTTCTTATCCTATCTTAGAGATAAGATGGATAAGCCCTGGAAGTTCTATAAATAGAGAGGCTACCCCCTCATTTAGCATAGAAGGAAGTAGTGAGAAATATTGTAGGAAGTGTGTGAAGGAAGCCATCAGTTTAAAGGTGTGTTGAAGAAGTCATTAAGAGGTGTAATTGTAAAGTTTCTCCCATAGTCTTGGTGAAAGGCAAGTGAAGTCAATAACACTTGTAGTACCTCATGGGTGAGATTGTAACAGTTTCATGTTAATATTATAATTTACTTTTATATTTCATATTTGTCATCATTCCGTCTTATCATAGTCGATGGTATTCTTGTGTTATGTTGTTGTTTTGTTTCCAGATTACATCCACCAAACTAAAGGCTGTGCATTAGTAAATAATCATAGCACGAGGAGTTCCCGGTGAAGAATTATCATAGTGCCGGATTGGTGATGACAGACCCAACTCTCATCCAATCAAATTTCCTAATACAAGAACAACATGAGCAAGATTTAGTTCCAGATGAATAGGTTATTCCTCTTTCCATGCCTAATTTGATGTTGGATGAATGGGATGAGAGAGATCATAAGTTTGATCCTTATGATGAAGAGCTTAAAACTTTTGAGATTGGTCTAGGAACCTATTGCATTCTCCAGGAGGAATCTATGATACCCACGACATTCAAACAAGAAGAGGAAAATGTTTCTAGACTATGGTGGATGTTCTTTGATGGTTCTAGAAGTAGAAATGGAGCCAAGGCAGTGTTGTGCTCATTTCTCCAAAAAATGAAAAGTTCTTCTTTTCTCATAGATTTCAATTTGCATGTTCTAATAACATAGTAGAATACGAAGCATTGGTGCATGGTTTGTTGATTGTGGAAAAGAAAAAAATCAAGATGTTGCAGGTCTTTGGAGACATTGAATTGGTAATTCACCAAGTCTGCAGAACATGTACGACGAAGAAAAATTTGTTGAAAGCCTATAAACACAGAGTTTGGGTTTTTTTAGATAGCTTTGATGTCATTAACCTATAAGTTGTGCACAGAAGGTTGAACAAAGATGCATACCAAATGACAACTCTTAGTTCTCAATTCTTGCCTGCTAAGGATTTTATCAAAGAGAATGCCCACCATATCAAAATGGTGGTCAAGCCTTCCATTCCGAGAAAATCAAACCTGTTAGTAGGTATTTGACAGTGATGTGAAAATTGTGCAGTTCATTCAAAATGAGGCAGAGTTCTTCTCTAAGATATAATCTTATTTGCGAGAGGTCTACGGGATCAAATTATTCAAATAAAATCAAATAAGTTACCCAATGGGTTAGTCACTTTGGAGCATATTTTTCACATATGATGAGTTTAAAGGAGTGGAAAAGAACATGGCAGCAAAGAAAGGAGATTATCAACTAGTTTCAATTTCTCCAGGTAAAGAAATTCTACTTGAAAACGTATATAATGAAGAAGAAAAGGAAACTTTTGTTTCCTTGTGTCAGAAGTTAAGTGACGTGTTTTCATGAGACTATGAAGGTGTAAAATAATTCAATTCAGCAATATTCCAACATTCCATTGATCTTCATCCCAACATCAAGCCAATTAGACAAAAACATGGGCCATTCAATCCCAAGATTGAGCCCCTCATGAGAAAGGAACTCTCCAAACTCATTAAGGCCAAAATAATTTTTCCAATCAAGTATTCTACTTGGGTGGAAAATCTGGTCCTAGTAAGGAAGAAGAATGGTGAAATATGGATCTGCATGGATTTTAGAGATTTGAACAAGGATTCCCTCAAGGATCACTACCCCTTGCCTTCCATGGAATAAATTTTGCATTTTGTAGCAGGAGCAGAGAGGTTCTCCATGCTCAATGGTTATTCTGGTTTTAACCAAATTAAAGTGAAGGAAGAGGATCAGTATAAAATTACGTTCACCACCAAATGTGGAATGTTTTCTTATCAAAAAATGCCTTTTGTCTTATCAAATGTAGGTGCTACTTTCCAAAGAGAAATGGATATTGATTTCAAAGGATATATCAATCAATTCATCTTGGTTTACCTAGATGACATTACTATTTTCTCCAAGCAGAGTGTGGATCACATGAAGCACTTAGAGAAAGTACTTGAAAGATGCAAGGAATTTGGTGTATTCCTTAATCCTAAGAAGTGCAACTTTTTTGTCCCTAGAGCCAAGCCCTTGGGGAATATTGTATCAAGAGAAGGCATTTTCATTTATGTAGAAAGAATTATAGCTATTGTGACTCTTTCCTTACCATCTCACAAGAAGGCTCTACAATCATTCCTTGGAAAAATCAACTTTGTTAGGCACTTCATTCCTAACTTCATGGGTTTGGTAAGACCTATTACTCTCATGCTCAAAAATGATGTAGCATTCAAGTGGAATGCGGAAGGGAAGGATAGCTTTGAAAAGATAAAACAAGAGATTGCTCAGGCCCCAACATTGATTAATCCATATTATACCAAGGATTTCATCCTATATGCTCATGGGTCGAATCAAGTATGAGTCGCGGTTTTGGCACAATGAATGATCAAGTAATGGAGCATCTTGTGGCATTTTTTCAGCCAAACACTAAAGAATTATGAGCTCAAGTACAATCACATTGAAAAAAAGTGTTTGCCATCATGAGATCCTTGAAGAAATTCAAAAGTATGATTTTTGTTAGCCGCGTAAAGGTTTTAGTGTCACATTCCAGCGTTAGAGAACTCGTTATGGGAGCAGAGATTAGTGGAAAATGAGAAGGATGGGTGAATAAAATCATGGATTATGATGTGATCATTAAAGCCACAAAATTAGTAAGGGGAAAAACACTTTGTGAGAAGTTGCACTTTGGATGTTAGGGAATCTCAAGAGACAACGCTCATGAATGAGGTGCCTTCAAATGATGAGTTGTTGTATGATGTTGAGTGGTAGTAGGATGAGAGAAATGTATTCAATGATCATAGATGGATTGTCAATACGTCAATTTTTTTGTCTACTAGTGCATACCCTCTTGGTTTGAATAAAACAAAGACAAGAAACCCGAGGTGAAAGGAACGATAACCGATCATACCAAGCCAAGAACACGAGATGCTAATCAAACACCACAATCAATAAGATGAAAGCAATTCACCGAATAACTTTACATAAAACCTTTGTAAAAAAATGAGCAACAATATCATATATTATTATGGAACTCAATGTAATACATTGAGAATGGGCCTTGCTTAAATAGGAAATGAATAACAATCTAAGAACCAATCAAGGTCGTTGTTCGAGCCATAAATCAAGGAAATAACTAGTCATCAAAGAACTAGTCAAGATCATAGATTTAGGAGAGAACCAAACATCAAGGATCTAGTCAATACCATAGATCAACACCACACCCTCCCATATTGCTGAATGGGTGGAGTGATGCTACAAATCTGTATGAGTTGCCCAAAACAACTACTCAAACACTGAAAAACTAACACTGGAATGCACCAAAATAGATCCCCCATAAGAGATATTGTCAACATGCCAAAAGTGTTGAAAATACAGATACAAAATCTCTCAACAAACAAGAGAGATACACTACACCTGCTAAAGAACAATTCTCAAAACAAGAAGCATCACAATGCAGAAGGTATAGAAAGTGGAGCAAGAGGCCAAATGGTGGAGGAGATTCCTCTCAATGAATGCCTATGTCGCAACCACGAGTGATCGAGATATCCACCCCAAATGAACACGGATGGATGAAGAAGATGCATGTACATGACTTTGTGCAAAATGCACAATGGGTGCATGCAAAAGAACATTAGAATGTGTGTTAGGTTGATCATGTCCGATAGCTGAAATCTCGTGGTTTCTCAAGCTCGATTGAAGGTGCGAGAACTCATGTGTTGCTCATGATCCTCAGAAAGAGTCAAGCAAACAAAAAAGGAGCTCTATCAATGTGTGATCCCAATGAAGTATCTGCTCAAAACCAATGTCATGACGAGAATTCCACTTAACATGTGGAATAGAGGAAACAATACCCTGTGAATGTCTGCCAATGACTCCTCTAGTAAGACTCATAGAACAGAGCATGTGAGAACTAAATGCAGTGGTATGCTTCTTAAAAAATCCATGCAACTGAGCAGAAGTAGGATACACAACATGTGGTACTATAATAGGCACATATGTGGAAGAGCATGTAGTAAAAAGCCTCATAGGTTTAGAAGCATCAAAAGTAGGTTCAGGCTCAAAGACTGGAAAATCAATGTTAGTGGGTACAAGAGCAACAACTACAAGTAGACTAGGAGCATGGATATGGTTGTCCACAATATGATGGTGATGTTGTAGGCTAGCAAGTTTGTTCTGCAGGAAGTGTATTATTGTACCCTTATCGTGAATGAGTGATTGTAGAAGAGAATTTCGCTTCTTGAGCGATCTATTTTCTTCCACAAATTTTACAATATCCTCTTGAAGTCCACATACTTCAAAGAAAAGCATATCATTCTCAAAATCCATGATACCATGAAAGGAATGATAACCAGATCGTACCAAGCCAAGAACATAGATGCTAATCAAACACCACGATCAATAAGATGAAATCAATTCGCCAGAATAACTTTACATAAAACCTTTGTAAACAAATGAGCAACAATATCATATGCTATTATGGAACTCAATGCAATACATTGAGAATGGGCCTTGCTTAAATAGGAAAGGAATAACAATCTAAGAACCAATCAAGGTCGTAGTTCAAGCCATAAATCAAGGAAATAACTAGTCATCAAAGAACTATTCAAGATCATAGATTTAGGAGAGAACTAGACATCAAGGATCTAGTCAATACCATAGATCAAGGAAAGAACTATACCTAATAACTAGATAATATCTCCTAATATCTGAATAAGATAAAAGAAATATCCACACACATAAGTGGGTGAGGATAAATACAATGAAGGTAAATAAAGTACCTAGGTGAACATGAGATAAGGTAAATACCTACTCTAACAAAGGCTATGATCTATTCCTTATGAATTGATTGATGGTGTCTTATTCAAAATAAATATTGATGGAGTATTGCTCAGGTGTATTGAAGGTGAGCAATGTGATATGGTTTTAACTGATTTCTAAGATGGTTTCTCGGGTGGACATTTCTCTGTTAGAGCTACAACCATGAAGATTATAAAAGAAGGTTATTTTTGGCCCACTTTGTCCACGGATGCTCACAAATGGGTTAGAAAATGTAAAATACATGCACTCTTCACTAGAAAGAAAAGATTGGCAGCCCTACCACTTCATCCAATTCAAGAAGATCAGTTGTTTGCACAATGGGGTCTTGACTTCATTGGTATGATCAACCCGCCATCTAGTACTAGTCACAAATGGGTCCTCACAATGATAGACTATTTCACCAAGTGGACTGAGGCCGCACCATTAAAGGAAGCCAATGAATCAATCATCCTAGAATTTATTGAAGAAATTGTTACAAGGTTTGGCGTCCCTCAGACCATCATTTTTGATAATGCTAAAGATTTTCTAGGGATCCAAAATTTCTAATTGGGACTTGGGATTTATCTAAAAACTTCTTCCAATTATTACCCCCAAGATAATGGATTGTCGAATCTAATCAAAATCATGAAAAGGACAATGGACATCAATAAAAGACAATGGCACATAAAGGTAAAAATTCTCTTTGGGCAAACAGGATAACAACAAAGAAAGCAATTGGCACTTCTCCCTACAAATTGGTATATGGTAGGGAAGCAAGATTACCATTGTCACTAGAGTTGTCTTCATTTGAGTTAGCTCAACAGCTTGAATTTGAAGGTGCATGTCAAAGGGAAATTAGAATGGTGGAATTGGTGTAACTAGAGGAAAACAAGAATGTCGCCATGGTCAAGTTGGAACAATATCGTGCTACAACCAAATAGTGGTTTGACAAAAAGGCTAGAAATCAAACATTTAAAGTTGGAGATCTCATTTTGAAGTGGGATGTAGATCAAGCTAAACTAGGGAGACACTCCAAATTTGATGTTATTTGGAGTGGACCATACATCATCACCGCTTGCAAGGTGGCTAATTCATTTGAGTTGTCTGATCTTGATGGGAATGCACTTCAAATCCCAATAAATGGGATTCACCTCAAACCTTCTCATTAAAATATTTCATGCATCTTGTATATAATAGAGTAGAATTTCAATTCCTCTAAGTGCTTTCAACACATTGCATTGTTGGTAGTATAGGTTTCTTTCCCTAAGTGTTTTACACAATTTTGCTGCTTGGAGATGTTCTTGTGTAGTTTCATCATGTTTTCAAGATTGCTTCTTAAGGAAGAAGGGTCAAAATATCAAGGATTAGTTGCAGTCACTTCAGAAAGTCAAATACAGAGCAACTAAATAAGACTCGAGGGATTTCAAGAGCTGACTCCATACCCAAAGGATGTTAAGGTTACCAATCATCTCATCTATCTAGAGTAAAGTGGCCCCTATGAGTCGCCAAAAATGTTGTCCAATTTTACACCCTTGCAAAATTTGAACAACTTGAAGATCTGCAAGCTATGGAATGGGTACTGTGGAATAGTTTAAGCAAACTACAAAGGTCAAACAAGAGCCACATGATGAAATAAATAAGTCCGCAGATTTTTTTGAAGTGTCGCAGAGTGCGGGACTAAATTTGAAAAGTCGCGGAGGCTTAAAGTAGTGGAATAAAGCAAATGGGAAAGTCACGAGAGAGATGGAAAGGAAGTCTCAGGATGTAAATGTGAAGTTGATCCACATCAAGTTGTGGAGTAAAGTGGAAAAATCAATAGAACCATAGAACATGATACAAATCCACGGAATCCAAAAACCGTGTAGAACTAAAGCAAAAATCTGCATGTCAAATGAAAACATCAATTTTCCATGGATTGCTAAAATGAACATGAATTTCAATCTAATGATTCGATCTTTGCAAATCTAATATTATTTGAAGAAATCTTAACCCTCTCCACATAGAAAAATCAGATTTCATGAAATTAATGAAGGTAGGTGGGTGAAGTAAAGGAAAACTCCCCAAACACAAAAGGTCTACTCAAAACAGCTCCACCACCAAAATTAAATGTGGTATGGGCATCATTCCTTCTTCAACGAGGCAAGTGGCATGGGAAGAAAATTGTAGAACAATTAGACCTTCTCAAGAAATTAATGAGGGTGGTTGGGGGCAAAATGGAATTTGAATTTCCCTCTCTTTTCTTCTTCTCTCTTTCTTCTAATTTTCTATATATTGTAAAGTGATGCCTTGTTTTAATATTGGATACTTTGGGAATATGAGGGCATCATTCTATGTTGCACAAGTGTTCTAAGGGTCGCATTCCTTGGGCTATATCTTTGTAAATTTTTTTCATCTTCCTCCTATATCGTGATGATTTGTGCATGATCTTTAAGCAATAAAATCTTTGGTTTTATGGCTCATTTCAGCCTTAGCTATTATTTTATTGCATTCTCTGCCTCTCATTCATTTGCAGGTGTGTTGTATATGTTATTTTAGAGGTTTTTGTCTATTGTGCATCGTGAAGGTGGAACCCTGGATGTGATTTTGATCTGTGGCTTCATTTTGGCCCTCTTCATCATCATTTGTTACACCCTTAATTATATATCTTACATGGGATGGATATAGCCAACTTGTGGCTATCATAACTACTTATCATGATGTATCTCTTTCATATATGATCTATTCTCATTGGTTGGTCGGCCTTGTTAATGGCCATATCATAGGAATAGTATAAATAGGGGTTATAGGTAGTGGATGATCATTATGTTGAGTATTTGAGTCTTATTATATGTTTTGGAGGTCACCCCTTGAAGTGGCCAAGCTATTTTACTTTCATATTGAGAACTTATCTGCAATATTGTGTTATTTGGTGTTCTATTTCTGATGATAATCATAATTAATCAAGTAATTTCATTACAAGTGGTATCAGAGCTTGATCTCAGCCAGGACGACGTCAAACCCTAATTATGAAGGTTTGGCTATATCTAAAGATTGCTAGTGAATTTTTCTACAATTTTATTTGTGGTGTGGCAAAATAATTCAAGTAAGCTTCTCCCCAAATTTCAATCAGTTTTGACTTGTTTTTCAAAATTTATTATGGTTCTATATTTATTCATAATTTGGCTCCTTAGGGTGTAATTTTTGGAAAAATTTCAAATTTCTTATATTTTTGGAAACCCTCAAAAATAGCTAGGGTTTCTTTTTCATAAACTCCTATATTCGGCCAAAAAAATTACGAAACCCTAAACCCTAAAATTATGCCCTATTAAGTCTACCCCTAGGCCCAAACCCTTCGCCATGGCTGGTAGATCTACCCAAGGCCAAGGAAAAGGAAAAACAACTCCAGGAATGACCCCAAATAAGGAAGATATTACTTCAGAGTCTACTGGTTTGGGAGTATCTAAGGTAGTCATCCAACTTCAGGAAAGGGTTAACAATATGGTGAGTAAGGATGACCTTAATGTTGAGCTTCATCAACTGAAAGGTAGCCTTAGGAGTGAGATTCAAAAGGATTTTCATGCAATGCAGTAGGTTGTTACATATTATTTCAAATACAACTTCTAATGCCAGTCATATGGGTTCCACTAGAAATGGTCACATAGATACAAATCACTCCAATCAGGGAGGATCCTTTAATCATTCAAGTGGATCTTCTCACCAATGGAGGGGCATGATTCCAAAAGTTGAAATGCGTAAATTTGATGGAAAGGATCCACTCAATTGGATTACCCAAATGGAAAATTTATTTGATCTCCATCAAATCCTAGGAGGACAAAAGGTAACTATGGCATCCTTATACCTAGAACTTGATCAATTTGTTTGGTATCGTTGGTTATGTGCTCAAAGGCAAAAGAATGGCCTAAATGTCACCTAGACAGTTTTCACTTAAGAGCTTCAATTACACTATATTTCTAGTTTTTCTGAGAATTACTTCAGCCAATTAGCAAAGCTATGCTAAATTGGTTTATTTAAGGAGTATGTCCATCAATTCCAAACTTTGTCCTTGCGTGTGGAGGATATTACAGAAGAGTATTTGAATGACCTATTTTGGGGGTCTTAAGGACCACATTGAGCATGAGGTACGCATGTTTAACCCACTCAAGGTTTCTGATTCTATTATCATGGCACGTCGAGTAGAGGAAAAATTTCTTTCCAGTAGAAGGCAGTCCTTTTCTAGCATAAAAGATCATAACACCTTGTCTCCTTCTTACCCTCAGCCAATTCGGTTGACACCTCAACAAATTGAAGAAAAAATAGCTAAACGGTTATGCTTTAACTGTGATAGCAAATATGGGCCAAATCATAAATGTTCGAGAAAAATTGTTCTACATTGAAGGATCTCGGTGATGAGGAAGAATATGAGGCAACATCAACAGAGGAAGTGGAAAAATTAGAGGAAGAATCGGAGATCCTCAATCCACTATTTCATGTCATGCTCTATCAAATATTAGTACTCCACAAACCCTTCAAGTTGTGGGTTATATTAACAAGCATAAGGTAACATGATCTTGATTGATTCGGTAGCACACATAATTTCATCAATCATAAGTTGGTAGCAAGACTAAATTGTTTCATCTACCCAAAGCACCATAATTTCAAGTAATGATTACGGATGGTGGCACGGTCCCAATGTTCGAAATGCCATAAAGTCAAAATCATGATGGGTGATTACATATTGGAATCTATGATGTTTGTTATTCCCATGGGAGGAGCTGATATTTTCTTAGGTGTTCAGTGGCTCACTACTTTGGGCACCATAGAGATAAATTTCTGGGAATTGTTCATGCGTTTTCATTCTGAGGGTAAAAATTTGAACTTCGAGGTCTACAAGCTAAATATATTCTAATGGTAAGTTCTCACCAAATGCAGAAGATTCTTAAAAAGGGGTTTGAAGGTTTTATAGCTCGATTATTCTCTATAGAAGTCCAACCGCAAATGAAGGTATTGCATCCTAATCTTCAAAAGGTTATTAATCAACATGTAGTTGTCTTCAAGGATCCAAGAGGATTACTGCTAAAAGAGAGCATGATCATGCTATTCAGTTGATTCCAGGAAGCCAACCCCCCAACATCAGGCCTTATAGATATCCATATGTGCAAAAGAGTGAGATCGAGAAGATGGTGGAGGAAATGTTGGAAATGGGTATTATTCGTCACATTCAGAGTGCCTATTCTGCTCCCGTGGTGATGGTGCATCGCAAGGATGGAAGATGGTGCATGTGTCTAGATTATAGAGAGCTTAACAAGTTCACTATCAAAGATAAGTTTCCTATTCTTGTCATTGATGATTTATTAGATGAGTTGCATGGTGCCATTTATTTTACAAAACTATATTTGCATTCTGGGTATCACCAAATTAGAGTCAAGCAAGAAGATATTCATAAGACAGACCTTGAACTCATCATTATGAATTCCTAGTGATGTCATTTGGTCTTACCAATGCTCCCTCCACATTCTAAAGCTTGATGAATTCAGTATTTAGACCATTCCTAAGAAAGTTTTTCTTAGTATTTTTCGATGATATACTCATCTACAAAAAATCATGGGAGAAACACTTACATCACGTCAATACTATCTTAGAAGTCTTAGAGAAACATCAACTTTATGCCAAGCCTTCAAAGTGTTCTTTTGGGGTACAGAAGTGGAATACTTGGGCCATATTGTTTCTCATGAAGGTGTTAAGGTGGACCCTCACAAGATCTAGGCCATGGTGGAATGGGAAACCCCAAGAACCCTCAAACAATTACGAGGTTTCTTAGGTCTCACAGGGTATTATCACAGATTTGTCAAAAACTATGGTAGTATAGCAGCACCACTCACAAAATTATTAAAGGACTCCTTTCAGTGGAATGAGGAAGCATCTAGGGCATTTGAAAAATTGAAGGCAGCTATGTGCACCACTCCAGTATTGGCAACCCCATATTTCTCCAAAACTTTCGTAGTTGAGTGCGATGCTTCAGGAAATGGAATCAAAGTAGTACTAATGCAAGAAGGACACCCCATTGCTTTTGAGAGCCGATACAGCTAAAAGGAAAGAATTTGTTAAAGCCCTCCTAGGAAACGAAAAGATGGCAATACTACATGCAGTCAAACAATGGAGACCATACTTGATGGGTAGACATTTTAAGGTAAAAACTGATCATGATAGTTTGAAATATTTCTTAGAGCAACGTCTATCTTCATAAGAACAACAAAAATGGGTCACTAAGATGTTGGGATATGACTTTGAGATTGTTTATAAGAAAGGAAAGGAAAATTTGGTCATTGATGCTCTATCTAGGAGGGATGAGTCTGTCGAAGCATTGTTATGTGCCATAGTTGTACTAAATGCAGATTGGGTAGATCAAGCACATGAAGAATGGAAGAAAGATGCAACCACACATACTCTCATTCAAAATCTCTAGGTAGATCCGTCCATATCAGCTCAATTTATATGGAAGGGGGATACATTGTGGTACAAAGATCGGTTATATCTATGTAAGAACTCTACACTTAAACACCATGTTATTTCAGAGCTACATTCTTCTCCAATAGGTGGCCATGTTGGGGTCCTAAAAACATATCATAGAGTTAAGAAGGATTTCTTTTGGGAGGGGTTAAAAGGATATGTTCAAAAAAAATTGGCAGAATGTTTGGTTTGCCAAAAAAATAAGGGCGAGACCATTAAGACACCTGGTCTTCTCCAACCTTTGTCTATTCCTAGTGAGAGATGGGAAGAGGTATCAATGGATTTCATCATAGGATTACCTAAATTAGAAGGGAAAAGTGTCATCATGGTCGTGGTAGATAGACTTACCAAATATGCTCATTTTTGTGCCATGGCTCATCCTTTCATAGCTAGTATAGTTGCCATCTCTTTTATGGATATAGTTCAAAAGCTCCATGGCACGCCAAAAATTATAGTAAGTGATCGTGATCCAATAACTAGCCCAGAGTTCCTCTTATCATCCCCAAACATATGGGAAAACTGAGGTGGTAAATAAATGTTTAGAGGGATATCTTCGATGTTTTACTTTAGATAAACAAGAACGTTGGGTGCAATGGTTGCCATGGGTAAATGGTGGTACAATACTTCATTTCATACCTCCTCCAAAATGTTTCCATTTCGGCACTTTATGGGTACCATCCTCCAAAGCACTCATATCTAGCTTAAAGGTCAAACCAAAGGTGAGGGCAAATAAGATCACATTCAAGCATCAGCATGAGGTACTTTCTAGTCTTAGAGAAAATTTGGCACGAGGCACAAAACTCGTATGAAGCAACAGGTGATCAACATAGAATTGAGCGACACTTTGAAGAGGAAGACTTTGTTTTTGTAAGGTTACAGCCATATAAGTAGTTATCCTTAAAACAAAATCAAAAGGATAATAAGCTTGCTCCTAAATACTATGGTCCTTACCGAGTTTTCATAAAGTTGGTAGTGTGGCATATAAGCTAGAGCTCCTCCGGAAGTAGAATACATCTAGTCTTCCATGTTTCTTGCTTAAAGAAAGTTATTGGGCACATTTCCACCCAATCGGTGCTTCTGAACTGGACAAGGAAGGAAGGATCATATTGGAACTCAAGGAATTCTTTAGACACACACCAAAAGACCGAGGACCGAGTCATTACCAAGTACTGCTGATCAAGTGGAAGAATATGAATATTGAGGATGCATCATGGGAAGATGAAGCACTCATGCAAAGAACATCCAGGGCTTCCCAACATTGAGGACAATGTTGCTTTGAAGGGGAGGGGCATGTTACACCCTTAATTATATATCTTACATGGGATGGATATAGCCACTTGTGGCTATCATAACTTCTTATCACGATGTATCTCTTTCATATATGATATATTATCATTGGTTGGTCGGCCTTGTTGATGGCCATATCATATGAATAGTATAAAAAGGGGTTATAGGTAGTGGATGATCATTATGTTGAGTATTTGAGTCATATTATATGTTTTGGAGGTTGCCCCTCGAAGTGGCCAAGCTATTCTACTTTCATATTGAGAGAACTTATCTGCAATATTATGTTATTTGGTGTTCTATTTCTTACGGTGATAATTTGTGCATGATCTTTAAGAAATAAAATCTTTGGTTTTGTGGCTCATTTCAGCCTTAGCTATTGTTTTATTGCATTCTATTATCTCTCATTCATTTGCAAGTGTGTTGTATATGTTATTTCATAGGTCTGTGTTTATTGTGCATCGTGAAGGTGGAACCCTGGATGTGATTTTCATCTGTGGCTTCATTTTGACCCTCTTCATCGCTCGGTTCTTCCATTTTCTCTCTTGCTTGAGTATTCATCCCCTTATTTTTGGTGCTATCACCTTCTCTAGTTTAGGTTTATGTTTTATGCATCTCCTTCTCACCTTGGTCCCTTGGAAAATTAGAGTAGAGATAGATAGTTGCATTTCAATTCCTAGGAGTAGTTTAGCATTAGAGGTAAGTAGAGGAAGTCGACCTTCTTCGGAGGTTTGTCTTAGTTCGAGTCCCATAACTTGGAGACAGTCCCATGTTGTATCAAATCCCGAATTGTCTATGATTCAAGAATGGGTGCATATTTGAGCTCCAATCGAGGCTGCACCAGGTCAAGGGGAATAAAGGGGACACAAGGGACTCCAAAGTTTGAATTATACTATATGGTCACAAGTGGCAGCCTATGGTGCCTTGTGAACGAAATTTAAGGGGTCGGAATGAGCACCGGGGCCTAAAATTTAGTTTTCAAGGGGCTTGAAATGTGTTTTCTGATGTCCTCTTTTCACCTTGGGTGACATAGGGGGTAGCTAAGGGGAAAATGTGTGACTAGGGTATAACCATCATGAAGGGGGATAGTGTGGAAAGTGGGTTTGTGCAAGTTAGGTGCAAAAGTAGTGAAAAGTAAGTTACAAATACTTAGTATGATGGGGGTCACACTTGTTTCCCCCTTGTCTCCTTTTCACCTTGGGGAATAGAGGAGACATCTCGAGGCTTCAAGTGCAACTTTACCACTTTTCGAATACTAATATCACCCTCTAAGTCCAAATCGAGACACCTAGAGTGATTTTTCCACCCCGTGAGCATGGGAAAGTGCTTTGGGGTTAAAAATTGAATGCTTTTGACTCCTATACACTTTATAAGATCATTACACCCATTATCATGAGAAAATTATTCCTTTAATCTCATTATTAGGGTATATTTCATTCTTGACGAAAAGGAGTACTTGTTGTGTTCTAGATTACCTCATAAACTCTTTGAGCATTGGAATAATATTTATGTTTCCATAATGTATAAGGTTATAGGATATTTCCATTAAGTATTGTTTTCCTCCTAAATCCTTTCGCACTCCCGAATCATCTGGACAAGTCAACTTTCATCATTGGAGTCTTTATTCCCCACACCTAGAATTGCCTCGATTTTGAACAAATTGTTCCCGTCATTAATTTTCATCCAAAAATCCCTAAAATGCCTTGGTCATCTTCAATTCTCTCTAACACCACCCTTAGATAGCTTGAATATTCCTTTTAGGATTCCAAGGGGTGTTTAATATCTTCAAAATGGCCAAAAATGGACTTCACTAGGCCTCTGGGAGCATTTATTTCTCATTGAAACTTAATGACTTCATCAATCACCATGGGAATTTATCCCCGCACATTTAAACACACTTAAAAATATTGTTATCATATTCCTTTGAGACAACATGAGGGTGATACTTGGAATGTGCTGGCCAAAGGAAGGGTTGAGAGTGATAGGGAGAGAAAACTTTCAATTGTGGGCTTAGTTGTCATGGCAAAAAAATTAATTTTTCATGTTATATATTTAGCGAGAAAAAATTTGGATCTATCTTGGGGACATAAGACTATAAGGGGTAATAAATAACCTCACATATCTCACGGGTAAGGAAAATGGTGCCTTGACAATTAGGGAATGGAGTCATTTCGTCACTACTAATACAATAAATGAACACGCACAAGGGAAAAACAAAACGCACATGACACGAGAGGGAAACACACAAAAATTGGAAAGGAAGCACACACCAGAAAGGGAAATTATGGTACATTGGAGGAAAATTTACAGAGGTGGGGTAATAATAGACACACACCCAAGAACAACCTAAGAAAATTAGGTACCATCGTGGAACATTGGATTAAATTCATACTTCCTAAACTCAAAGATAATCAGTGGTCATGTCATGATGTCATGATGGCTATGCATGGTTTTAGAAGATGGAAAGATACCAACTTTACCTTTTCATATTGATACTAAATAGAAACACATTTACATCCAATGACCACTTTGTTACTCATTTGAAAGTTCTACTTTCTATAGTCTTCATTTGATATTTTGTGACCATAAAGAAACCATTCCTCCATGTTTGTAAAAATAGAATATTTTATTTTGGCATGAAGGTATTCATCATCCTTGGGTGAAATTTGTAGCATGGATTTATTTCCAGTATTAGTGGGGAATTCGGGAGTGATGAGAATGAGTTGATTCTTCCTCTGTCCACCGGTTGCTTCTAGCTTATCATTTTATTGTTCTAAATGATTCATTTCTATACATACCCACTCACTATTGACCTTGATATAACTTTATGTGATGGAGGTATATCCCCATGAATTAAGACATCCGCAAGAGATTCAATCATTTCCTTTCCCTTCCATTCATCATGAATATAATCTTCTTCATAAAATGGGAAAGAGAAGGACTCATCTTCACATTCATACTCATCCATCAATGTTTCAAGGGGGACATTGATCTCCTCTATTTTTTCTATCTCATTAGTAAATATTTGTGAATAAAAATAAGAATCAAAACTAGATTCATACTTATTTTTCACAATCATAAGATAGGGAAAGATTTCAAGACTAAGTTGAGGGTCTTCAATTCCTTCTACAACCTTTAAAATCTCTTGTATAAATTCCTTCTTCAAAGATGCCACATACTCAATTTCACGTTCATTTGAAAATTATTCACATTGGGTCTCATGGAGATGATTGGAACCCTAGAATTTGTATGGCTAGAAATCATTTGAAAAATCCTCTTTCTCATGATCTATATTTCTTATCATTTGGGGGTTACCTTCTTGCAAGTTAAGGCATACCTAATCTTCATCATTTTCAAACAGAGAGAAAATATCCATGCTGAATGGGAAGGGCATACCTTCCAATTCAAGATTCCTCAAATAATACTTATGAAAAGAGAAAGGACATAATGTTGGGTCTGCAATATTAGAATAATCATTTATTCCATCCTAAACATCTCCTAGAGATTCCTCTTCTTTATAGGGAAAAGAGAAGACTCCATACTCATAGTTATGATTGTTATCACACTCTTTTAGTGATGATAAGGAAACCAACTCATTAGAGATATCATGTGCTCTTTGTTCATCCACAATTGTTACAAGAAGGAAATTTAATTCTTTCATTTGCTCCATTTCATCATTGGGCATTTTGTATCAAATAAATAGCCAATATAAGAAATAAAATCATCAATAATTACCTCAAAATCATCCTCCTGAAGAATTTTCTGGTGGAGGAGGATTCATCTCTTGAACAACTTCACGATCGGTGGAATTTTCAACAAGCACTGGATCATCTATTATGAGACAAGAATTCCCATCTCCCATACACGTTGCTCCTCCAAGGATTGTGCTTTAGGCAAAAGTGTAGCTACAAATGGATACTCAACTTTTATGCTTCATCATGTACTTTGAGGTGTCGAGTTAAAATTCATTGGAATTCTTAAGAAGAGGATATTCATGAGAAGTATAGAAGAGTCTTACTAGAATAAACACTTCATAGTATAGAGAATCAGCAAAATCCACCTCTAAAAGGTAGTTCTTCTCCTCCTCATGATGGAGTGCTTCAAGATGTTCATATCTTTCTTGCATAACCAAAACATAATTTAGAATTTCAAGATTGGTTTCAGGATAAGAATTTTCTTCTTAAACTCTAAAACTTCTTTGCACATACTCTTTTTTCAAGGCTGCCATTTCTTTATCTCCATAAGTAATAAAATCATCCAAAGGAAGAGAGATGAAAGATAATGTTTTGATTTTTCAATCAACTATGTATAATTCAAACATTACCTTCTAGAGATTCTTCTTTACTTAGTTTTTATAGAGATTAAAATTCATGTTGATCATATAATATTTCATATCTCTTCTGCATTCTTCTCATCAAGATCTTAGATTCTCGATCACCACCAGTGTAATTCCCATTTTTATTTTCTCTAGCAACATTCCATTAAATTGAAGACACGCGGATTTGATCGTAGGATCTTCATATGTAGCAATTTAATCCATTCTATATATCCTTTTGTAGACACCAAATTTTAGAATCCCTTGTTTGTCATCCTACGTTCTCTCCCCTTCACCATCTTGCACATACATACCTCCCTTCCTATTTTAATTTTCTCCTAAATCCTATCTAATTCCCATCTTTATCTTATATTAATCCCACTATTAATTCACCTTCCCTAATCCATCCCAAATCACACTTAATTATCCTAAACTCATCCACTAATCCTTTTATCCTCCCTAAACATCCTTTTATCATCCCTAGGTTCCCATATACCCTCATTCAATGTATTCCTATCCCCCAACCACCTTTTATCCTCCCAAAGCAATCTTAACCCGCATTAACCACTTGAAACCCTAATATCACTCCTTTTAGGCCCTTTGCATCAAGCCAATCAAATATCCACCACCCAAATCAACAGTCTGCCACAATCATGGGTAACCCATGTGGGTCACCGTTGACCCTATAAATACACCCATATCGCTCCTCTCCTAAGGATGTAATTTTGAGATTTCATGATTTCTTGTGAATTTTGTTTCATTTCTTTCTAGGAGATCTTATCACCTTGGAGCTTCGTTGGAGATCTTGCATACCAAACTTGAGGATTTGGATAATTAGATCTTGCTTGGCATCCCCATTTTCATCCTATCAACATTAAGCTTCACTCTTGCAGGTTTACCAGTCATATCGAGATTTGTCCTTGCATCGCCTTCATTGGGCCTTTTCTATTATTCAATTTTCCATCCATTTCCCCCATCAAACCCTATATCCCTTCTTGATCATTGTCAACTTTGTACACTAGTCATTGTCGACCCAATCCACATTTGTCTTATTATTTGTCATCCATCTTGTCAATTGTTTGTTTTCCAACTCCACACTATATCTTCCAATTTTTTTGTCCTACACACTTATTACTTTAGATATCATCTTCATCAAACCCATTCACCATCAATCCATCCCAATCGACATCGACCCGATCTGCAATCATCATTTTTCTCATCGATTCTACCAATTTTTGCATATTTTCTTTCCTAATCGATCTAGACCCTCTGCAACATCTCAACATCATATCGGTCTCGATCAATTTTATATCAACCCCTTAGATCTACCTTTTCTTCTTATCTTTTTTTTACTTTACTTTGTTACAGTCATTGTCGACTTTTCCCATTAGTCTTGGGTCATCATCAAACCCAGATCGAAAGCTTGGTTCAATTCAATTTCATCATTTATTGTTATCATATCTGCATTTCATCTTATCTAGCACTTTTCATATTTTTGTTTCAATTCAGATTCATTGCATCTTATCATTTATCCATTATCATTTTATCTATCTTTTATCAAAGTGGGTTGACATCCATCCTAGGAATTTTTCACTTCTCGAGATTGATGTTTTCGAAAACCCACCCTCCTATCTACTAATATTTTTCTTGTTGAGTTTCTCTTTGTTGTGCAAGATAATCAAGCTCATTGTGAGGAGGATCTTTTACGTTTTATCCATCATCATCTTATCTAGAGGTAGCCTTAAACCCTCTCATCCTTGGAGTGCCTATTTTATTTATCACCACCTCACTAATCTGAAACATGAGCAAGAAAAATTTATCAACATTTTGTCATGCCCAGTGGGACCCACCCTTCTTTGGTGAGTTATTTCATTATTTTCATTTCATTTTTACTAATTTCTTACCAGCCTCGTAGGTGGGAGATTTGTTTTCTTGCATGTGTGGTGGATTGCTTACTTGGATCAACAATGTACTTGCTTAAAATAAAATAAAAAATAAAATAGTGTTATTGAGGTATTGTTCATTTTTCCCTTTTTGATCTTTTTGTATCTCTCTCCTTTCTACATTTGTTTGATTTCATCAAATACAACACTTCATTTTGGACTTAAAAAGAACCTCTTCATGCTTTCTTGACAACATAGTATGTTAATTCGTTGCATTCATTTCTTCCACACACATCAAAAACTCACACATCAATTTAAACATCTTCTTCTAGGTGGAAATATTGGGATTCATCACCAATAGGAAAGCCACCATGGTTTTTGGGTCATGTAAGAAATTTTTTGATTATCGGTATAAAGGTTAAACACCGGACACCCTTATCATAGCGATGTGTGAAGTGAGGGGGTAGGCCCCAATACTAGGCCACGTATTGGTAATCATCACTAATTTAAGCCTCACATACCTTTGGCTATATCGAGGAAACCATACAAATCATCCTAAAACCATCCATAGTTTGGCCATTTCTTAGGTTCCCTTTGAGCCCATTTCTTTTATTTTTCACATCTTCTAATAAACAAGATAATTAACACTTTTGTTACGTGACTTGTTTGAAATATTAAAAATCAGCATAGTTTTTGTTTGTTGTTTCATGCCCATTATCACCTATTCTCAAGCCAAAAATGGAACAAGAAACATCATCTAGTAACATTCCCAACATTACTTCTCAACAAACTTCAACCCTTTTCATTATCTCTTCCACCCCTTGGCCGCTTCTTCTTTGGTTACTCAACCTATAGCTTATGTTGCTCATATCCATGAGTCTCAAGCTATCTAAACCAATTCCCATATTGATACTTACCCCTTTATTCTAGTTCCCTATCTAAACCAATTACCATATTGATACTTACCCCTTGATACTTACCTCCTAACATCCCTCATGGGTGCATGTGAGTTCCAAGAGATCCTTGATGCTAATCGTGTTTCTTTACATGACTATTTTTCTTGAAAGGCCACCCACCTCCCCATCGATGGTCCTCCTCTTCAAAAAAATATATCCTTATCCTCCACATTTGAGTCCACATAGGTCCTTACCTTGCAGCTTTTCATTTTCTTCCCAAGAGCCATAAACAAGTTAGAAATAGCTCAACATGAATATGGCTCCCACGAATCCTCCTTTACAATCCTCTAATCTCATCAATCTACTCAATCATTGGAACCCATTCCACCCAACTTACCTTGCATTAACACTATCCCCACTCCTTCCACCTTTATCACTTCTTCATCCACCATGTGTTATTGACGCTCCTACCCAAAACTTGTAAGAGTCCCATCTACTTCTTCCACCACCCGAACAACATGATCAAACTTTGTTCCATATCTCTACATCCCATGTCTATACAAATGTGAACACCTGACAACCTCATCCTTCAGAGTCTACCCAAACTCATCAACCTCTGCTCCGAGAGTGTTTTCACCACATATTCCCTAATCAATCTACTCAAACATCTCAACCACCCCATACTTACATCCCCACTCATCCCATGCAAAATCAATCTAACATCCCCATCTCTCAACAACAAAAATGCAATCTTATCCATCTAATTACATCCCTATCTCCCAATAACATCCTATTTCCCAACCAACTCAATCACAACCCTTCAAAAATCTTCCCCTTATCAACCACCTCTGCAAACACCTACTTATCCACAACCCTATCAATATCATCCACAACCTAACCCATCCACTTCTTATATCTCACAACCTCATCCATCAATCTCTCATCCTCATACATCCAATGACCCTATCCACGATTTGTTAAGTAGAATGGAAAATCTCAAACCTACTACTTTGGGGTCTAAAACCACCTTCTCTTACAAATATATTTGCAACGATCCCATCAATCCATTAATTCCCATCAAACACTATCCTATACACCATTAACTCTTCAAATTTTCTAAGTTTAAAAGTAAGGAAGATTCACAATAACACCTTTGTGCCTTTAGGCACGCATGTTACTGTAGTGCCCACTCTTTCTAGCCTCATGATCTGCTTTAAATTCTTAAACCACGGTTATGGATTTTGGATATGTTGGTTTGCCTTCATTGACATGTATGGTGATTTGGAGTGCATAGCGCTAATTTAACTAAATTAGTAGGTTGACACCTTTTATTTGATATTGTGGACACTAACACTTTGCTATGTGACTTGGGTCAAACTGATACATGTTGGATAATTAGTTTCGTCACATACCTTGATTTTGTTAGGTATTTGTTTTGCTTTGATAAGGATACATGATGACATGGTGATATGACATGATATGTATTGTAATACCTAACATACGATGAATTGTGTGAGATTGTGCATTCCACATTGATGATGGTGATATCATTAATTTACATGTTTGAATCTATTCGCTTAGTGAGCAGCTAGTTTACTCTTGTATTGGACAGATGCGGTTAATGTGTGCAATGAGTGTGCAGGTGACAGGTCATAGGAGAACGTGGGATTCAGACTAGCTACACAATCTTGCACAAGCAGCCCACGGGCTGAGTCCTAGCCATGTTCTTTGTGTGAAGCCTTAGTATAGGTGATTATTATTTTGGGCACTATGAGTGACCCCAATGTATGTAATGTATTGTGCTTTGAATTATTAATTTTGGTTAGGGTAGTTGGTTATGATGTAAACTTGTTTTGGGAGTTAATAACTCCTCTTTCATTTAAATTGTTGATTATGTTTAATGTGTCACTTAATCACAAGGGTTTAGGGTCACATGTGAGACCCTTGGGTGGTCCCCACACCCTCTACCCTTGTGCCAAAAATGCAAAACCCGAAATTAGGGTATTTTGGGCATTTTTGGGGACCCCTTTGTAGCTTGGGAGTCCCCCTAACATAAAAATGAGCCCTTGGACCCTACCTAATGGGTAGGGGGCTTGTTTTCAAGGCTAGAGGGAGTTTTCCCTCCCTTTTTACCTCTTGTTTGGTCACATCCATGTAAGGGATGTGGATTGGAGTGTTTATCAAAAGTTGCTCTTATTTTGTCTTGCTAACATTTTAGGGAATTTGGGAGAAGAGGGCAAAAAGATAATTTTACCCTTTCTCTCTTTTGTTTTGGCATCTTTGACCTTGTTGAGGGAGAGGGGTGACACATGTCACCCCCTCATTTGTGAGGATGCTTGCTTTCTCCTCTTCAAATTCCCATCCATGGGAATAGTGAGGGACTTTTTTTGGTTGGTTCTTTTTTTTTGGAGCTTTGGCTTGGTGCTTGAGAAATTTGGAGCTTGAGGATTGCTTGAGGAAGAAAGTTGCAAAATCTTGTTTTGGAGAGCTATTAGAGGTAACCTCTTGAGCTCATTTATGTGGTATGTTTCTTTACTAAATCTTAGCTTGCTCATAGTTGATTTATTTGTTTAGTTGCTTGTATGGTTTGTTGCTTGAGTATATTTGTTGTATTGCTTTTTACTCCATCCATCATATGGTTTGATGGATGTTTGAGTTATTTGGGGGGAAGAGAGAGGGATTTTCCCTCTCAAACCTCATGGCTTGATGGGCAAGCCATGTCGGTTTCTTTACTCCCCTCATATGGTTTGAGGTGGGTAAAGGGGTTCATTTGGTTTGAACCCCTTTCCCATTCTTGGAGAGGAAACCCAAGGGGTTTGAAAATCCTCCCAAGAAGGATTTTTGGTGAATGGGTGGAGTAATAAGGAGGATCTTGTTGACTTCGGAGAAATAAGGTGGAGAAGGAAGTTTGATGTGTGCATTCTTTTGTTAGATCACACCTTATGTCACTTTCGGGTATCTCATCTACTCTTCCCCAAATTTAGAGGATGAATATGGTTTCTCCTCTTTTCTTTTATTGCTCAATGTTGTGTTTTTCCTTCGTGCATGGTTTGGTCTTGTTTGTGAGTGTATTGTGGTGTTTGTCTCCCTAAAGATCTTGTGCTCAAATTTGAAGCTAGCTCTCTCTCCCATGGGCTTGGGGGAGGCTAGCATGTCTTCCAACCCTTGGAAAGGCATGTAATGATGCCTGAAGGTTGGGAGGTTAAACAAGCCTTGTTCTCTTGAAGTTGAATCCTTGTATAGCATTCGAAGTTGGAGCCTTGTCCTTGAGGTGTGCTGAAGTATCTTTGGTGGCATGGTCTTATTTGACTCTCTTCTTGTCTTGGAAATTTCCCTCTTGAGAGTTGAAATTCTCATGTAATCTTGATTTAACATATGTTGTTGGAATATTGCTTCATTCTTGAAAAGAGAACTTGATTGTTTGAACCCTTATGTATTTTAAACATTTTGGAATCATGGTGTGATTTAGACCTCAAGCTACTTCAAAAGCAATATGTTGTAAAACGAATGATCTTTTAATATGAATGTGATGGAAGTCCATTTTTGTAAAGAAAGAATGTTTAGTGAAATTTTGTTTTTCTTTTTTTTGTTAAAAAAAAAATGATAATAATACCTTAATGAATCTCTCTCATGTAGAAAAATCTGAAATAATCTTTTATCGCATTTGAAAAGAAAGTATACCCTCTTTTATTGTTTATAATATTAACAATTGGGAGAAGACTGGACTTGTTTTCTTTCCATGGGAAGCTTTAATAAATTGCTCTTGTTAAGAAATCATAAATTGAATAAATGATCTTGTTGAAAATATTCTTTCAGAAATAAGACTCTTATCTTATTCGAAAACACTTGGTTACATTCTTTTAATACAAAATAGGTAAAGAAAATTAACCCAAACAGTTATTGAAAATCATTTAAGACTCACATATCACTAAGTTAACAAATTTAACTCTGTTATCTTATAAGCTGAAATACCCCTTCCTTACCATTGTGTACAAATAATCTCACTCAGAATTTATCTAATTCAGTACTTTTTCCAAATGTAATTGTATTATAGTCAATGAAAATCTTAGCTTAATTGTTATACTAATCTAGTATTTTATTGCAGATTTATATATATATATATATATATATATATATATATATATTAAAATACACATATAATGGAATATGAATTATATATACATATATATATATACTCACACACAGATGTAATATTATATACATATTTATATATACATTTGTAGCTAAACACGTTTTTGTTAAAATAAATATCAAGAAAAAAAAATATAAACAAAAATAAAATAAATACAACGGTTGGGGAGGGTCGAACCCCTCCCCACCCCCTCTTGCGCATCCACCAGCGGCTCCACCGCCGCCCCCACCCTGTGCTTTACTCTCACGGCCACGCCCGCATGCCCCACTGGGGGCGCCACGCCTGCTCCCATGCGCGCCGCCCCTCGCGCGCCTCCTCCGCCACTCCCCCACGCAGCCAGCCGCTACCTCCCCACACCACCGCCCTCTCTCCACTGCTCCATCCTTGACGCGCCTCTCCCCCACGCAGTCCCATTTACTCCCTCTACCATGGGCGCCGCCTCCTTCAACCTGCCAGCAAAGGATGAAACAAAAGAAGAGAGAGATTTTTGGGTTATTGCTCTTTTGCCCTAAGTTACAAAGAAAATTCTTTGAGAAGAAACTCTAAAAAAAAAAAAAAAAAAATTTAGGGTTATCCCCAAATCCAAGGAGTAGGAAAAAAACTTATCTTATGGCTCATATTATACTTAGGGTGAGACTTTTAGATTCATGTAGCTTTTAAATAAGATATGAGATAGAACTTATCTCTCATTTTCTCCATTTAGGAAAAGGAGAAATTTTGTTTTAAAAAAATAAAGATAAGTGGAAAGTTTTTTTGTATTAAGTCTACTTGAGAATTATGGGAAATTAAGTAGAAAGCTTGATCTTTAGGTTGCATTAGAGAATTTTTGAAAAGATAAGTAGTATAAATAAACAAATAGTTTTGTCCTTTATAAATCATATGGTCCTTCTTGTTTGAAACTTGTTACTCTTCTGGAGACTAGTGATGGTGCTAATATAACCTAGGATTATGTCTTTCATATCACGGGTTTATGTTTTCATGTATTCTCCTTTAATTAAAATAACTTCTAAACTTGATTAGTATAACCTCTTTTCTTAGCAGGGGATAAAATTTTGTATTTCAACTATATTACAATGTAGTATATTAACCTTCAGTCGACCAAATTTACTATTTTTAATGTGAAATGGTTAAGCGAAGAATTAGTCTTATTTAGCTCTTTCAAAAAAAAAAATTACCTTAAAATTGGGGCATTACGGTTACCTTATTGCTCACAAACAATATCTTATGCTTTGTACTTAATCTATGTCATTGGTAGGGCCTGCTTTGGACTAGTACAAAAAAATCCCCAACATTCTCTATTCTCCTTCACCCAACTTGCACAACTCTTCTTAGAGAAATTTTCTATTGACATTGCGTGTAAAATTAGCATTACAAACCTCTATACCATTAAACAATTCGATGACAAATCTATCACAAATTTCTTCTCCATGTGGTGTGACATAATCAATCATGTGTCCTTCTCTCTTATACAGCCGAGCTAATCAAACTCTTCTCACATTAATGTGCGAAGCATATCTCATCTACACTTTAGATCCAATCCTTCCAAACTTTTGAAGAGGCATTCACCATGGCTCATAAACTTGAACTTTGTGCCCTTGAGAAAGGCCATGTCAAACTCTGATCCAATAAACCAAAACCTGAATTCACTAAGTCCTCTACTCACAATGACAAATCTAAATATGCATAATTCCATCATAGTCAAATATTATTCCATATCTACATCCCACATAGAGCCTCCACAAAGGGCTCCTAGACCAACTCCCAACTATACCCCTCTTGAGGAGTCCTATAGTTCTATTTTCAACAAGCTAATGGTTGTGCATCTCATCCAACTTCCCCTATCCAACCCATTGACAAGTCACGACCTAAACCTGCATGGAATTGTAAGGAGCACTATTGTAAGTACCACCAAGTCCATGGTCATGACATTGAAAAATTCCACACCTTCAAAAACCTTGTAGAAAGATCATATATCATGGTGACCTTCAATTGGATAATCCTAACACACCTCCTAATCAACCTCTATATGTCTTCAAATAACTCTTCCCTAACCATCCGCAAAATAATCAAACTATTCCCCCTACATCTTAGACACCCATGCCCATACGATCAACACTCTAAGCCAAGAGTTAACATCATCACCTACACCCACCATTCCTTCATCTACTACACCCATGTCTATTTTTACCTCCATCCCTTCATCTACAATCTTATCTACATCCACACCTACTTCAACATCCATCATAGCTACATCTACCATACCCACAACTAGTCCACCCACACCTATTTCAATCACATCTATTGCCTTATCCATATCTACACCCATTATACAAACATCTATTACATCTAGTTCTCTACCCATATCTACTCCAAAATCTATCATGATACCCTCCTCACGTAGCCCTACATTCATACCCACATACATGGCCCTACCTATAATGATATGTATAGATATAACCACTCCCACATTAACATATGAACCCACTAAGCATACATCCCCCTCATATAATCACAAACAATCCTCCCACATCAATATACAAACCCATTAAGCAAACATCTCCCCCTCACAATCATAAACGATCCTCCCATTTCATCTCACCTTCCAAATGACATCAACAACTCCAATCCACAAAATCCACAACTTATTTCAATCTTATTAAGCCTCTTATCCAAACATCATCTTCATCTTCAATCCCCATATCTAAAACAAAATATGCATCCAAATCATCCAATCCTATTTCTAAGGACCATCCCCTATAGATATCATCATCATTCCCACCAAAGGTAAAACCTCACAAAAAATCTAAAAACCTTAGCATCCCTACTCGAAATTTCTCACTCACCCACATAAAAATTTATAGATCCTCTCCTAAACCCCATTTCTAATAAATCCAATGTCTCATCATCAATCCTAGGAGCACCTCCATCCATTTTATGGTCGCCCCTTCATCTAAATCCCTATCATCAATAAATCAAAATCAAGACCACCTATTCTTCCTCCTAAATCTAAATTTGAATCACAACCATCTCCTCTTCTCTCAAGACCAAATCAGAATCAAAGGTACCCACAAAGCCTCATAAAATCAAAACACCTCTCTTACCTTCATCCACCACTCCCAAATCCAATTCATCTACAATCCACACAACCTCCTCTTAAAAAAACTCCCATCGAACCTTATTCAGAAATATTTCAATGTCTCATTCAAGCATCTCCATCACTTTTCCTCCTATCAAATCCTTCGAATTCACACAAATAAAACCCACTGTGGTTTGACCATAATGTCATGTGTGCTTATCATCGTACCCTTAGACATGATACTAAACATCAGTAAGGCCCTTTAACCCTCATCCATGATCTAATAGAAGAGGATGATCTTCTCATTGAAGAAGATCATCCTCTCCATCTACTAGTTTATTTGTATCCAATCACAAGTCTTCAATCAAAACCTCATCCCCAAATATTTCTAAATCCTCTTCTTCATCCAAAACCTTTGTCGTGATCCCCCTCCTAGTATTATTTCTTCCAAAATAAATTCCCCCTCTATTTATTGATGTCGTTCGTATTGCCATGCGTTTTCGCCCTCAAAATATTCTCAACCACTCCAATCAAAGCTAAAATTTGTCATCAAGACTCCATATAGAAATCCCACTCCTTCATCTTCTTCAAAAAGCTAAGGTATCCATCTTATCTTCCCCACGTACCCAACAATTTGTTCTATGAAAAAGTTATTTTAAATCAGCTCCATCAAGCCTCAATTAAGATGTCACTCTATGAGCTCATCCAAAGCTCCCCAATCATAGAAAAGCTCTCATTGAATCTCTACAATGTATCCCTATCACTAGTGATGAGACTCAAACTTTTTTTGGACCTTGTTGGAGCACTCACATCTTTTTTGTCATTTCTTTTTGATGACTCCAAATTCCCAATATGTTCACGAAAGACCATGATCTCCTCTTTTTCATCATTGTTTACATCAATGATACATTCATCCGACATTTAATGATAGACAATGGATCTAACATCAACATCATATCATCTCATACCTTTGATCAACTCAAGCTTCCCAATTTCGTTGTCACTCCATCACCCATGGTCCTTCATGCCTTTAACAATGTTATTGCCCCCACTTTGGGCACAATTATCCTTCCCATCTGCGTCAGTGAAATACTCCTCCATGAGCTCTTCTACATCATTGAGGGGGAGTTTCAATATAATATCTTACTTGGATGACCATGATCCATGCCATGCATTATGTCCCTTCCATTCTCCATTGATACATCAAATATGAGCATGAGGGAAAAATATTAACACTCCCGCAAACCTTCTCTCCATTTAAATCATGTCACATGACCTATCAATAAAACGATGTGTTTATCCTAAACAGATTCATCCAAAGGCATCCACTAGCTCATTTGTTCCAGGATCTAAGCTACCTAATGATGATCTCTTGATAATGTAATGTGGTGTATTTCATTAGGGAGTATCAACTCCTCACTCTCAATGCTCTTCCCACACCTAATCAATTTGTAGGCCCAAAAATATCTATGTATCAACCAAATGTCAAGGATATCATTTCCTTTAGTCCACCTCATCTTCAAACCAATCTCATCTATGGTGACATTGATCACCCTTCCTCTCACATCGACACTTAGCCTCACACCAAGCTATACACCAATGGCTTTGATTTCCTCTATAAAAATCCTTTACCTACACCTACCTTCATCGTTGTACATGGAAAGGATTTGGTATGGGGTGTTATGAATAAGGCATGCATGATCTTATCATTAACCAATCTCATAAGCCCCATGAGAAGTTTGGATTAGGTTTCAAAGAACAACCCACCGACTCTCTCGTTCTTTCATCACCATCTCCCATGAACATCGATCACTCCTCCACTTATTCTCCATCTAATGATCCTATGGATATGAATGATACCATATCCATTTCTTCTAGATTTATTTTAATCTCTATGATCACTTTGGGACCGGTCACTTATCATTTCAAAGGTGAAAATAGGTCCCTTCCTCTTCTATTTCCCACATGGTAGAGGAAGATTCCTACCATTGAAATTATTCAATGCACCAATGATGATTCCATTATTTCCTATATGGGGGTAGAATATTCCTATCTTCATAAGTCCTTACCTCTTGACACATCCACTCTTCTCAATGAATCCACCATCAACATCAACATAGGGACTTCACAAGAGCCCCGCATCCTCAAAGTGGTTCAATCCCTTGATCCTTAAGAACTTAAGTCTTTCACCCTTCCTTTAAGTACAATAGTCAATCCTTTTCATGGTCCTACGCCAACATGTCAGGCCTCATCCTTCTATCATCATCCACAACATCATTACCATTCCCAATGCTAGTCAATTAAGTAGAAACTTCACTACATACATGCATCCTCACATTTCCCTCCTTGTCAAAGAGGAATTACAATGCCTCCTCTCAAAACTTCATCATACCTATCGACTATCCACAATGGGTTTCCAACATCATACCATTTCCAAAGCTCTAGAAATATTTGTATATGCACCAATTTTTTAGACTTAAATATTGTTTTTCCTAAAGATGACTTTCCCCTTCCTAACATTGATCAATTAGTTGACTTAAAAATGGTAACCATGAGATGCTTTCTTATGGATGGTTTTTCTAGTTATAATCATATCCTCATCACACTAAATACCAACATAAGACATTATTTCATCACTCCTTGGGGACCTTATGTTATGTCATGTCCTTTGGTTTAAAAAATGTGGGGGCCACCTATCAATGTGCTATGACCTACATCTTCCATGACCTTATCCATAAAACTATAGAGGACTATGTCGATGACCCTTTGGTAAATCCAAGCATCGACAAGACCATATTTCCATCCTTGAAATCATTTTTGAATGTCTTATCCACTTTTTCCTTCGTCTTAATCCCACAAGTGTGTGTTTGGAGTTTTAACTGGAAAACTTCTTGGATTCATCATTTCTATTAGGGGTATTGAATTTGACCCCATCAAAATCAAATCCATCCTTGAGATGCCTCCTCCTTCTAATCTAAAGTAACTTCGTAGTCTTCAAGGCCAACTTTAATCATTTTTCAGTCATTTCATCTCACAACTCTTTGATCTATTGCTAACCTTTTCATCATCTTCTTCACAAAGACATCCTTTAATTGGGATGAAATTTCCAAAAGGCCTTTGATGATCTCAAGCAATATCTTCTATCCCCTCTTATGCTCACACCTCCACACAGGGGGACCTTTCTATCTTTAAATCTCTACCTCCGATCACACTCTCAAGGTTCCATGTTTGGTACACCACGATGAGAAAGGTAAACAAGCATGCCATCTATTACATCAGTTCACACCCTTCATGATTATGAGACTCTACAATGAAGCTAAAAAGTTGTGTTGCACTCTCTTCTTCACCACCTCCAAACTTCACCACTATCTTCTTAATCACAAAACCTATGTCATCACTAGCTTCCATCCTCTCAAAACCATACATTCTAAACCTTATCATAATAACCTTACATCACTCGATGGCTCATGCTCATGACTAAGTTTGACCTAGATTTCATCTCTCATAAATCAATCAAGGGCTAAGTTATCATTGATCAACTAGTCAAAGCCCCTTTTCCTAACAATCATCTTCCTCATGAGCAATTTCTCAAATGAGTCTATCCATACCATCAATCATGAATTTTATCCCCTTAAAATGACACTTTTCTTTTATGGATCTAAGTGTCGGTAAGGGGGAGCACTGGTGTTATCATCATCATTCCTCCTTGGGATACTCCTATCCCCATTGCTTATAAACTTAACTTCAATGCACTAACAACATGGTTGAGTATGAATCCCTCATCTTAGGTCTTCAAACCACTATCATGCTTGGCGTCCAAATCCTCGACATCTATGGTGACTCTCAACTTATCATTAATCAATTCAAATGAACCTATCAATGCAAAAATGAATTCCTTCAAAAATATAAGAATCATCAACATTTATTTTTAAGGCCTTTTGATTTCTATACCATCCAATATGTCCCTCGTTCATCTAATCATTTTTCAGACACCATGACATCCCTCATCTCTCATCCCATCACGAAACCGAAGAATCCAAACTCTTTGTTTTCATCATCTCAATCAACCATCTCATGTCCATGAGATTCCTCATATCAATTATGTTAACACCAATCAATCAGATATTTGGTACTCTCAAATCTTCGACTATATTTCTCAATCTAAAATTCCTCCGACCTATCCAAAAATGGTAGGAGGTCATTTCTTCAACGTGTTAACCACTATGTTATCCTTGGTGACATCCTCTACAAACATGGGTTTGATGGTATTCTCCTATTACAATGCCTAAAATCTCATGAATCTACCCATGTTATCCAAGAAGTCCACGATAGTATCTGTGGTGGACACTTTAGTGGTTTGGTTATTTCCAAACACGTTCTTTAACATGGGTTATTATTGGCCCACCCTCAACCAAGACTATTGTGAATATGTTAAAAAGTGCGTTAAATGCTAACAACATTCCAATCTCATCTGCATCCCTAGCCAGGACTTTACATTTGGCTCAAGATCTATGGCCTTTCTCACAATGGGGACTCAACCCCATTAGCCTCATCAATCCATACGCTCTTCTCAACATCATCATTCTATCATCACCGCAACTAATACTTCACTAAATGGGTGGAATCATTCCACTCACATCCACTAAGGCTAACAAAATTGTTGATTTTACTTTATCATCATATCATCTTCCACTTCAACATCCTCATAAAATCATCACGAAATGGAAATTCCTTTAAAAACAAATATCTTAAGAAGCTTTACAATCTTTCAATATCAAGCTTAGCTTCTCATCTCCTTACTATCCTTAAGCTAATGGCTAGTCGATCTAAAGCCACTAACAAGACTCTTCGCAAACATTCTTGCCAAAACTATTGATAAATCCATAGGTCAAAATTGGCATCTTCACATCCCCTTTTCTCTTTGGGCTTATCAGACTAGCATCCACACCTCTACATGGGCGCTACTCCTTTCTCTCTTGTTTATGGCTCAATCATTCTTCCTCTCGAAGTCCAAATCCCATCTTTACATTTCTCTTCAACTTCATCTCTGATGAGGACTATCATCAAGAGCATCTAACACAACTTGAATTTTTAGATGAACATCACTTAATTTCTCTTCAACATCATCATGTCTATCAAGAGCACATCAAACGTGCCTATAAAAAACATCTAAAGGAACGTGAATTTAATATTGGTGACTTAGTCTTAAAAGAAAATCAGAACATCACTACTCTAGAAAGGAGCAACGTGGAAATTTTTCTCCTAACTAGATTGGACCATATATTATCACGCATAAATATGGGTTCTGGAGCCTATCGTTTAGCCTCTCTCGATGGTAAACTAAAAATAAAACCTCTCAATGCCTTACACTTATGGCTTTCTACTATTAACATACTTACCAATGTGATCTTAGTCATATCAACGATCTTACTTCCATCATCATCCTTTCCATCTCCATTGTAATGATTTGGAATTATGTGGTCTACATCACTTTCCTATCTATGACCTTGAATATGGGCACCACAAATTTTTCCATAACATATTCCTTATGGACAAGTTCCTCCTTCTAGGTGGGAACCCCATAATCATTACCTTCCATCACCTTCTTATCTACCTATTAGGAACCATGATAAGGGTCCATAGTGTCACTTATACATCTTACCTCCCCTCCCAAGTGGTCTACTTAGTTATCCCCAGCTCTATCATAAAAATTCAAAAAAATCTAGATGCTCATATCAAAAGCTATCATATCCAAAAATAGATTGCTCCCTCGAAGGAAAACTGTTCATATAAAGAAAATTGTCAAAAATTATAGATTGTTCCCTCGAAGGACAACTATCATATATCTTGCCATCTAAAAAGTAAAAATCCAAAAATCCAAAAGTAAAATATAAATGTAGACCACTCCTCAAAGGATGGATACTTATCTTATATCATGGAGTAAAGGCTTCCTCATTTGATCAACCTTCAAAATCTCAAAAGAAAAATCAAAATTAAAATCAAACATCCTAAGAAATCTTCCCACATCGATCAACTTTCTCATCTATCTCAAACTTCCTGCATTGATCAGTTTTCACTATATTTCTCGGATAGTGGGGCATAGACCTAGGACAACCACTTAAGGAGAACTTATTTTCCCCGTACAAGTTACATATAAAACCCCTTTGTCATGTCAATAGTAGGTCTATAAGCACACTTCCCATATTTTCCCTTATGATCTTAAGTATGACTAACTATCATTAGTTATGTGTTAACACCTACTATTGGTCTACAAGTGCATTACTTTGTCTCATTCCTTTTTCATGTTACCTCCAATCCAGTCCAAAAGCATCTTTTCCTCATGCACTCCTTACTATGATAAAGTGTACTTCATACCTTTTGGTCACTTTTATCAAGTCGCATCCTTTTTTCCACATCTAATCTAATCCCATTTCATCTTCTTATCTTTTACCTATCTAACATTTTGAATCCATCATATCATTTCTATCCTACTCATCACATCCTACCACATATATCTAATCTAGCTCATCACATCATTTCTATCTATCCATCACATCAATCCCACATCACATAAATCAATAACATAATCATCTATAATCTAATCCACACCATCAATATCATGATCTACATCACATCATCTACATCTATTTCATATCTAATCCATCATCTAATCTACATCAATCATCATCAATATCATCATCAATCACATCTAACATCTAAATCAATATCCATATTCTAATCAAATATCAACATCCATCTAAGCATCTAAATCATCACATCTAAAAAATCAACAACATACATACATGTACATCATAAAAAAATCATCATATATATAAATCATCAAAAGGTTTATACATTCGCAATAGGCCTCTACTAGGCTCTATCTCCAATCTATACATCAAAATATCTATCTCAAAATCATCAAAATCTATCCTATACAATGTTCACCCACTAAATGGTGAATTGAAATATCATACACTTTGATTGTCGATCCCGACCTCTTGGTGTATTCCTATCCACCCTTTGGTCCTCTATCTAGTCCACGATCACATCTCATGCATCACACTAGTTGTGCTCCTAAAGCCACATGTCACCTTGATCTCCTAGACTCTCTCTCTCAAGCTATATATACAACATAACACGGCACCTCAGTAGTCTTGCTCTCACTATGCACTCATAATACTATGCCTCCTCACCTAGTTCCTTGGTATTACTCCAAAGTGACATAGTCCTAGATGGCATCCATCTCGACAAAATCCCTGTGGCTCCCTAAGCCTCACTCCCTATCACCTCAGATGTGGTACCAAATCTCCATACTTGCTCGATAGGCCTCTCGCTATTGTCTCTATACTCGACCTCATTGTTGTATGGCCAAATCTCTCTCCTAGTCACTCCCCACTAGCTCTAATAGCTGCATACACCCAACTCTAACTCACCTATAACTTGACTATCTCATTAGCCTTGCTCCCTCCATCTCCACCCATAGGCACCACCTCTCCCTTAGTAGGCATATCCTCATAGGAACCCACCTCTCCTCCTATCTGTTCCCTCTCCTCATCTTCTCCTACCCTATTGTTGTGTCCACCACTCCACATACCCTCTCCTCATCCTACATCATCATCATCATCCCATGGATCTCCCTCCTCTATCAATCAATCTGCATCATCACTGACTAGTAGGTCCTCTCTATGTCTCATCACGTTTGTATCTCGATGGGTACTCCAGCCACCATCTACACCACACCAAACTATCTCATAACCTTAGGAACTATAACAACCTATATCATCTCTCTCGGCTCCTCCTCCCTACACCCACCCACTCTCCTCATCCCTATCAACTTATATGTGTCTATCCCAGGCATGCAGGGAAATCTCTATAAGCCTCCATCTCACATCCTCCACCTCCAAGCTCCCAATCTCTCCACATACCAATCCTCACCACGCTCACCTCTATCTCCATGCACCTAGTTACTCACCATCTCAAAAATCCAATGGGAATTCTCAATGTGGTCCCTATGACCCATGGAATCCCTATTGGCCTCACTACAACTATATGCTCATAGCCCAAAAATGTAAAAAAATCCCACATCCATGTCTGACCGCCTCCCTGATACATACATCCACAACTCATAATATACTTGTGCTAGTAGCGTTGACCCAAAAGTGAACACTTGTCCTATGTTCAACTATATCTCATATAACTCCTACTAATGCCCATGGAAACCGGGCTCCACCTAAATTAGAAATGCATAATAATAAATCACATCATGACCAAGCATATCAATCGACTCCTTACATCATTTTCTAGTATCGTGCCTCATATGGAAGGCCCTCAAAAGTAATGCAATGTGTGGGGAATCACTCCAAATAGCATCATGTATCAATGTATCATCCTATCCTCTTTTATAATTGGTACTATAGGTACCCCTGGATAGGTAGTCTCAGTATACAATACACATCCTCTAACGTGATCGTCATCTCATCTATCCTAAACCAGAAAGTGTTGGTCCTAGGATCCCATCTATCAATCAAAGTAATGATCAATCATGTGTCTCTCACCACCCTCTAATAATGATGCGGAAACCTCCCAATCCCACCGCATCTAAATGATCCCACTCAACCTCCATCACATTTTCCCTCATCATCCCCAACAAATTTAGAACTCCATCTCTCGGTATAAGTATCTCGAGCCTGTAAAAACCCATCAAACAACCATCCATTAGATTCCAATCATCCAAAATTATCATTTTCATCTACCATCTATCAATCTACCCCCATCCTATCTAGTCAACATTAACCCCTTTCGGGTCAATGATAACTTGCCCTCGGTCCGATAAATTGGACCAAACATTACCAACCGAACCAACCTTGGCCCTCAAAATTTAAAATTTTTTAAAAATCAAAAACTAAGCACTATAGGTTTTCAAAATTACCACTCTTTGTGACCTCTACACTTCCTTCCTCCCTCATTTCTACATCCATATTCTCGAAAAATATCAAATTTTATACATCTCTCGAGCTCTCGATCATCAAAATTGTGTAGTGTAAATGAGCTTAGTCATCACTTATATGTTGTTTATATAGGCACACGACATGATCAGTCGATGCGACCCACCAATCATTTCATCCTTAACCAAGTCACGTCATCGACCCTATTTGGTCACCATCGACTACCCAACCTTATTTTTCTCATCTCCTTCAAATCCTCCATCAAATTATATTTTCTTCCACTTTTTGACTCATGTGTTCCTCATAACACCTTTTTTTTGTCCCATTGGCCTTGGTTGGTTACCTTTTGGCTTATCTCATCATGTATCTTCATCACATCCAGCATCATCTCTCGAGGCCACCCTCGTGTTCCCATTCGAGACACATCTCTTATCCTAAGCCCACCATCATGGCCATCATCACCATATTTTATCCTTGTCCCATCTAGACGCATATTTTCAATTCCTCATATATGAAGGATATTGCATCCACTTTTGCCCCCACATCTTGTCATGACCTTTGTCCTTACCATCCTCACATTTTTTGCATACTTTTTGATGTCTTCCTTTGACCCATTGGTCCCACAGCTTGCACATCCATCCATGAGTGGATTCCCATTGAATCCCTCCATTTTTCAGTGATTTTTTCTAACTCACAAGTCCATAGGACATTGTCATCATCTCCATTGAGGCCGTACTTTGTTCCCTACCAAAGTGACTCCAAAATCACCGCCATATTTTTGTTTTTTTTTTTGTTTCCTTATCCCTCTCCACTTGGGGCATCTTCTTCATCTTTTTCTTTCTCACCCTTTCTTATCTATCTCTTTTTCAAACTTGTGATCGATTCCTCTTCATGTTTTTGATCCCCGAGTTTGAGGGGAGCACCTCAAAACCATCATCTTTCATCACTTCATATTTTTGTCTCGTGGTTTGCTTAACGCAACCACTCAACAAAAAGGGTAAATGTAGACACCAAATTTTGGTATCCCTTTCCCCTCATCCCACATTCACTCCCCTTCACCATCTTGCACATACATACCTCCCTTCCTATTTTAATTTTCTCCTAAATCCCATCTAATTCCCATTTTTCTCATCTTTATCTTATATTAATCCCACTATTAATTCACCTTCCCTAATCCATCCCAAATCACACTTAATTATCCCTAAACCCATCCACTAATCCTTTTATCCTCCCTAAACATCCTTTTTTTCATCCTTAGGTTCCCATATACCCTATTCAATGTATTCCTATCCCCCAACCACCTTTTATCCTCTCCCAAAGCAACCCTAACCCGCATTAACCACTCAAAACCATAATATCACCCCTTTTAGGCCCTTTGCATCAAGCTAATCAAATCTCCACCACCTAAATCAACAATCTTTTGAAGTCACCAATGACCCATGCGCGGGGCACCATTGACCCTATAAATACACCCATACTCCTCCTCTCTTGAGGATGTAATTTTGAGATTTTGAGCTTTCTTGTGACTTTTGCTTCATTTCTTACTCTTCTTTGCATTTGTTTCTTTTGAGATCTTGCATGTCACCCTTGAGGATCTTTGATAATTAAATATTTCTTGGAATCCCCATTTTCATCCTCTCATCATTGAGCTTCATCTCTTGCAGGTTTACTATTCATCTTAGAGTTTTGTCCTTGCATCATTCTTTGTTGGGACCTTTCTACTATTTGTTTTCCATCCATTTTCCCCATCAAACCCTAGATCCCTTCCCAGTCACCATCGACTCTACATATTCTTCATTGACCTAATCCACATTTGCCTTTTATTTGTCATCCATCCTGTCAATTATTTGTTTTCCAACTCCATAGTATCTCAAATCTTCCAATTTTGTTTTCCTTCATACTTATTGCTTTAGATCTCATCTTCATCACACCCATTGTCATCGATCCATCCTAAGTCCATCTACTGTTGATCCACCTATAGTCATCATTTTTTCTCATCATATCTACTAATTTTTTTGCATCCTTTATTTCCTAATTGTATTCGGACCATTTGTAACATCTCATCACCAAATCGGTCTCATATCAACTTCAAATCATCCCCTCGGATCTTATTTTTCTACTTATCTTTTTGCTTAATTTATTTACATTCTCTATTGATTATACCCATTAGTCTCAGTTGTCATCGACTACTCAAGTTTGGTTCATATTTGATCATTTTCATTTATCATATATCATTTTATCTTATCTAGCACATTTCATATTTTCTATTTCAGTTCATATTTTGTTGCATCTTATCATTTATCCATTATCATTTTATCTATCTTTTATCGAAGTGGGTTGACATCCATCCTAGATTTTTTTCACTTCTCGGGCATGACTTTGTTAAGCAACCTACCCTCATATCTACTAATCATTTTCTTGTTGAATTTCTCTCATTGTGCGGGTAATCAAGCTCACTACAGGAGGATATTTTACACCCGTATCCATCATCATATTATCTAAAGGTAGCCTAAAACCCTCTCATCCTTAGAGTTTTATTTTATTTTTACCACTTTAGTAATTTGAAATAGGAGCGAGAAAATTTGATCAACACCTTTCCATAAATTTTGCAGGAATGTCACTAACCTTCTTTCCTTTCGTTGATTACATAATTTTGGTTAAAGCAAGAGACATATTCGTTGTGTCAAAATCCATATTTTTGGAATAGCTGGTCCATAATGATGGCTGATCATAAATCTAGATATCTTGGTGGTCATCTTCTTATTCATTGTTAATGTCACTTATTGGTGTTGAAAACCAATCTTGACACTTCATCATTGTGATGTGGGAAACAAACATGATATGGATTCATTCCCTGATAGATTCACATTTAAAATATGATTTTTATTCTGATATTTATTTTTTAGAATATGTACTTTTTTTTAATTTTCCAGAGATATTTAAGGGTGCACAAGGAATATCTCTCCCAAATGAGTCGCCACAAAATGTTGATGAAATAATTTTTTACAAAAGGCAAATTATTGGTTTTCATCAATGGTCACGGGGCTAAGCCCCTCCTTCTTCGGTATATGGAGGATCTTATTATTGAATGTAAACTACCTAACACTATGGGGTTTCCGCTAGGTTAGGGATCACTTGGAATACTCCACTAAACCTGTGGCAAAATGTTTGAACAAAGTGTTACAAAATAGGAATTTTCTCTCGAAGGGAGGTAAAGAGGAGTGGGAAAAATAGGGAGAGAGGGTTAATGTTGTGAGTAAGAACTATCATATTCTCACCAAATATAACCATATTAGGTCCACATTCAATTAGAATAACACAACAATTTAAGCAATCAGCAAGACTAATAAACCAAAGACACAGAGCTCTACATATCCATTAATGAAAGGACACAAAGTTCCTTCTTGGTTATAAAAGATCACCATGATTGGGAATCGGGACGTTGAGAGAGAGAAAGTAGAGGAACATAAGTAAGGGAATAGAAGAAATTTAGCTTTTTTCTTTACATAGTAGTGATACAAATCTCAAAAACATACAACAATCAACAATTGCCAACTATTTGGAATGGATAATCCATTCTAATTTATAACATTACAATTGTCTTTTCATCTCCCTCCACATGAATTTTCACCTTTCCTCATCACTTGTGACCTTCCATATTCCTAGGGAATGAAAGTGAGTATTTTTCTTATTAATGAAAAAGGACTCTTACAATGTTAAGTTAAAGGTCACTTAAGTGAATAAGACAAAATAGTGAAAAAGTACATTCTTAATGAAGAATTAGAATATGGAGAGAGAATAAAGAAGAGAGAGAGGAGGAGGATTAATAATCTGATGATAATGAATCCTACTTCGATGAAGAATCCACTAACTTGAAGCATTGTGATCACAATCTCCTTATTCTTATGAGATATGGAAACATTTCAGGCATCAAATACGTATTCAAAAAAATGTTATGAGATTTGCATTGTGATGGGAACATGATGATCTTCTCTAATCATAAGGTAAGATTTAAGATATGGAGATCACTATCTTACTCCTCTATGCCTTCATAGTTCACCTTCATGACCAAAACGAACTCCATGATGCTCAAACATTTTTATGCTTGTTTGTTACTCACTAAAATAGGTCTTCATCTTGCAGATGGAAGGATTGCTCCTAAATGAAATTATTGTCCTATGACCATTTGTTAAACTAAAGTATTGTGATTGCATATGCTTCCTCCTATCATGTGTGAACACACTTTAAGGAGTTGAATGGGTGTTTAAGAACACTAATAAGTGAATTGTAACATGTGAAATTGAGATGATTGCCCATTCTTGCAAACATAGTACTCCACATGGAGATCATCCCCTTACCCTTCCTAGCTCCAAAATCCTCCTTGAATGGAATCAACTTTAGGATGATCAGAAACCTTCTTTCTCATATGTTCCTCATTGAAATATGGCATTTTTATATACAAGAATTATTCCTTGATTGAAACTCTTTTCCTCATACTTCTTATTAGACTGAAACATTGTTGTACAATATCCTTCTTCTGTGAGATGTAAGAACACTCCAAAGTATTGAATGAGTGTTTAGAAACATTTTTATGAAACATTACACTTCATGAACCCGTGATGACTTCCTCATCCTATAAAAATAATGGTCATGGGTACCCTTGTAGCCTTACTAGTTCATCCTAACTTGTTCCTTGACATGATGTGATTCACATAATGTCCCTTCTCTTAGAAATATATTTGAACACAAGGTTAGAGTCAAGATATGATGATCATCACCTTACTCCTTAAACTTCACATTTCACCTTTGTGATAAAGACTTAATTTCCTTGGATTAAATCAACCTAAGGATACCTAAGTGACTTCTTGATAATTTGTTCCTTGTTGAAAATGTCTTCTGCTACAAATAAGGAAAGGAGAAACTCCACATTCACCATCATACTCAATGAATGCACCATCATTCCAGATTCTAAGGAGATAATTGGGAATTGGGGATCACTTTTACTGAGACTCTGTTCGATATTGCTTTCCATGTCACTTTGAACATGATGACTCCTTTGAACCTCACAATTCACCTTCATGACAAAGATGTCACCTTTTTTAATGGAGACATACTTAGTATTCTTAGAATTGTTTTCTCATTTACTCCTCATAGGTATTATCCTCTAGATAGAAGGATTTATTTTAAATGAAGCTATGTACCTCTAACCTCATGTTGGGCATAAACAATGTGGTTGTAATCTCCATCTTTTGTGTGTTGTGAGCACACTACAAGGCATTTGAATGAGTGCTCAAAAAAAATTGTGAGGTTGATCCTGAAAATATGATGGTATTGGGTTGAGGCATATTTATATTAGTGTATATGATGTAGGAACATCACTTTTATTCACCTTGGAGGCTCAATTCATGTTTGCATATGTTGAAAGACTCCATCAAGATGTTGGTTCAAAGCTTCCCGTGCATTTAGTATGGAGCATGCATAAACTTGGTCCGAAGCTTTCCGCTTCACTTTAGCGATGAATACATCACCTCATTAGATGAATTCAACCATGATTCATACCTTCTACCATAATTAGGATGAATTAAACCATCCACTTCTTGAATCCATGTGTGTCATGTAGAATTCACTTCGGATGATGCTTTGGGGGCTGTGGGGGCTTTCTCTCTGTCGAACCATGAGAAAACTTCCCATCCTTACAATGGGGCCCTCACCCTCTTTAGATTTCGTCGGGTGAGTGCAGATATAGAGGCCCTCAATTGATAAATCAATTGAGTGGTTCGCTACGCTACGCTGCGCTCACCCCTCTCTCTATATCTTATCTTATCTCTCTGGGGCTGGCCGCTACAAATACGAAGAACTACGAAATACAGAACGGAGCGTAGAGTTTATATGGGGTGGGCGCCTATAGCCTATATAGATCTTTTCTTTCTACCGTGGTTCCTCCCTCTACTATACTCAGTCGATAGCTTCATAGAGAGATCAGGCGGTCACCGCCAACCCCCTCTCCTATAGATCTTATCTGATCTATATGGCTCGGCAGTCATATCGGTAGCGACCCATATCTATCTAGAGGGGGGGATTCCACATCTACACCCCCCTTGGGGGAGAGAGGGGGGCTACTCTAGATTAGATCCCTCCGACCCCTATATATCTATCGTAATAATTAATAGACCATCCATTCCATACGTGACCATATATCTCTATGATGACTGGTTGTATCACGTATATATATAGAGAATGGCGGATAGAATGGATGATGGTAGATGGATGGCCCTGAACTCTCTATTCTATAGGCCATCGGCCCAAACTACCACCCAGGTTGACCCCTATCTCTATCTCAAGGGCCCCATACCGATCGATCGATCTAATAGAATATCATCTAGTTGGTGTTGGTCTGTCGTCCTCTACCCTCGCTTGATAAGATAAGATAAGATAGTTCGGGGGCTGGAAAAATAAATGAGATAGGTGGAATGTGAGCTTATACAAGTGATCCTAACTCAATTACAAGACTTACTATTTTTGGAAAGTCCTGACTAGGACGGCTATTTTTAGTAAGTTTTCCCAATTTTCACCTCCTGATGTTTTTTTCTTGTTTGGAGTGTTGCGAATGTTGAGAATTCACCATTTTTGAAAAATTACTAAATTTGGACACATGAAGCATTACACACTTTCTATTTTTAAAAATGTCTCTTCTAGATGTCAGGTTGAAACAAAACTGGTCTCAAAACTTTAGGTTTTTCTCCAGGACCTTCTAATTCAATTTTTGAGGTTTTTCTTCTGTTGTAACTCTGTAGAACCAAAAAGGAAACTTTTAAAGATGAAAATTTCAAATTATTGTTTTAAATTATATAGATCATCCATGTAATTTATTTCAAAGTCATCTCAAATGCATTTTTGAGAGGAGTACACATGAAAACTTTCATTGGAAACGGGTGCAAAGTAAGGGAGTTATGAGCATTTATTTGCTTTTTATTATGGATGTCTAGTGAAATATGATCAGCTTGCTTGGTTAAAATGGAGGTTGGGAGGTTATTTCAATACATCTTTTTTTTTTAAATGGATGTGTTTTAGAGGGAAGGATAATTATTCAAATTTCTGCATAATCTTTAACTCACATGTGACCATGGCATCTTAATTGAGGTTTGAATGAGGTTAAAGTGAGGTTACACTAGTGCTTGGAGGATAAAGGGTACATAAGAGGAAAAAAATTATGACTTACACCAGATTGTGATAATTGGAATCCTTTGGTGCCTTGTGGAGGAGATATAAGGGGTTAATAATGAGCAAAATGGACTAAATTTTGGTTTTCAAGGGCTTGAAATGTGTTTTCTAGTGCCTACAAGCTATATGGGGTGAAGGAGGTCACACCTTTATGTCCCCTTTGTCCCCTTTTCACCTTGGGGGACAGAGGGAATAATTGAGTGAAAAATGTTTTACTAGGGTACAACCATGATGAAAAGGGACAAAATGGAAAGTGGGTTTGTGCAACCTATGTGTAGAAGTAGTGAAAGACTTTACTTGGTATGATGGGGCTTGCACTTTTTGTCTCCATTGTGACATTTTACCTTAGGGGATAGAGGGGACAATTAAGACTTCAAAGTGTGACTTTACCACTTTTATAATGTTGATGTCACCATCTCGAGTGCAAATTGGGACACCAGGAGTGATTTTTCCGCCCCGTGAGCATGGAAAAGTGTTTTGGGGTCAAAGATTATATTATTTTGACTCTACAATAATTTATTAGATCATTCCACCCATTATCAGAAGAAAAATTCACCTGTAATTTCATTTTTAGTGTTTTTTCATTCTTGACCAAAAGGAATAGTTATTGTGTTTTGGATTACCTCAAAAATATTTGAGTCTTGGAACAAAGTTTATGTTTCCATCATGTAGAGGCTTCCAATATATTTCCATTGATTATGTGTTTTCCTCATATGTCCTTTTGGAACTCCCAGAATCATCTAGACAAGTCAGCTTTCATCATGGGAGCCTTCATTCCTTACACCCAGAATTACACAATGTTGAACAAATTATTCCTATCAGCAATTTTCATCACATAATTTCCCTATAATTCCTTGGAAATATTCAATGTTCTCCAAAACCACCCTCAGATGGTTTTAATCTTCCCTATAGGATTAAGGGGTGTTTACTATTTGTAAAATTTTCAAGATGGCCTTCTCTAGGTCTCTGGGAGCGATTATTTCTCATTAAAACTTAATGAATTAATCAATCACCATGGGAATTCATTCCTAAACATTTAAACACACTTTAAAATCTTGTTAGCACATTCCTATGAGATAAGATGAGGGTGACACTGGGGATAGGCTTTCCAAAGGAAGGGTTCACAATGACCGGGAGAGAAAACTTTCCATTGTGGGCTTAGTTGTAATGGACAAAAATTAATCTTCCCTACAAAGCTTATGGGGGTTTACTAGATGCAAAATTGTCAAGATGGCCTTCTTTAAGTCTCTGGGAGTAGTTGTTTCTCATTAAAACTTAATGACTTCATCAATCACCACAGGCATTCATTCCTAAACATTTAAACACACTTGAAAATCTTGTTAGCACATTCCTATGAGACAAGATGAGGATGATACTAGGGATAGGCTTGCTAGAGGAAGGGTTCACAGTGATCGGGAGAGAAAACTTTCAATTGTGGGCTTAGTTGTCGTGGCAAAAAATTAATTTTTCATGTTAGAAATTTAGCGTGACAACATAGATATAATGAGTGACCACTCAATTCATCTCTAGGATGATTTTTCAATTCATCTTCAAGATGACTATTGAGATTCTACAAGAATATAAATATTATTATAACTTAGGATTATATACATATTATTGCTAAAAAAACTTGAATTCTAGAATTTTGAGTCTATTTTACGAACTAGTTTGTTTAAATGGTGAAGTATAAGTCGGTCAAATAGCTAAAATTTGAAGCATTACTATTTTCAAGGGAAATTTATTTGATATATTATTGTGTGTTCCACCAAATTCTAAGTGTCGTTAAATATTGAGAAAAATCATTTGGTGGAAAGTTACATAATATCTTTTAGTATTTCCACTACATTTTTCAAAAATAATGATTTTAAAATTAATTTTACAAGTAAATAGATCATTACAATGATAAAAAAATGTATATTTATGTGTATGTCCCTTCTAATTACTTCTAATATAATCACAAATAATTTTTTAAAATGTATATAGAAATAGGCCTAATTTTTCCTCATACACACACACACACACATTAAAATTTGGTAATTTTTACTTTGGAAACCCTTGATTTAACTATGAACTCTTATTATCATAAATACAACTTCCCCATTCCCGTTTAGCACTTTCCAAGGTCCATTATTGAGCTTATTTATCCTTGTGTAGACACAAAATCTATGCACTTGGGGTACATTTCTAGGTCCTAAAGCATACTAATATATACTTGATTCCTAAGCAAGAAAACTGGTGGTTGAATGACTCATTTTAAGCCTTTTTACTTTATCTCTTACACCTTGCTAGTTTTACACATCTTACAGTTCTACCAACACTTAATCGATTTATTTTTGATGGCCTCGAACACTAGCACCCAGTTAGGACATAAGCGCTCGAGCACTCTTGTCCCTCATGGGTATTCATGTCCCTCTATTTCTTCTTTTTACTCTTTTGGGTCCTTTTCGCTTCTTGGTTACCTTCTAATACTTTGGGTCAGCCTTTCGGTTGTAAAATACAAAATTCAAACAAGGGAATCATATATATACTTAGTTACTTCTTCTAAATAAAGGGCCAAGCACCATGAGCATTATCAATCACCACCTAAGCTTGCACAAAGGCATAAGAGCATTACAGAGCATACATCTAGCATATTCATATAATGGACAAGGGTTGCATTGATCTACATACACTACATAGGAGGGAGTCTATTCTATTCCATCACACACATTTTGCATACTCTGGAAAAATATAGATCTAGCCCGTTATAATCATGTAACTTACATAAGGGCAACCTAGGGCACGGGACATAGATACACACACACACAAATAACTACATGGAGTCTGAGATGTAGTTCAGTACTCGGTTGCAAGTTCACTCTTTGGGTGACCACTAGGGTCATCGACTCCGCATTTTGTATCTTTTATTAGATTTGATATGGTTTATGGGCATGTGTAGGTAATCATTTATTTTATAAATTACAGTGCGATTGGAACCCTAACAACTATTGATGGCAAATCACAAGCACCCACAATGTACTGCGGCACGATGGGTTGAGACTCTCAGTGCGATTGCATAACATGGAGCTTTTCCCAAGTGTGGGACCTTGTGAAATCGGAAAAGCTCTCCGGATGAAGGCCGGTTCCTATTCCTCTATTCAGATGCACAAATAAAATGCAGAGGGTTTACTAAAACCTAATCTAACTTGCCAAGGAGATAGGGTAAGAAAATGCATAGAATAAAACCTAAACTACAAAGGTGATGCATCGAGGAATGTTAGACACTTGTTTTGCAAATTTAACACAGACCACATAGATGAAATACAAACACCATGCACAGGTAACCAAACTGCAATAAGAGATCAAAATGACAGCAATGAATACATGAGAGGGTTGAGAATCAATCACAAACATATATATTATTGCTCAAGAGTCGATACAGTACATTGCAGTGGCCAAGAGGCAAAAAACTGGCATTACAACCCATATGGGAGGTTTGAAAGCTCCACAAATTCTCTTGCAAGCAAGGGAAGAAGGGAGGATGCAAAACAAAATTTTCCAACCCTTTTTAAAGAGCCTCTCCTTACCATTTATATGAGGAAAAATGAGGGAGAAGAGAATGATTCGAATTCTGCCCCAACCACCTCCAAGACTGCACCTAACTCATCTCATTATGGCGGTAGGTGAGATCCCCAACAAACTCAAAATATGGCGAACTGTATTTTTGCATTTTTAAGAACTTGTTCCCACCCAATTAAATATATCCAGTCGTAGTTGGGTAGAGGACGTTGAGAGCTTTCCAAAAATTCCAACCTTGCGTGAATCCGAGCTCCCTGTAAAAGTTATGGCGATCTGAATATTTCCCGCGTCAGGGTCTTCTGCCTGTCGGGTTCGGGGTTCTCCTCTGCATTTGCATCGGGTTTGGAAGATGCCTCGACATGTGTTTGATGCTTGTGTTTTCCTGAAACCCACTTCCGCCAGTATTTCCAAGATTTCCTTTGTTTCGGGTCGGAAAATGGACCTGCATGTGCATCGGATTTGGAGGATGGCTCGACATGTTTCCGCCCCATGCTTTCCCGACATGTTTCCCCGACTCCAAGACCCGATTCACCTAGGAAGTGTTTCGGGTTTGTGGAACTCTCAAGCATTGGGACATCCCTTGTGATTTGCATGTCTTATGTTTCATGTTTCCCGAAACCCGAAACCCGAATCTCTTTTGTGTTGGGTTTTCTAACCCCTCCGACATGCTTTGATGTCGGGTTTTCTAACCCTCCGACATGCTTCTTTGATGTCGATCTATATTTACCCTGGGGTAAATATATACAACAACAACGAAACTAAAATGATAAAGAGCAAGTAGCAGAGAGGATCTTCCAACCTAGAAAATATTAGATTTCGAGCATCTAAGCGACCACATGCCCACAAATCGGTAATTAGCGCATTGGGAGCTCATGTCCTCTTGTGGCGCTTCTATTATATACGTTCATATGGTTCTTAACCCTCATTGAGCTATTTTGACATTGTTCCCATCCAGTTCAACACTTAGATAGTCATGATCATTCCTAGGTTGCACTGAAATCAACTAAGTCATCTTTCTCTCTCATTTGCTTAGGATTTTACATCCTTGAATGCTTATTGCTTGCGCATTCATCGTACTTAATTACTCGAATATCATTTGTTGCAATAGTTACTTTGAAATAGGATTTAATTTAGATTATATAAAATCATTTGGTGAACCCGATCAATCAACCCCTACCTTCTAAACATGCAGTATACTCTCTCTCCTTCTAAATTTATGGATTAATCCTCTTGCCCATCCTATGCACCCATCGGGGTTTCTTGCCACGGCTACCATTTCGTTAATTTTATGTAAGTTTGTACCCAACACCCTCCCCACTTCAACCCTCCAATGCCCAACCCAACTATTAATGTGGTCACCACTCGATGTAATAGGAAACCCATGGCTCCACTGTCTCTATTCCACCACCTATCACCTCTACAGTTCCTACCGACACCTCCAAAGGTTATGATATCATTAAACAACTAAATAATACACCAACCAAAATATCTCTTTATGATATTTTGCATAATGCACCAAATTTTTGTCATACTTTAAAGGGTGCCCTATGTTCCATTCAAATTGCAAGTGACAATTCTCTTGTTGTCTTCTCCCATCTTATTCAATCCCTCAAAAACCTACCATGTTGCATATCATTTAGTAATGAGGATATCCTTCCTATTGTTGTTGGTGATCCTTCATCACCTTTTCTTATTACAGCTACTATTGGTCGTCATCATATCAAGTGCATACTAATTGACAATGGCTCCACTCTAAATCTATGTTCCCTCTCATTACTCACACAACTACAAATTCTTGATAGTCAGATCACCAAATCCTCTACCCTTTTTGTGGCTATGATTCTACTACTTGAACATGCATTGACACCATCACCTTACCTTTACAGTTGGGCCCAAAACCCTTCCCACATTTTTCTATATCATTAATACATCATTTCAGTTCAATTATTTACTCAGTAGACCATGGATCCACGCTATGCATGTTGTTCCTTCTATGGTTCATCGGTGTGTTAAATTCTTACATGATGGATATGAGTATACTATTTCGGCCAACCCCAGACCATTCAATTTATGCCACATAGACCCAATCACGGCCATGCCTATACCTTCACTTAATCTAATCCCCTACCATATTACAGAGACATATAATGTCGATGAATCTAGTACATCTTCATTACCTCTTCTACCTCCATATTCACCCCTTCCATCCCTACACATACCACTGATCTTATTTCCCCTACCATATCTCCCTCCATCACTACCATTATTCCCCCTTTACTACTTCTTCTAGTCCTACATCCACCACTCCTCCTCCTAATATATTTGATAATGTAACCCAACATGATAATGTCAACACCGGTGATTTTGATGATAATTTTGATGTCGTAGAACTTACCGATGAAAAGTTGTGTAACCTTGACTTTATATCTCTTGAGGTAGATGAATCCTATTTCCAAGACATCTTCATTGTTATTGGCCTGGGTGAGTATCAATTCAAGAAATCTCCTCCCTCTACTACAACCATGATTCCTTTCCAAGAAACAATACATACATTGGACCTCATCCCACCTCCTCCATCTCCCAGGACACCTCTTTTAGGAATTCACGGTGCTCCATTAAATAAGTATATGTCACCACATTTTTACTAAAGAGTATATCTTCTTACAAAGTGTGGTGATTTTACTATATGGTTATGGTTATACGGATTATATTATTATAATATATTATTTTAACAACAATATATTTGTAGAGTTTGGTTATACCCACAGATCTATTAACGGGTTAATCATTATTATTTCTTCCTATTTAGTAGGAAGCTATTTTCTATTGTAATGGCTATTTAATAGCCATATGCAGTGGTTGAATATAAAACAGTGATTATTTTTAATTTTTATTTTCCTTCAATTCTCCAAATCTCCGAACCTCTAGTTCACGAGATCATTCTATTCACATGCACCTTACTCATACATGACTCTTATTGGCCGCATATTCCATCCAATCCCACTTTCCTTGGCACTGTGTGCACATATGAAGGCTTAGCACAATTAGAATTCACACGTGTTGATATCATCCCTCCCCCTCATTCTCCCCACATGTATCATGGATATGTATTCATTATTGTTTCCTATGGCCTCCGTGTCTTCCATTTATCGGTCTTCCTTACACATACACATCGTTCCTCTCTGCTCACCCTTGGACAATCTTGGCTCAACTATATTGGTGGTACCCTCCCCAACCATACTACTATTACCTTTCTTATGCCTTTTTGCCACATATTTATTTGCAATGATTCCTTCCTTAGATATGCCCACAACTTAACTCACTGTACACACATGTTTTTCTGTAACCCCCTTTTATTGATGAAGAGTATGTTATGGGCATGTATAATTTATGCCACACAGGGATCTTTCTATAATCAACCTCATATTATCACATATTATGTATCTAATCCAAATCATATCGAGTTATGACCACGACACTAAAAAACTCCTTGATGAGTTTACTTGACTCCCCACCCCACGCATAATCATCGGGTGCTTGAATTCCCCCACTAGTCACATCCTGGTGATTCTCTCTATATATCATGATTTGTGATTCATGTCTACCTTTCTAAGCATTGCCACATATCCGGTACACATACTTCACCATTGGTACCCGATGATGCACCCGTGTTCTCAATATTTTCAAGATCATCATGCTTACAAAGTTGAGTATGCAAGGAATAGAGGAAACATAGATAAAGAGGAAATGGAAGAATGTAATCTCTTGATTGTATTTAGTAGTGCAAAGTTATCTAATAATAACTCACAATCGAAAACCCTTTGCAATGGATAGGCCATTATAATTTATAGCATTAAAAAAAAATTCATCTCCCCACATGAATTTTCACCTTTCCTCATCACTTGTGACATTTTTGTGCCTAGAAACAAAAACAATTCTTGTATCATTAATTGAAAAGAACTCTTACAATATTAAACTAAAGGTCACTTAAGTGAATAGGACAAAATAGTGAAAAATACCTCCTTAATGAAGAATTAGAACATGGAGAGAGAAGGAAGGAGGAAGGAAGAAGAGAAGAGATGATCACTTGGATGGAGATGAAGCCTCTGTTGATGAAGAAGTGACTACGAGAAACTATGAGGGAGTAATCCTATAAATATTTCTTCACCCTCGGATTCCTTACTTGAACCAAGTTACTGCAGATGAAACTTTTTTTGCTTGTGGAATATGAACAAAGTTCAAAGCATTGATCTAAGTTTATGAAGCACTGTCATGGTCTTACATTAGTTGAACCAAACTTGATGATCCTTCACAATATTAGAAATTTAACCTCGATTTTTGTGAGAGACTCCAATTATAATCATTGAATGAGAACGGGTCTTCTAACTCTTTTTAATCAATTCTTGGAATTATTTCAGAAGTTCTTCCACTAATGAATTTTCATTGATTGGAGGTGATCCAAGCCTTTACACACCGTTGTTGATACCTTCTAAAATTTTAAAGCAAGCTCTTCGCAAGAATCAAGCTCAGAGATAGCATCATTCAACATATCATATCAAGCACTCATCATGCGAGACCAAATAGGAGACAAGTTCTCAGTCATGGAGGTGAACACATTTTTACTCATAAATGAATGAGAATCAAGATTGCTCATTTCAGACACCAATAGAATAACATTATCCCAATGGGATTTATCCTTCTCAATCTCCTCCTTAGTCATTTTCACTTTAGAAGTGGTGGTGAAGGTGAACTCGAAAAATGAGAGAATATTTATTAACAATGTCTTTCCTTTTTCAAGAATATTTTCAACCCACCTATCATTAGCCTTTCCCTACATTGAGTAACCTTGAGCTTTCTTGATTGTTTCAGGGTTGAAGCTACTAATAGGAATGATGGATTCCACAGGAGGAGGTGGTACTATACTAGGATCCAAGAATGATTACACATAAGCAATGAGATTTATCACATGCTCTTCCAACTGCTTTCATTGTTTGTTTGTATTCCTCATTTTGAGAAAGCATGTGGGAGGAAGATTCCTTAAAAATGTGTGCATCGCCTTCATGTGTGGCTTGACACAAAGAAATTATTTTCATTTCATAATCTCCTAAACATTTCCTTTATAGTTTTTATAACCTTTGGTAAGGAAACTTCTACATATTGGTTACCAGAAGCTCCACTGAAGAAATGAGAAGTTACTTCTACCTTTTTCTCCACTTGGTGTTCATGATCTTTGAAATAGCTTCAAAATCAGGTGTTGATGCTTACTGCACTATCCTTGACTCACTCCCGATCAACTCTTGAATCCAAGGGAAAAAAAATTCTGATGTGGGCTCAATATCGGCACGAGGAAACTTTTAGGTTCATGATAGGGAATTACATCTTACACATGGTGGGATGACTCGGTTGTTGAAGAAGATACACTTTAAAACTGATGTAGAATTGGAGACTATGAAGGATCAATTTCACCTTGTTCAAGAGGTTCAATGAAGGCTTCAATGAATTTAGATTTTTATGGAGCCTCTTGTGGTGAGGATATTAAATGTGATATTCCTCCATAATCTTTCTCTTTGAGGGATCTTTTGAATGAGTGGATCTCATGGTCTTCTCGGATGTCTTCAGAGAGGAAATGTGAGATGCTTGTCTAGATAGATTCAAGAGGCCACCATACTCGATGAAAGTAGTTATTTTTATCTTGAACCATTCTCTTGATCTCTAAATTATTGTTGCATTCCTTTCCTTGATATCACCTAATTCTCTTGTATTCCATGGGATCAGAGGAAGAGGTGAAGTTTTCACTGCTTGATATTTAGGGTCAAATAATTTAGATCCATCATCAATTATCCCTCCCACAAACCAATCAAAACCGAGATCTCTCATCTGATCAATTTTCATCTGCATATGGTCCCTTTTTCTTACTTCAAAGTCATCAAAACAATTATCCCAGTAGTCTTCAATTTGCGGTGTATGATGCAATCCAGGAAAGTTGAAAGTTCTTTGGATTTCTCTTGATATCACAATAAAGCCTAGATGTATAGAAACAGAGACTTACAGAAGAAAAAGAGGCTTTAATATTTGTTGCAACTACAATACTCTTACATGAATAAATCCCCAAATATATGGGAGAAGATACAACCTTAATTTTTTTGTTTCTACACCCAGTATGAACATGAGCTAGTTACCTACATAATTCAAACATTATGATTTTATCAATAGGGTAGCTAGGTAGCCTGCGAGGAGCAAGATTATCGTTTGAAACCCTGATGTAGGTGAAGGTTGAGAAATAGGTGAAATGGCTCCCATACTTCTCGATCAACACAATTATTTGAGAGGTGATCCTCAACTCTAGAGTTCCCTCAAGGAGTTTGATGATGAACATGGTGAATGCATCATTCACCCTGGAAAAATTATGGTTTCTTTCTCTGTGAGGGAGTTACGGGTACTATTAGTGAAAATCACGCACCCTCGAATGGCCCGAGTATGAGTGGGGCATTCGGTGTGATTTGCATAACATAAAGTTGGTTCTTGTTCCTAAACTACCTGCCACAAGCTACTCCAATGCAGGTAAAAATTAAACTATCCTAATCTAACCATTACAAGGAACAAGAGTGAAAGGAAGCCTACACTAAAGTAGTGATACACCGAGAGAAGGAAAGGGGTGAGATACCTTGTTAAGGGAGGATGAAACAAGGGGAAAGGAAGATGGGAGGTCGACACGAGTGACACAAACCTAGATCCTAATCCATGATCAAAACTCCATGAAACACAACGCCCTACACCTATAAATCTGAAATACATGCACAGAAAATAGATTTGTAAGGGAGAGGCACGGAGAGACAACAAAACAATGCAAAGGGTTGAAAAAACACCACAAAAACACGTTTTATTGCTCTATATGGGTGCGCAGACCATTACATTCTTGCTCAGAGGCACAAATCCGCTTGTCAGGCATAGGAGAAGGTTTTTAACTCAAATGGAGCCAGAAACAAATTTTGACAGAGTTTCCCTACGCCCGAAATGTCTCTCCCAGTCCCCACCGGATCGCATGCAATTGAGGCTTGACACGTGGCTCCTTGGGCATCGGTGAAGGCACAGCTCATTTTTTCACTTTACGCTTTCTTGGGGCAAAAAGTTCAAACTGCCTCCGACGACCCGCCGACTAGCTTTTGGCATTTGGGAAAATTTCCCTCTTCGGGCCCGTCAGCCCACATTTTCCATTTGGGTGAAAATTCCAAATATCTCCCGCCGCCCTGCCTCTCCGCATTGGCAAAAATCCTTAAAAACTCAATGTCAGATCTGCTTTTGGGCAAAAATACCTTAGAGGCCCGCCGCCAGTAACTTGCAAAATATGGGGAGTTAGAAGGACTTCTTTATATTTTTGGAAAGGGGAAGAAATTTCCTATCTAATGGAAAAATTTCAGAAACCTCGAGTGCTTAGAATATCTAAAAAATTGGATTGAAGCACTAAAGGAGGGAAAATGTATGCAGTTAACCAAAAATAAGCATTAGCTTATTTTGGATAACAATTTGGCAAGTCATAGGGGACATCTATCTACTAGATGAAAATATCAGTAGCCTTAGAGCATCCATTGGGCATGGAGTCTACTTGGTAAACACAAATCTGATCTAAACTTTGAAAATATGACCCCTAAGCCACTTGAAACCACCAAATTAGGGCTGATCTCACCAAATGTCATTCTTAATGCACTATGTAAGAGCAACAAAACACCACAACATACTATGTGCAAAATTGGAAATCATACACATCTCAAGTGGGTTATGCAGAGTGTGTAAAATCACTTCTTCTGCTAAAAGAAAACCTACCTACTCTATTTTAACCGAGAGAGGGTTCAAACAAATCCTACAACTGGTAGGGAGAAGTAGCTTCCTTTTCTCAAGAAGGGCAGCCATGCAAATGATTTGACATTGAATATGGCTGCTTGCATGAGTGAAAAACTAACTATAAGCTGGTCCTCCACCCAAATCATCAAGGTATCAACTAGAAACAAGACAAATACCTCTTTTAGTTGCTTTGTATTTAGATTGAAGAGGCATTACAACTGATCCTTGGTACTTTAAAACTCATCCTCATGCTCAAAAGTAAGCATGACTAGTTTTGGCTTCTCCCTTGGCTCCAATGAAGCCAAATACTTGATTGGGAAAGGTCTGATCCTTTAAATTTTCCCATTGTTCTAATATTTAACTCCAAGAATGGAGTCTTCTAGCAGATCTTCTTGGATGGATGGTGTGGAAGAGATGATGACATCCTCTTGCTCTTTCCTTTCCTCCTCTTGTGAAGAACATGGAAGATTTATGTCTTCCAACCTTGGTTCCAGAGGGTTGTTGTGAAATGTAGGTTGTTGTCCTTGAGTGTGCTTCTTCTTCATGGTAGCATGCTCATGTACTTGGAAGGTGGATGATGGAGGAGAAAATGATGTGATCTCCATGGGCTCCTCTCCATCAAAGCAATCCTCCAAGTCAAACAAATAATCTACCTCCTTGTTGTCTTGTTGCATGTGCTTAACCTCCTCCATGGTGTCCTCCTGATTTGAAACTTTCTCACCATGGTTCCCCTCATCTTCAAACATAAAGTTTGAAAGCTCAAACTCTTCTTCAACATTAGGGTTTGAAGGGGATGAAGTGGGAGGAAGAACTGAAGGTTCTTCTATGGCCTGCTTTGTACTTGAAGCCTCTTGAACTGTATGGTTCTCCTCCATTATGGATTCATCAATCAAATCAGGCCCTTCAAATGAAAGAAAAAAGTCTTCAACAATGATTTCTTCATCAAGTGGCTTTAACTCTGATTTGATCTCTTCTAGTTGCTCCTTTTCAATAGGACTTGGAGCTGATTGTTCCTCTTCCTTGATGGATGGTTGTGTAGCTTGGGTTGGATCAGCATTCTCTTCAAATAAAGTGCCATCATGGGCATTGCATTCAAGGGAAAATGATTGTTGATCATCTCCTTCTTGTTTTTATTATTCTTCTGATACAAACTCAGCCTTAGCCACCACTAGATCTTCAACCTTGACCTCCTCCGTTGGCTTAACCATCAAGGGGATCTTTGTAATCCCAAATTTGAGAGCCCAACTTTTCAGATTTTCTATCATTTCTTCTCTGTTGGGTTCCTATTCTTATTTCCCTTTCTTTGTTCATCGATTTTCATCTCCCCAACATGGATTTTGGATGCAACAAGAGGGGTAGGTTGAGATTCAACCGGATTTTGTTGTTGTTGTGGTGAAGAGGGAAGTGGAACTTCTTGTTTCTTTGGAGGGAATCACCGCTTGGAAGGGAAAAGGGTAGAAGAATTAAGATGAGATGGAAGACTAGGAGATGGAGAAGGAAAACAACATTTAGGGAAGTAGACAATGGGCGTGACTCTTGACCATGTTGAAATGGTAAAGTTTGTGAAAGAGAAAATGAAAGACAAGGAGTTGGTGACTGAATTACCCATTGACAAGGTTATCTTGTATCCAACTCATAAGCCTCAATCTCCTCAACCCATTATGTATGTTGGGGCAACTTTTCAACCATGAAGTCAAGGCTGAAATGTCTTAGCATAGGGCCTTCCCATGGACAAGGTGCCCTACAACCAATTCTAAATGCCTTCATTTGTATTGTAGCCCTTGACTGAACCATGTTAGTCTCCATTTTTTGAATCTTCTCTAACAGATTAACTTCTTCCATTTAACTGTTGTCATTGTATGCATACCCTTGTTTTTGATAAGCTCCATAGCCAAACTAGTTTTGGCAATGCTCATATGAGTAAGCATGATTGTTTTGGATTTGATCATAATTTTGATCTGGAGGGGTTGTGAAATACATTGGAGGTGGACTGCACTACTGCAAGTGTGAATTCCAAGATGGAAATGAAGTCATGATTGCACAACTTCATGGGATGGAAGGAAATGAAAGATGTGGAAAGGAGAATGGATGAAAATAGATGGAAGGAAAGTCTACAACTCAGAGAATGGTTTTTGACTAGATGGAGTCACTGATGTGCTTTGCATGTGCCTCCAAAGGATAAGTATCACCAAGAACACATCAACTTGATTAAATGAAGTGGTAAGGTGCTTCAAACCTGTCCCACCGAGCGTGGCCAAAACTGTTAGTGCAAAATCACAGCACCCCCGAATGGTCTAAGTGTGAGTGGGGCATTCGGTGTGATTTGCATAACATTGGACCATCTCTCAAGCAGTGGGACTTACAAACCTAAGATGGACCTCTAGAGAAAGTTGGTTCTTGTTCCTAAACTACCTGCCACAAGCTACTCTAATGCAAGAAAAAAACTAAACTATCCTAATCTAACCATTCCAAGGAACCAAAGAGAAAGAGAGAGTGAAAGGAAGCCTACACTAAAGCGGTGATACACCAGAGAAGGAAAGGGGTGAGATACCCTATTAAGGGAGGATGAAATAGGGGAGAAAGGAAGATGGAAAGGTCAAAAAGAGTGACACAAACCCAGATCCTAATCCATGATCAAAACTCCATGAAAGACAATGCCTGCACATACAAATGTGAAATACTTGCACGAAAATAGATTTGAAAGGGAGAGGCATGGGGAGACAACAAAACAATGCAAAGGGTTGAAGAAACACCACAAAAACATGTTTTATTACTCTATATGGGTGCACAGACCATTACATTCTTGCTTAGAGGCACAAATTCATTTGTCAGCGTAGGAGAAGGTTTTTTTAACTCAAATGGAGCCAGAAACAAATTTTGACATATTTTCCCTACGCCTGAATGTCTCTCCTAGGCCCAATGGTCCACATGCAATTGAGGCTTGACACACGTGGCTCCTTGGGCATCGGTGGAGGCATAACTCATTTTTCACTTTACGCTTTCTTGGGGCAAAAGTTCAAAACGCTTCAACAACCCACCGACCCATTTTTGGCATTTGGGAAAATGTCCCTCTTCGAACCCGTCAGCCCGCATTTTCCATTTGGGTGAAAATTCCAAATATCTCCCACAGCCCCGCCTCTCCACATTGGCAAAAATCCTTTAAAACTCCCACCGGTCCGCTTTGGGGCAAAATTACCTTCCAAGGCCCGTCGACCCATAACTTGCAAAATATGGGGAGTTATAAGGACTTATTTATATTTTTAGAAAGGGGAAGAAATTTCCTATCTAATGGAAATGTTTTTAGGAAACCTTGAGTGCTTAGAATATTTGAAAAATTGGATTGAAGCACTAAAGGAGGGAAAATGGGTGCAATTAACCAAAAATAAGCATGAGCTTATTTTGGATAACAGTACTTCTCGTAGCGAGTGATTTTGGGATACATTGAGAGAAACAGTCATTCCTTGAAGGTTCTTATGAAGGCAAGATAATATACTAGGTAATAAGTCATGGTGAGGTTCTAGTGGAAGCCAATGAAGAAATTGTCGATGAATGTTATCACTATTAATTTGTCCCCAATCCACTACTTGGTTCCCTTTAGTAGTAACAAGGATGAAGTGATCCATCCAACCCTAGAATTATTTTTTTATTTTTCCCCCATCACCATGTTTTGTAGAATAATGGAGTTTGAATAAACTTCATGGAAATCACTCCTAGATAAGTTCTTGGGAACACGAGAAGGTTTTATTCCTTTCCTGAGCCATGAACCGAGCGCAAGGCCTTACAATTATAAATCGGTTTGTGCCCACTCTTGTGATATAAACTCCTTAGTGATGATGACCATATTACTACTAGTGGGAATCTATAGACATTGAGAGATACCCTTGGGAGTGAGGATTGTAAGGATTGAATTGTCATATGCTCACACTATCCTAGAGTTAGCTTCATAGTGTTGTGCACATGTCAGGACCAATTCAATGTTCGAGCGGATAGTGGGTGACCTCATATTGATAATATCCTACTTGAGAATATCTTCTCTTCCAGTGGCTCACAAGGCCCGCCAAGCATCCTATTTTCCGGTCTTCAAGATCCATGTGAGTGACATCATTGTCTCCCACACCAAGATACTCGGTGATTAGGGTTAAAATGGGTTCTAGACCTGAGTATTTGAACTTCATAGTGCTAAAAATAATGATATAAGTAGAATATGAGTCACCACAAACTTTTTGAACTCAAATCCAAAACTTTCTATTTTTAGCAAGTCTTATCTAGGACTATTATTTTTAGTAAGTTTCCACTATTTTTGTTTTATGATGTTTCTTGCTCATTCGAGTATTACAAATGCTGAGGATTTATTATTTTTAGAAACTTACTATTTTTAGATACCCACTTGCTCTGAATACTTGCTATTTTTAGAAAGTGCACTTATAGATATCAAGTTAACGAAAACACTTTGTCAAAAAAATTATGTTTGCACTAGGACTCTCTGCTCCAAATTTCATGATTTTCCATCCATTGGATCTCTATAAAAATAAAAATCAATTTTAGGGTTTGGAATTTTGGAATTTTGTGGTAAAAATATAGAGCATCAATGGATTCTCTTTGAAAATATTTTCAAAGGTGTTTTGGAGAGGAATGCACAAGCAAATTTTCCTTAGAAACGGGTACACAAATGAGGATTTATGAACAAATAATAATTTTACTAGCTATAGAAGTCTAAAAACATTGTTCAACATGTCTAGATAAAAATGGAGTTTGGGAGGATGTTTCAACAACACTTTTAAAGAAAAATGGCTAAGTGTTTGAGAAATGGGGAGTTAGCGAAGTTTTAATGTAGTTCTTAACTCACCTAGAATCACAACCGCTTAACTAGGGTTGGAATGGAGTTGATATAAGGTTACACTAGTGAAATGGGGACATAAGGGACACCAAATTGTGACTTACACTATATGGTGACAAGTGGCATCTTGTGGTGCCTTGTGGATGAGATGTAAGGGCTAGGAAATGAACACCAAAGGAGTTAGAGGTGGTTGCATGGTAACTAAGGGTTGTATGGATGAATGGGGTCACACTTTTTGTCCCCCTCTCCCTTGAGGGACATAGGGGAAAGTAGGCTTTCCAAAATGTGACTTGTGACAAAGGGTGTTACACTTTGGCATCCCCCTTGTCCCTCTTGCACCATGGGGGATAGAAGAGACAATTGGGAAGTAAAAGTGAGAATTATGAGCTTGTATGGAGGATAAGGGGTCAAATTTTGGTTTACCTCTTATCTCCAGGGGATAGAGAGGACACAAGGTTGTCCAAAGTGTGAATTTTCTATTTTGATAAAGCAAATTTTGCCTTGTATGTTCAAATTGGGACACCCGAATCCGAGTTTTTCACCTTTGGAGCATTGGAAAATGTATTGGGATCAAACCTTACACTATTTTGACTCCAAAAACCTGATGAGATCAATGGAATCATTATTGAGACCCAATTATTCCTTAAATTCCAAATTTAGGTATTTTTCATCTTTGGTGAGAGGGGCAACTGCAATGTTTACGAATAATCTCGGAAACCTTTGAGTCATGGAAAAATTTAATGTTTCTATCTTATGGAGGATTCCAAGATATTTTTATGACTATTTATTTGCTTCTTTACTGCTTATGTAACTCCCATAATCATCCGAAGAAGTCGGTTTCACCATTTTAACTTTTGTTCCTTACACACCTGAACTACCCGATGTCAAACATATTATTCCTTAATCAAATTTTTAGAACCAAAATTTCCTAAATTTATTTTGACACCTTCAATGTTCTCATAAATCACCCTAAGATGCTCTATATTTTCCATAAATGGTGTTTTCTTGGCTGCAAAATGGCCCAAAATGACCTTTTTAGGACTCCGGAGGATGTTGTCTTTTATTGAATCTCAATGAATTCATATATCACATTAGGCACTCTTCCATACTCACTAAATCAAATTTAAAAATATTGTTATAAATTTTCTCATATCTTGAATAAGGGTGGAAATAAGGGTGGGTTGGCCGGAGGAAGGATTCATAGTGATAGGAAACATAATTTCCAATCATGGGCTTAGTTGTCATGCTCAAAAATTTCAAATTTTCATGCAAAAATTTTTCTTGACAACACTTCTTCAATAACCTTAGGCATACATCAATTCACATGAAAAACACTTGAAAATCATGTTAGCATGTTCCTCTTAGCTAGAATGAGGATGACATAGTGGGAAGGTGACTAGAGAAAGGGTTTACTGATGGATCGAGAGAGGAGTTTTCAAGTGTGGGCTTGGTTTTCATGGCCAAAAATTTCAATTTTGCATGTTATACATTTAGCATGACAATAATTTATAAATAATCTTGATGAGGAAGGTGTAAAGTAATATGTAATGAAATAAAATCACATGTAAAGTGTGGGGGATTTCCTCAAGAGAGTAGTGTAAGGAACCAAGCTAGCTCCTATCATTGTGTAGTAATATATAAGTGTCTTAAATCAAGTGAAGATACCTTATGAACACATATGTGTAAGTAATCTATATGTTATACATCAAATCAATGTAACCAACATCATGTATAAAGTAATATTCTAGCCAAAAAAATCTAGAAGAGGTCCTGATTTTGTATTTTTGCTCATATTTAAATGTTTTTGTATTATGTGATTATTTGAATGTTTTGCAAATAACCATGTACAAGAATTGGGATAGCTCAATATATATCCAATGAGGGCCTCATGAATAGGCATGTCATGTGTGGTAGGTGGAGGGGATGCATGCCCTTCAAGTGGTAGAAGAGACAAAGTATGTTCAAATATGATCATTGTGGAATCCATAATGTGTCTTGAAGGTGAGTGATGGTAGGAAGGCTCATGAGAGGTAGTATATGTACAAGGTAATTGAGTCACAAGCCTAAGGGATCATGTCCAAAAATCATTAGTGTGTGTCTTATGTGACTGAGAAGGAGACCTAGGTATAGTGTATGATAAGAGATATTATGAGAGGTAGCATCCGAGGATGTGGATGTACTAGAGATAGTGGTCGTATGTGTCGAGCCAAGTGTGATGATCGAGAAGCTATGAATGGGATTCCTTTAGTTGTGATCGTTTGATTATTGTAGATGAACTTAACACATTGGTGCAATATAGAAGGGGTAGTTATAAAGGTGCAAAGCAAAGAATACCCTAGCCTCATATCATGTGACATGAGAGAAGAGGCTTTCAAGAATGTAAAATAAAATGTGGTAGGTCCAATATTGGGGGGGTAAGATAATATGTCCAATTTTTTATCTTTGGATCAATGGTGACATCATTCTTAGTATACCCAAGAGCGCGTAGGAATCAAAAAGTGCACACATTATGGGGGTAGTGTCATAAACCAAACTTTTTCATATAAGGTGATGATAAATCCAAGCAAGGATGTATAATTTATCATAAAGAAATCTAGGTTGCATAGAGGTATCATCAAAAGTGATAACCGGTGAGGAAATCGTCATATAAATGGTCCCAATCATTGCACCAAACATGTTATCATAAGATGGGTGAGATGGGACTACACAATAATCATTTTGAACTTTCTGGGTAGATTTAGCGGTTTCATGTTTCGAAGTGGACTATTAAAGATTTATAATTTTGCATTATCATTAATAGGTTTGTGTTGGAATATAGTCTCATATTCTATAGTACCTCTATTGAGTAAATATTGGATAACATGACATATCTTAAAGTAATTATTAATAGAGTGACCAATACATCGGTGGTAGCCACAATTATAAGTGACATCAAAATTATTACCATAAGGTATGTTTAGATCAACCAAAAGTTGTGGAGGAAGAGATACTGAGGTTGCACATAAGTAATTGTTAAAGCACTTGTTATCCAAAACTACCTCCCCGGGTTATTTTAGCTTTAATAAGCTTTAAAAATGGACTTAGCCTTTTTTTCAGGGATTGTGATGGTCATACAACCATCAAATTTCCATTCCCAAATGCATTGGTTGTTGGTATTCAAAAACCCGCGGGAGCATAGTTTAAAACATTGGCGGGTTGGTTATAAAATATGGTGATGTTCAAATGCCGTCAAAATCAACGTCGAGATCGGCGGGGACACATGGCAAAATCTCAGCGGTCCAGAAAAGAGGACAGCTGGTAGCTACATTAAAAAGCTAAAAAGTTTCTAATGCCCCGGATTTAGAAACTGCAATACAAGAACTACGTGGCACCAATTCATTAACTCGCATTTCACAAATCTAACAAATGCAAAGGCCCGTCCAATCAAATCTAAGCATGAAGCAGGAGACGGTGATAGGTTCGACACTTTGCAGAGACATGGAGCTTTCTTATTTGCTCATGTTTTGTAGTTGTCAATGGATATCAAATAAAATACGACAATGTGAAGTATGTGAAGCCTTTCTATTCGCTTGCACTTCGTAAATTGTCAAAAGGGCTATCAAAAATTCTAACAACGCATCAAGGCGTGGAACTTCCTCATTAGCTAAAATCTTTCACGGATGTCGAGGTCGGAGATCGACAAGGACTAACATGTGAAGTATGTGGAGCCTTCCCATTGGCTCGCATTTCGTAATGGTCAGTCGAGGGAAAATTGCGAAGAAATGTGGTCATTTCTTATTGGCTCGCATTTTCGAGGGTCGACAATGTCTCGAATGTGAAAGAGCATAGCCTTTTCATTGGTTTACGTGTCACAGCGTAGACCGAGAGGTCTAAGGATAGCCTAACATCCCGAAGGAATGTGGTGAAGTTCTATTGGCTCATATTTTCATAAAGGCTAAAGCCTACAAAAGGTAAAAAGACAAGGATAGATGGCGAGCGGGAAAGTAAAGCCCAATATTGTGAACCAATGGGAGACCGACACTTGGCAAAAGGTGAAGCAAGTACATGTTGGTAGAGGCCGATCCTGAACCAATTAAAGGCTACCACGTGTCAAATTCTTGTGCCTCCCAAACAAGCAAAATATTTAAATGGCCATATCTTTTGATCCCTGCACCAAATTAGACAAAATTTATACCATTGGAAATCTCTCATTGAGCCCTTCAATTTGACATCATCAAAATATGATTTTGGTGGCTTTTGGTAGGTCAAAATGGAAAACATAGATTTTGGAGGCAGAAGAAGACTATTTGGGCACATAAATGATCAAATCAGGTAGCTCAACCACCAAAATTGATGAGGCATGGCTTCATTTGCTTCTGTAGGATGAAATAGACTGAATGATGGCTCTGTAAGGTGCCCATGTGCTTTGTAGAGGATTTTAATGTAGATTGTTGGTGGTTGAAGTCTAGAAAAGTTGTGCCCCTTCTCTTTTCCCTCTTCTCTTTCTTCCTTCTCTTTCATTTGAGCTATATATTGTAAAATCTTTCATTTTGAAAGGATGGACATTCAAAAATTGTAATGAAACTCTATAAAATTTGTTCCAAAGCATCTGTGATCAAACCTTAATTTTGGGCTTGGAAATGTGTTATTGTGCCTTCCTCTACAACTGTAATGGTCTATGCATACTTTTATTACAATAAAGCTTACTTTGTGACACATTTGTTTGTCTTTGCTCATTTTAGCTGCAACATTTCCTCTCTTTTACTTATTGCATTGTGTTGTGCATGTTTTCTTCCTTTACAAGTTCATTTTTTTGTGTGTTTCATGTGAGAACAAATGGTAAATGAAGCTTTGGATCCATGTCACTTATGTCTGGCCTCTCCCTTCTTTATTTCTTTCTCTTTCTCCCTCACTAGAGTATCTCTCACCCCTTTTTGGTGTTATCACCACCTTTTAGCTTAGGATTTCCCTTTCATGCATCTTTATAACCCTCTCTCTCCCTCTCTCTCTCCCTAGTCCCTTGGCATGGTTAGTTTAGGATAAATTTGTTGTATTTTCCTTTATAGGAGTAGGAGTAGTTTAACATTAGATTAGGAAGAGGAAGTTGGCCTTCTCCAGAGGTCCATCTCAAGTTCGCAAGTCCCACAACTTGAGAGATGGTCCCATGTTAGCAAAAATTAGGGATCTTCATTGCCAAATCTCAAGGTGCTACTTTTTGTGATAACATCACTTTCTAAGGTGAGAAAGGTAAATGGGTGAAATATCATCGATAATATTGTATTTGTATCCTTTGGGGTTGTGATACGACATTGAATATAAGTTTGGAATCATTTTTATCATTAGTAAATTTTTTCTTAAAGGAAAAATTAGATTGGAACTTGTGAGTAGAGATGTTAGGAGGATTAACAACATATTTAACTTAATTCATGTTGAGGAGCTTAACTTCACACTTTTTAAAAGTATGACACGGGTGATCAAATAAGTCAAACTATATGCCTTGTTTTGGATCACTTATAAGATGTGTTAGTTGATATAAAAAATCCCCAAATCAATGTTACTTAAATAAATGGGCTTACACTCCTATTGAAAATGAGAAAAACAATCATGGGTTTTTTCAATGAATAAAGTGGGTAAAATCTTCCATATCTGAATTTGAAATCTGCATCAAACACTCGAAAAGATTAGTTTTTAGTGGTTAGGGGGCTTCCTCGGTAAATACCTAAACATCGAGATAAAATACATTTTATTTGTAAAAAATGACAAAATAATGCATACAAATGAATGATATACCTAACTTAATCGCGAACCGATCGCGACCGTGATTACCTAAAAGCACAAGAAGGTTGCAAGATAGTTGCAGTACAATTGGAACTTGTGTTGAAATATCAACAAAATAGTGATGTTGTAGGTTACACCAGTCCTTTGTGATCCATCTTCACCTCTCCAAAACATGAAATACCAAAATATGCAAGTAAAGAAGTATAAAATAAAGTATGGACTCAAGTACACCAAGAGTTAAGAGCTAAGGATGGGGATAAGTGGTGTTTTATATTTTTGAGTGCGTAGAATATTGTGACGCATATGGGTGAAATGTGCATAGATGAGTGAGATGATAAGGGTCCATAATGCATTAGGGATGCAAATCGATAGGCGGGATGGATAAAATTAAATGTGAATGGGTGACGATTAGTAAATGAGTGATGAGGTGTTTATTATCACCTTTTTTGAGGTTTTATATTTTTTTATGGGGATATTTGATTTTTTTGGATTATTGTGTTTTATAATTTTTGGTATAATTGAATTAGGAGACCCTATATGCTAGGTGTGTTTTCTAGTGTTTACATTTTGCTCCTTTTTGGGTTGCATGTTATAGCAAACATGATGTAACATAAATATTGAAGATGAGATGGGTGTATTCTAACCCTATGATAATGGTTGTTGCATGTGCCGGCTTAGGTGATTGATTTGGATAGACATGATCCTAGAAATTTGATTGATGAGCCACTTTAGCCAGAGTTTGTGAAGGGATCAATATGTTGATTTCATAAGGCAAAGACTATGTGGTCAATTAACTAAGATGAATGACGATTGGGTGTCATAAGATTGGATGAGAAGGGTTTTGTATGATATCCCCTCTCAAGTGACAAATTTTGGGATGCTCCAGGCTACCCCAACAGGATAAAATTGTGGTAGTTAAAGAAACAATGTAAATAACAGAAACAATCTATTATAATGAATAAGAAGAATGGGGACATGATGTGATATGTGGAATATGTGAGGAGAAAATGTGAGATAACACGTATAGGTGAGGAGCATGTAAAATTGGTTTGGAAAGCATAGGATTGAGCACGTAGGGGTTGGGCTAGATTGAGTGTGAGGAGGAACGAGCCTATGGAAATATGAAGAGAGCGTGATGTGGAGTGCACGTAGTAGTGGTGTGATGTGCAATTGAAAGTGGTTTTCTATGTTTTAGTAATGAATGTCAAAGGTAGAATGAAGCGTGACTAGGAATTTTTTTGGGGTGTTTATGAGTGTGTTTTTTTGGAGGATTTTTAGAGAGGTCGATTGCACTGTGTAATTGGCTTGGGCATGGCATGATCACGATAATGAATGGGTCGATTAATTTTTAATGAAATACATGGGAATGGCCGGTCACATCTATGATCGCCTAAGAGAGAGGGGACGTAGCCATGTCACAAGTGAAACCAGAGCCTATGTGTTTTTGTTTTTACTTTTTTTTTTTTTGTTTTAGCGATCTGTCATGCCCATAACCGACCTAAGAGAGAGGGGACATGACCCGGTCACAGTGCGACAAAACCTATGTATTTTTAATGTTAAGAATGTTATAAGGAGTTGGTTGCATTCACGATTGGCCCCATTGGTTTGGAAGTGAAGCACTAAAAGAGTGATGGTAAGGAGAAGAGAGGAAAGAAGGTTGAGAGGAAATGAAGAGTAAGAGGCGGAAGAGTGGGAATTTGGTGAGAGTGGAGGTCCAGGTGGTGTACTAGGTACATGTTGATGCAAGAAGAGTTAGGGTGTTGGGCTTGGTCACAAGTGTGACCAGTGTGGGGGCATAGATGGCATGATTAAGTGGGGTCATGGTTTATGCGTCGGAAGTGGTCAATGCACGGGGGTGTGGTGTGGTTGTGAGCTAGAAAGTTATGCCCGGTCGTATGCATGATTGGGAGGGCTTGTGGTTAGCATAACGAAGAGACATGGAAGGATTCAAGGGCATGATGTGGAGGGTTGGTAGGTGAGCTTGGTGTTGGACTTAGTCGCAAGTGCGATCGGGTAGAGGAAGATTGAGTGAGGTGAGATATGACCATAGGTGAGTGCAAAAATGTAGGTGGGTGAAGTACAGTCTGAGGTGAGTTAAAGATCTGATTAGGTGATATTTTCACAAGCTCGTGTTGCAAGTACGAGGCATAAATATAGTCGGCGTGTAGGAGAGAGGTCCATTGTTACATACAGAGACTAAACAGAGTGAAGGAATGAGATATAACACACCCATGCATGAGATTGACAGCGAGGAAGAGGCCACCTAGTTAAAGGTAAGCCTATTATTGATCATTTTTTCCATTTTTGTAAGTTTTTTATATTTTTTGATGAATTTGTAACTACACCATAACCTTGTTGTGAAAATGTTGTAACCAACACGTAACCACTAGATGTGGAATTTTGGAAGGCAATTTTATGTTTGTATGGAACTAATGAACATGTGTTTTGGTGCATGTAGGGATTGCCTTTGGTGACATTATGATGAACATGTGTTTTGGTGCATGTAGAGATTGCCTTTGGTGACATTATGACACCATTTTTTTAAGATTTATGTATATATTATGGTAGAAGATGATGAAACTAGAGATGGTGCTAATTCAAGGAATGGGTCTATTTTATATCATGTGGATTGAGTAAGTTCAAATGGACAAATGTTTATTTACGACACTCTTTGAGAGGCGGGACAATGACACATATACATTTCATCTAGTGACCAAGAAATGACTATCTTAGAGGATATTTGGAATATATTATGGATTTTGATTAAGGGTAATTAGGTGGTATCAATGGCATATCCAACCATGTGGGAGGGGATATTATGGTGATTGTATGGACTAATGGTGGATGGGATTCATATTGATAGTGAAGGATTCTAGTATCATGTGTTGTATGAGCTAGGAATAAGTACTCAAGTGATGGCCTATCCATGTAGTGTGATTTGCAATATTATTTTTCCATATTCATCGGGTTATATGCTCTCATGGGGTTGGGTGAGGTGTTGGCAAAACTCATAGAGTGAGATACAATGTATGCATGGGGACATGCATTATTAATATAGACATATTTAGAGTTACAATAGTATACAAATCACTTACAAGTCAATTTGAGCATGGGGGTAATATTACAGTGCGAGTATGGGAGCATATAATAGTAGACATGTCATGTGGGTTGCCATATTTTATCCATGAGTAGTTCTCCTTTGGAGGCACCATTATGTCTATAATGGAGATTAAATAAAGATCTCTTCACACACGGTCGTATGAAGGCATGAAAAATCACTATCAATATACGATGGCTAGTTTGGAGCGAGTAATATCATATGGAGGTCATATAGGGAGGTGACTAGATTTATAGGGTAGAAAGAGGATGGTCGTACAACTATAAAGGGTATGGAGACCTAAGTGGGTGATTTGACAAGCAAAGCACGGGAGAAAGATTTTTTCCAGTATGGCCACGTGATGAGATTGTTTGGGATATAATAGGGAGTATCATCGATTCATTTAGATACTCACAATTGAGTGGGGATGGTCAACTATTTCCAATGTATGAGGTGATATGAGATGAGGATGACCCTAACGAAGCCCACCATAGGGAATGATGTAGGAATTATGTGAGATATTGAAACATGGTGAATGGTGTATGGGTAGAGGGATGAATAATAGGGAAGATCCAAAGATGAGAGAGCCACGTGATGGAAGCAATGCATATCGAGATGAGGAGGAAACAAAGATGATAGAGATAGACATCAATGACACACCGGTGCGAGTTAGTTGCACATAGTAGAGTGATCGGTGGATTCCACTATGGTTGTAGGTGGTGATGTAGGTGACAAGGTAGGGGTTGTTGGTGTGTGTGACTTGCCTCATCACTCGGGGTCTTGTCCACATCACGTGGTGAGTCATCTCACTTAGCAAGATCATAGGTCTTAGGAGTTATATGAAACATGGCAGATTTCATCATAGAATATGTCATTTTCATATGTGTCAGTAGTGTCATAGGAGTTACATTCCCTATTTAGAATCGTAACTCCTCTTTCCCTCATGAAGGGAATGATTTTCCAGGCACGAGAGTTACACAACACTCCCATATGTACCCTATTTTTGATCTATGAGAATGGTAGACATGTTTTTGCCTTACCCATGATTTTTAATTTTTGTTCAATTCTTTATATTACTTGGAGCATTTTTGCCACCATCGGAGTGACCTCTTGATATGTGCATGGGGTTCCGTATTGATCCTCATAGAAAAATCTCACATATTATCGAGCTCTTGTTACGTAAACGTGCACTCGGTATTTTTGCTTACTAATTACTTGGTTTCGTTTTATCACTTCTTGTGCAAGTTTTTGTTCGTTTATTTGGAATCTTGCTAACTGATATTAACAACTTGTTGTTTGGAGTTTGTGCATTTTTTGGGGTTTGTGCATGTGCAAGTTTAGGAATTTCACTACCGGATATAGCTCTCTGTAGTTATATTTTGTGGGAAAGTGAATCTAAAAGTTGGTTCTTTATATTTAGTCCTATCAGGTCTTTTTAATTGAAAGTGATTTTTTTTAGAAATTCTTGTTTTGGGGCCTATTTGAATCTTCTCCCTACCTATTTTTCCCCTACTCACTCCTTCTCTATCAACTCGGTCGAGCTCCTCCACAACTCGGTAAGCTCCTAGTCAAGGTGGTTAGTGATTTGTCTTTGTTGTATTGTTTTGCATTGAGCTCTCTAGTTGGTTTGCATCGGGTTGCATCGTACCTATCTGGTGGTCGGGTTGCTTGCATGTGGTTTTGTTGCATTGAGTCCAAGCTGCCCCCTTTATTTTCATTACACTTTGTCGGGAGATTCAATTTTTTTCCTTACAGGTTGAGCTTTGCATTGAGTGCATTCATTTTGGTGTGAGTTTTGTAGCGATTAGCTCTTGTGGTCAAGTTACGTGATTTTCCCACATTGGGTGGTTGTATTGGAATATTTTGCCTTGTCTTTGCACTACATTTGCATTGGTCAAGTCATGTATTGATCTGCCCTTGCATTGATTTGTTTGGAGTTTCCTTCACCCTCGCCTTGCATGTTCAATTTTTTTGTTGTGCCTCGCCTAGTTTCTTTATCGGGTCTATTTTTCTTGAGCGCTACGCTCTGTCATTTCATCCATTACAACTATCAATGCATGTTTGCTCTACTTGTAAACCCCTATCCCATGCTCCGAGTCTTCATGTCGAGCTCCTTATCCATTGGCTCCTCGAGCCTGTCACCCTCCTCCACATGTTGAGTTTGCTCTGTTCACCTCGCCGCACCATTAACTAAGCCCACCTACATTTGACCATCCCCCCATTTTATTTATATTGAAGCTTATTCAAAATATAGGTTAGGTTTTAATATTAAAGTTGGTCTTGTTAAAAGTGGATGTTTTATTAAAGGAAGGTCGAGTTTTATAAAGTGATGGTGTTTAATTAAAGTGGTCAATTTTAATATAAGCGTAGTGATTATTTAAATTGTTAGGTTCAAATTAATATTAGGATCTAATAATCCTTATAAGGTGGTTTAATATTTGTTAGATCTTAATTAAAATTTAAGATCTAATAACATACTTTTAAAAGGCGATTAATATAATTTAATTAGGCCCTTAATTTCTAATCAGGCATCTTAATTAAAATTTAGGTCTTTAATTAAAATTCAATTAATAGTTAATTTTTGTTTAATTAACACCTTTTAGCCCTTTTAATATTTAAAATTAGGTTAATTGGCAAAATTAAAAGCACATTTTTAAAGCGTTATTGGACAATTTTTTTCTTATGATCCTTTCTTGAAGTGTGTAGTGGCATTTCTAGTGTTTTTTTGCCTTCTGGGAGCCCTCACTACGTCTTGGAGGTCCTTTGGACTCGTTTCAAGTCATTTTTGCATTGTATCACCCTTTTTATTGCTTGTGGACTAGTGAGTCGTCCACCGCTATATTGTGGCAAGGGATTTTCTCATTGCGATGTGAGGCGTTTTTACACGGACCGTATTTTCCCCTTCTCTTGTTTTTGCTCATTTTGTGCTTGCTTACGGTGTTGAATTGTCGCGATCAATGAAACTTGATTGTGGTCTCCACACTTGCGCGTTATTACATTGATTGTAAGGTGAGTGACTGATTGTTTCATGATGCACATTCACACATGATTGTAATTAACGCACTAAACTATAAAGTGTCAAATTTAGGGGTGGTTCTATTGTTCTACAATGGTTGTGTTTTCTTTCTCTTTCCTTTTACATTCCTTCTTTCTCTCTTCATGATGGATGCCTCTTAAGTACCTTTGCTCACACCGTTCAATTTATTCAAATGGAGATCTAAAATTGCTATGGTATTACGCAATAAAGGGTTGTTCCGTGTCACCATGGGAGTAGAGACTGAACCTAAAGATGAACCCAAAAAATCTAGGTGGTTTAACTATTGTGATGAATCCTTGGGTCTTCTTTATATGTCTATCTCTCCCGACTTACTCTTCCACATCGAAACTTCCTCAACACCCGATGGAGCTTGGAAAGTTATTGATGATATGTTTTGGTATCAAGATGACATGAGAACACATGAGTTAGAGAATGAACTATGAGGATTAAATCCTAGTGACTTTGAAAACCTACAAGCCTTGTTCTCAAAGTTTGTCCAAACTAGATTGTTTCTAAAGGAATGTAAAGTGGAGAAGAAAGATTCTCAGTTGATCTTTTCGATTCTTTCTAAGTTAGGTCCTAAATACTTCGTATTCATTTCGACTTTCCACACCACAAAAGCCGCCTTGGGAAGTACTTAGAAAATTCCCTCATTTGACATGTTTTCATTCCAACTCATTTGAGAACAGTACAAACTCATTGAAATAGGGACTCTCGAATCCAAGTTACATGCCCTTGTGGCAAGTAAGGGTAAGGAAAAGAAAACTAAAAAGAAGAAAGATAAAAGGACCAACCCAAGAAGGAAACCAAGACCAACCAAGCCCAAACCAATCCTAACATGAACACTTCTACTTCTGAGCCTAAAGTGAAGAAGGAAAAGTGTAAGTGTTCCTATTACAAGAAGTTTGGTCATGAAGAGCATCAATGTATGAGAAAAAAAATCAATCACTTAACTCATTTACTTGAGAAAAATAAAATAAGTGTTCTGATTCTATCAAACAATGCTTGAAGGTTGAGTCTTCCAAAACAAAGGAGTATAAATATGAGAAGAAGAAAGGAAATACCCTTGTAGCTAGAGCATCTCCTTGATCAACATGGATTATCGATTATGGTGCCTCGCACCACATGGCTTCTTTGCATGTTGTGTTCTCCAACACCGAACCATGTGGCATGTCCCAAATCACATTGGGTGATGATGCTACAATGTAATTTTTGGTATTGGATTGGTAGAGGTGAATGGTTGAACATTTAACCAAGTGTTGAGTGTTCCCGATCTCTCTACCAATATCCTATCGATTTACCAAATCACTCACCTTGGTGAAGGAATGTGAGTGTAATTTTTCCTAACTCGATGATTATTCATGAGCTTCATTCTAACTCCACAGTGGCTGAGGGAAATTCAGATCATTGTTTATGATTGTATACCTTTTCCCACTTTACTTCTGATTTGGCACCTTTGCCATGCTCAATCATGCAAATGAGGTTAGTAAGCTATGACATGAGAATTTTGGTCATCTTAACTATCATTACCTTAAACAATTGAGCCAAAATGAAATGGTCAATGGGTTTCCTCGCCTAATATTTTCTAATGGTATTTGTGAGGGTTGTGCCCTCGGGAAGCACCATGAAGAAAGTTTTGGAAAAGGAAAAGCCTGGAGAGCTACTCGTCCTTTAGATCTTGTTCATAGTGACATTTTTAGCCCTTTCCCATCTCCTTCATTTACTAGATATCTATATATACTAACCTTCATTGATGACTTTTCATGTTACACTTGGGTGTATTTTCTTAAGCTAAAGTATGAAGTTTTCGATCATTTTCGAGACTTTAAGGCTCTTGTTGAGAAACAAAGTGAAAGTTCTATCAAGGTTATTCAAACCAACAATAGAGGTGAGTATGTGAGTAACAAGTTATAAGATTTATGTACCTTTGAAGGGATTGATTTATAGCGTATAGTTTCTTACATCCCTTCGCAAAATGGATTTATGGAAAGAAAGAACCGAACACTTAAGGAGATGGCCACTTGTATGGTTCACTCAAAATCCATTCCTCCATAGTATTGGGCTGAAGCAGTGAATTGTGCTTGTTACATTCAGAATGTGTTCTACACAAGGCCATAAGAGGGATGTCACCCTTTGAAGCCTGGTTTGGATGCAAGCCTGATGTAGAGTACTTTTGCATCTTCAGAACCAATGTTATGGCTTAGATTCCCAAAAAGAAACGCAAGGCTTTGGAACCACATTCTAAACCTTATATTTTTATAGGGTATCCTAATGGCGTGAAGGGGTATATATTGTTGAACCCTACTACTCATGAACTTTATATTAAGAGAAGTGTGAAGTTTGATGAGTCATCTTCAAATTCTACTTCTCCACCCTCTAAGGTTCTTCTGCTCCCTGATTTGGATTCTAACTCGTCAAATGATGATGTTGTTGAGTGTGTTCCTCCTATTGATCCTCCTGCTCCTCCTGACTCTCATGCTTCTAAGTCTTCTGATTCTGACATTAGTGATGATGGGGACTTTGTCCCTTCTCACTCAAGAGAAGAATCTTCTAACTCTAAGCCTGATCCTCCTGGTCCTCGTTGGGCTAGGCAGACTTTGCAAAGTGTTGCAGAGTGGATTGGATATCCTTTAGATGAGAGATGTAATCACTTGGAATTTTTGGATGTCACTCCTTTTCCTCCGCTTCTGACCATCAGTATTTCTTGGAGGCTTCTAGAATTCCTGAGTGGGATTCTACCATGGATGAGAAGTATTCCTCACTCATGAAGAATGATACTTGAGATCTCGCCCCTCTTCTAAAAGGAAGAAAAATCGTTCATTATAAGTGGGTTTATCGGATAAAGTATGGTGTTTTTAGAGAAGTCAAGGAGTATAAATCATGACTTGTAGCTAAGGGTTTCTCCCGAGGTTAGGCAGGGTTGATGATCCGAAAATAATCGATTATTACTACGATCTCGGACCCTTGTAGGCTTTAAATATTTGCCAATGATTTTCTCCTTTTAAGTAATCAATTTAAAAATTAATGCAAGACAATAAGACAATTGCACCGCAGTTGATTACGGAGTTTGGCATTGCCTACATCTCCGGGTTCATGGTCGAACCGTCCCACTAGTCAAAACTTGTAAGTTACAATGGTACTTTCACAAGAAAACCTAATGGAATTTTACTTGCCTATCAGTACTCTAGTTCTTCGGATGACAAGGGTGAAAAATAGCACCCGACTTCCACCTTCCTGGCGTATAATCTCCTTCGGCTTCGATCGGCCTTCCCGACGCTATCAATGTGACGCTAGCACTCCGGTCGACAATCCAGGATTTGCAAGTAATTGGTGTGGCGCTATGGGCCGACTAGGTAGTTTGAATAACTCCTAGCCACAAATATTTAATTTATTATTGCCTAACAAATAATAGGTCAATAATAATCAAAATAATAATGCCTAAAATAATTTAGGTCTTCACACAACAACAATTTCTCATTCGCCTTCCAAGCTCTGAGCTTGTCTTCTGCCTTTGTGTGTGTCCATTACAATGAGCAGGTTCCCTATTTATACAAAAAATAGGGCCCTTAAAATATGCATTTGCAAATTATCCTTAGGCTATTTTAAACCTAAGCCTTACCCGTAGCAAAATAAATGGGATCAAATACCCATATTGGCGGATTTGCTTGTTTTAATGGGTTAAATCCCAAATAGGGCGCTTAGCATTTTAAATAGGATTAAAATCCCATAAGAACAGCTAAGGAGAAGTGGGTATATCCCACATTAGGCGGTTGGATAATAGTTTAGGCTTTATTAAGCCTTTCCATGCGCATGTATAGTGGTCAATGGACCACTTTGGAGCATAACCGCCCCCATCTCCACCGCTTCACCTCCCTCTCCTCACGTGGAATCTTCCACGCATGACATTGCATGCCTTTACCACGTGGACATAACCTAACATGTTGGCTGTTATGTGTGGTCGGTTGGTGAGCTTTAATACTAATGTATAAACATTAATATATAGCAGTTTGGCATATACATGTGTGGCATTTGGAAAGTGGACTTACCAAGTAAATATAATTTTGACCCCTATAATGTGGTATGGAAATAATTAACTTGGTAAATAGCATATAGCCCACTTGTCGTCTCCCGATAGGCAAATCGAGTGAATTTGACGAGTGGTGGCACGCCACGTGGTGGCTTGTGGACCTACCACGTCGGTGATAATACCATAGTCCACACGGCGGTCGGGCTCCCCTCCATAATAAAAGTTGAGCCTCTTGTTCCCGTGTACCATTTTTTACGCTCATCGAAGACCGGTGATCAAAAACCAAAAAACAACTCCCTTTTGCCTTTTCGCCACGTGTCGCAGTGCCATTGGTCCAATATTGACCAATTGACCAGAGTTGACTTCATTATCTCGAACTTTGGTGAACATATCTAGAGCTCCCGATGTCCGTTTGTCGCGTTCTCACAGTCGTTGGAAAGCTCTCGAGATGATCTTCTACACTGACACCATTTAGGGATGTTTAGGGAACTTTTAAAAATGATCCCCTGATCACACCTCCCCACTGAGAAAAGCTTTTTGTCCCAAAAAGCTTCCATACTGTCCTGAATCTGGAAAAACTCTGCTCCGATCCTAGGACCTATGGGTTATGGGCCCACGATGCTTCCACTGCACCACTTCTGATATCCGAAGAAGACCTCCATGCCTCTACTTTATGGTGCTAAGTTTCTGAATGAAACCTCAACGCTCCTTCTGTGCGGTGCTAAGCTTCTTGATATCTGACAACAAGGATCTTCTTTGACTCTATAACACAACTCCTGGCTCCGAGTTGATTCCACAAAATCTGAACTGGTTTGAAGGAACTCCATGTTACGTAGAGCTTTGATTGATCTAATGTCGGTGATGGACAATGCCTTGTCCCTTCTGAGACCTCAACACCTCCAATACATGATGCTAAGTCTCTGTAGACCTCAATGCCTCCGATACGCTGATCTAAGCCTTTTCAAGACCTCGAGCCTCCGATGTATGATGCTAAGTCTGCACTGAGACCTCAACGCCTCCGATGCATGATGCTAAGCCTTTTGCAAGACCTCGAGCTTACAATGCATGATGCTAAGTCTCATTGATCGGCTACCATTCGTATGTGTGGTCATAATGCCTTAACACCGAATGACATTCCAAGCTAATCCTTTGAGAGATCCTCTTGTTGACATACTAATATCGGTACCATTACATTTTGCACAGGTCCCACAATGCCTCTACACGAATGAAGTTCCGACCAAGTCAATGCCAACGGTGATTCAAATACCATTCTATTGCAGTCCTGAATGCCTCTACACGAATAAAGTTCCGAGTTGATCTTTTGAGAACTCTATTATGCGCACAAATGACAGATCAATCTCCGAGCTTTATATGAGTTAAATCTTGTATCCAAGCTGTAACAGGTACTCACAAGCTGATTAGGAGATAGGTGCCCCTAATAGGGTCTTTATACAACTTTCAAATACAAGTGTGAGGAAATTATATCCTAATACACCATGTAAAACTAGTTGTAAAAATGCTCCATCTTTGGAGTCTTGTACAATAAGCTTAAAATACCAATTTTATAGGAAAATAATTTTGCATGGTAAACTTGTCGTGAAATTTCTCCTACTTGGCGGCTTATGTACTTGGTCTTCTCCACTGCATCGCAATGTGGATTGACTTCATTGTCTCCCGTCGCCGTTCTTAGAGCATTCTCCAATTTCCATTCCCGCACTAGAATAACCCAAACCTGCAAAACAAGGACGATCCTCGACCTGTATTGGGTTAGCAATACCTTGGCCATTTTTACCAAGGCCTCTTCCATCAAATCCCATTTTATCTAGTAACTTGGATCCAATGCCTCTAGTATGCTTTTCAAACAAACCAAAGACTTCATTACCTGAATCTGAAACCGAATGGGAGGAAGAAGAAGATTCCCGTGGTGAACAACTTACAGTGCAATCATCTGTCGTGGCCTCTGCATCTGAAGTAGAGGGTTTTTCCTTCCTCTGATCACCACATTGCAACCTTGCCAAGAGCTCATCCTTGGTTTGCAATTCTGATTTTAAGCGAGCATTCTCCTCTTCCAAGGAGTAATACATTGATCGCAGGAGAGAGTTCTCTTCCTGGATCTGGTGATTATAAGCTTCAATCTCTTCGAGCTTCACCTGTGTAGACATCTTGCCCATAGTGCACTTGTACCTTGTTCACACAAACTGAACCAACTGCACTAATCTTGAAGCAATCACTTTGTTAATCAGATTTACTGAAAAACAAATATGGAGCTAAACCAACTCTGATACCAAACATGATCCAAAAATAATCAGATTATTACTACCTGATCTCGAGACCCTTGTAGGCTTTAAATATTTGCTGATGATTTTCTCCTTTTAAGTAATCAATTTAAAAATTAATGCAAGATAATAAGACAATTGCACACAGATTGATTACGGAGTTCGGTAATTACCTACATCTCCGGGTTCGTGGTCGAACCATTCCACTAGTCAAAACTTGTAAGTTCTGATAGTACTTTCACAAGAAAACCTAATGGAATTTTACTTGCCTATCAAGATACTCCATTCTTCGGATGACAAGGGTGAAAAATAGCACCCGACTTCCACCTTCTGGCGTCTGAATCTCCTTCGGCTTCGATTGGCCTTCCCGACGCTATCAATGCGACGTTAGCACTCCGGTCGACAATCCAGGATTTGCAAGTAATTGGTGTGGTGCTATGGGCCGACTAGGTAGTTTGAATAACTCCTAGCCACAAATATTTAATTTATTATTGCCTAACAAATAATAGGTCAATAATAATCAAAATAATAATGCTTAAAATAATTTAGGTCTTCACACAACAACAATTACAATGAACGGTTCCCTATTTATACAAAATTAGGGCCCTTAAAATATGCATTTGCAAATTATCCTTAGGCTATTTTAAACCTAAGCCTTACCCGTAGCAAAATAAATGGGATCAAATACCCATATTGGCGGATTTGCTTGTTTTAATGGGTAAAATCCCAAATAGGGCACTTAGCATTTTAAATAGGATTAAAATCCCATAAGAACAGCTAAGGAGAAGTGAGTATATCCCACATTAGGCGGTTGGATAATATTTTAGGCTTTATTAAGCCTTTCCATGCACATTTATAGTGGTCAATGGACCACTTTAGAGCATAATCGCCCCATCTCTACCGCTTCACCTCCCTTTCCTCACGTGGAATCTTCCACGCATGACATTGTATGCCTTTACCATGTGGACATAACCTAACATGTTGGCTGTTATGTGTGTTCTGTTGGTGAGCTTTAATACTAATGTATAAACATTAATATATAGCGGTTTGGCATATACATGTGTGGCATTTGGAAAGTGGACTTACCAAGTAAATATAATTTTGACCCCTGTAATGTGGTATGGAAATAATTAACTCAGTAAATAGCATATAGCCCACTTGTCATCTCCCGATAGGAAAATCGAGTGAATTCGACGAGTGGTGGCAAGCCACGTGGTGGCTTGTGGACCCACCACGTCGGCGATAATACCATAGTCCACACGGCGGTCGGGCTTGTCAACACTAAAATTTTCCTCCGTAATTTCTATTTCATTAATGTATGTATTAGGAATAGGATGTTGTTAAGTATAATTAGTAGTAGCATCTGATAGAAGATAACGGCGCCATCAGTACGATGTCGCCAATAATGTGGAGTACGGTAATAGTCAAAGTATAATAGGAATGTTGTAAAAAGTAAATATTTGTCGTAAGTGGTCCGGTAATGTTAAAATGTCAAAGTTTGGGTAATTAGAGAAGTAGGGTCTACATGATTAGGAATTAGAAATATTATATTGGTAATAAAGACAAGGAGTGAGGTCATAAATATTTTGTGTATTTTATTTGTAAAAAGTCTAAAAATGTGGAACCCATGTAAAATGATAAGGTTTATCTTATCTTAACGAGATAAGCTTACATGTACGAGATAAGAGTTAAGGTATGGAATATGATTCGTCAGAGTGGATTTCTTATCCTATCTTAGAGATAAGATGGATAAGCCCGGAAGTTCTATAAATAGAGAGGCCACCCCCCTCATTTAGCATAGAAGGAAGTAGTGAGAAATATTGTAGGAAGTGTACAAAGGAAGCCATCGCTTTAAAGGTGTGTTGAAGAAGCCATTAAGAGGTGTAATTGTAAAGTTTCTCCCATAGTCTTGGTGAAAGGCAAGTGAAGTCAATAACACTTGAAGTACCTCATGGGTGAGATTATATGATTTCATGTTAATATTATAATTTACTTCGATATTTCAGATTTGTCATCATTCCATCTTATCATAGTCGATGGTATTCTTGTGTTATGTTGTTGTTTTGTTTCAGTTACATCCACCAAACTAAAGGTTGTGCATTAGTAAATAATCATAGCACGAGGAGTTCGGTGAAGAATTATCATAGTGCCGAATTGGTGATGACATTTTGGTTCCGTTCTTAGGGACCATTCCTCGTTGGTGGATTTTCGGAGAGATATTCCCACTTAGTCAAAAATCAATTGGAGGGTAACCTTGTTTTTATTGTGCATAGTAGTTACCATGGTAAAGTCATTTTTGCCATGAATAGTAGTTACCATGATAAAGTCATTTTTGCTAGGAATAGTATTTACCACAGTAAAGTCACTTTTTACCGTGAATAGTATTTACCGCAGTAACTTCACTTTTTGTGAATAGTGTTTACCACAGTAAAGTCAGTTTTTACCGCAATAAGTCAAGTTTTACAATAGTTTACTTGTGGTCATTTCTATTTTCTTGTAGAAAGGTGTAAAGTCACTTTCTAGTATAGTGATCCAATTATTTGTGCACATAAGTCTTGTTGATTGTACTTGTGGGTTGGTATTTCATGGTGGTTACTTTTGAAAATGGGAAAGATTCCTGTTTTTTCAGCTCAATCTAATGAAGATGCTTCTTCTTTCATTCAAGAGTTTAAACGATCTTGTATTTGTAATGGCCTTATAAGAAGGGAACAATGGACTGAATTTTTTCCTACCTTTTTGGATGGTTTAGCACTTAGGTGGTTTGAAACACTAGGTGATAATGTGAAAAATTCATGGGATTTATTAACTGAAAGTTTTCTTGAAGAATTTGGTGAACAACAGAAATATGCAGATCTCATGATCGAGATCACAAAGCTAACCCAAGGAGAGAAGGAGAAGATAAGGGATTATCATGCTCGTGTTCTGAGCTAAGGAGGAAGCTCGATGCCCGATCCGGAAGGAAGGACTAGCGGATGGGTTTATGAATGGCATGGATAATCTCCTCTGTAAGCACTTCATTCTTGGGATGAAGCCAGAGATCAGACAACAAGTGAAGTATGACCGCCCAGCTACCATTGAACAAGCAAAGGAGATTACAAGAAGGCAAGAAGAAAGCATGGAAGAGGAGCCCAAAGAAATTGTTGCTAAAGTAGAGCCTACACCAACACCTTTGGTCCAAAATCCACAACCACTCCCGGTGAGCACAAATATTTCTCCTAGTACATCTACTGAGTATGAAGATCTGCTCAAAAATATGGGTCAATTAACTATTAATCTTCTTCAAGGAAAGGAATTTAGTTCTCAGGGAGGAGATAGAGGTCCAAAAAGAAATATTTATGAAGTTGTTTGTTATGGTTGTTATAAAAAGGGTCATTATAAGTATAATTGTCCAGATAGAGCTTCTACATCCGTAAAGGAGATAATGATAAAGGAAAAGCACATGTGAATTCTTTTGATGTAGTATATAAGAGCGAAATAATGAAGTAGATGTGTTTGTAACAAAAAGAAAGAAAAAAACATAATCAAGATGGAAATGATCCTAAGAAGATGAAAGAAGAAACTAGTAAGAAACATAGGAGAAGAAAGTTGGGTGTGCAGGATTTTCTGATTTCATAGGGGCAAGGACCATACTCCATCTTGGAAGATTTGTCCAAAAGGCTGCAAATATTACATATGGTCAACTCTTGGTTATGTCTTCGAGAAGAGGCGGGAGTTGCGAGGTGGACTCAATGCTCGAAGAAGGAAGGAGGTTGAGGTCCCCGATTTGGAGGTAGAGGCAGATCCCTATGCTCCAAAAGCCGAGGTATTATGTAATGGTATTTCAATTCATGATGTCTTAGTTGATGGAGGTGTCTGCGATTAATGTAATGACCAGTCTCAGTAATGAATATGTTGGGTTTAAAATTGATCGCCCTTGAACACTTATGTTAAGGTCATTAAATAAAGGAAAAACTAAACCGAGAAGGTGTAGTTTCAAATGTGGCAATATCTCATTATGGGTGTGGTATGTGTGGTAGACTTTCAAATGATGAAAAATGGTACTGTTGTGTACCCAATCTGCTGGGAAGACCATGGCTAAGGAGAGTTCATGCAAGAAACTACTAGAATGAAGGTTTCATGACACTTGGACGTGGTAGAGAGAGGGTGAAGATAAACATGATTCCCGACATCATAAAGCGAGAACTCGTGGATTCAAGTGATGAAACTGATGATTGGACATCCTCTGATTACTCTAGTACCAGTGAAGTGGACACTGAAGATGAAGAAAGCGAGGTGGATGTTTCAATCATGGATATCCTTCCAGTCACACCAACTCATGACCCCATAAAATTATCTGAAGAAGAAGTTGATGATCGTCTCCAACAAATAAAGATTGGTGATGTTGTGATGGAGAGTGAGAAGGAATCCTACCTCCATCTCTTTCGAAGGTACATACACCTATTCACTTTTGATTACAAGGAACTCCGTCAAGTAAGTTGGGTAGAACATTGTATTGAGCTGGTAGATGGTGCTAAGCCCATAAAGCAAATGCCATATAGAATGAATCCTAATTTTTCCAAGACTATAAAAGAAGAAATAGCTAAGTTGCTTGATGCAGGATTCATATTTGTTGTGGAGAATTCAGAATGGGTTTCTCCCATTGTGATCTCAATAAAAATAATGGGAAGCTACGCATTTGTGTTGATTACGGGAAGCTCAATAAGGCAACAAAGAAGGATCATTACCCTCTTCCATTTTTAGATCGGATCTTGGGCGAAGTAGGCGGCAGAGTGCTATAGTTTTGCTTTGATGGATATAGCGGCTACTGACCAAGTTCGTATAGTAGAGAAAGATCACCAAGACCACGTTCACCACTCCTTGGGGAACGTTTGCTTATAGAGTTATGCCTTTTGGGTTGTGTAATGCTCCAACATTCCAACATTTGATGAATAGGGTGTTCGAACCCTACATTGGGACCTTCATCGAGTATTTACGGATGATTTTGCATCTATGGGAGTAAGTTAAACCACTGCACTTTTGAGATGGAGACAAAGATTTCAAAGGTTAGATGAAGCACAAGCCTCACTAAACCCTACAAAGTGTGTCTTTGGATGTTCTAAAGGCATTTTGTTAGGGCATGTTGTATCCAGAGATGGTATTGTGCGATCCCGATAAAGTTTCAAAATCAAAGATTTACCATTTCCTATGAATAGAAGTAAGTTGAGATCATTTTTAGGCCATGTGGTTACTATAGAAGGTTCATCAAGAATTTCTCAAAGATTGCATGACCACTAACCCCGAGTTCTTGAAAAGGATGTTACTTATGAACCAGAAATAAGGCGCATGAAGCTTTTGGACAATTGAAGGAAGCTCGGTGTCTTCACACTGTCTTGAAGAATCCAGATTGAGCAAGACATTCATTATATACACCGATGCCTCGGATGCACTAGGAAGTACTTTGAGCTAAAAGGATGAAAATGGGAATGAACATCCAATTTACTTTGGGAGAAGACAAATGAACAGTCTTTGAGGTAAATTATCTTTAATCAAAAATAGGCTCGACTATCATTTTTGTTTGTAAAGAAGTTTAGAAATTACTTGCTAGGGTAAAAATTTCTAGTTATAGTGATCATCGAGCTCTAAAATATTTTGTAAATAAGCCTAACCCATCGGGGAGGATAGCAGATGGATAATTTTTCTACAAGAATTTGAATTTGATATTATAGATAGGCCAGAAATAAGCATGTCAATGCAGATGCACTCTCTCGAGCCTATGATGGTTTAGGATCATCTTGTGATGATGATGATTTCCCGATGCAAAGCATTGTTATCCCTTGACATAATCCCTAGTGAATACATAGATATTTGAAATTATCCGAATGAATTCAAGTTTCTGATGGTGCCAATGCAAAGACTAAGAGAAAGATTACTCAAGTCGATCGTCCATATTCTATTCTCGCATGGAGTATTATTTGAATAAGACCGATGGACAAGATCAAGAGAGCGGTTGAACGTGATCAAGGGAAGGAACTGCTAGAAGAATTCCACAATGGTACATGTGGAGGGCACTTCTCTGGACAACTTACAGCAAGAAGGATCTTGGATGCAGGTTATCACTGGCCCACTCTTTTTAAAGATTGTTATAATTATTGTAAGACATGTGATATTTGTCAAACACATGGTAACCGTAAGACTTCATCAGCTCCATTATGCCCTATTCTTCCACTTGGTCCCTTTGAAAAGTGGGGAATAGACATTATAGGTCCACTTCCAACTACCTCACACCAAAATAAGTATATTGTAGTTGCCACAGATTATTTAACCAAGTGGGTTGAAGCTAGGCCATTGAAAACAGCTTCCATGGATGAGGTGGCAAGGTTCATATATGAACGCATTGTCACCAGATTTGGTTGTCCATTAGAAATTGTAACAGATCAAGGAAGCCACTTCATTAATGAGGTGGTAGAAGCCCTAGTCAATAAGTTTTCTATTAAGCACAGGAAGGCCGACATATAAGCCAAGCACAATGGACAGTGGAACGAACAAATTTTGTGTTGTGTCAAATTCTAGCAAAAAGATGCATGCTTGCAGGTACATAAGTGGGATAAAAGGATTCATGCGGCATTTTGGGCATATAGGCCAACATCAAATTCAATGACAGGATACTCCCCATTTCGGTTGGCCTATGGCATTGATCCAGATTCTTCCTATTGAGTTTGATATTCCCACCGTGAGAGTTATGAAAAATGAAAGGATGGATGAAAGTGATTCAAGAAAAGAAAGGTTGGTACATCTTCATTTCTTTGGAGGAAATGAGATAAATAGCAAAGGATACAAGCCATAAGAAGAAAATGAAGCGAAGGAATACTTTGATCAAAAGATACGGTGGTCTCCATTTCATGTGACTGACTTGGTTCTAGTATATGATTCCGATACAAAAAAGAAGACAAAAATTTCTTCCAAAATGGATGGGGCCCTACAAAATAGCAGCTATGCATGAAAATGGTACGTACTGACTGGAGGAATTGGATGGTACTCCCATTACGAAATGGGTCAACCATGACAAGTTGAAGATTTTCCAAGCACCAAAATAGTCTACTCCGAGGATGGAGTAGAAGCTAGGAAGGGGAAGATGTCGACACTAAAATTTTCCTCCGTAATTTCTATTTCATTAATGTATGTATTAGGAATAGGATGTTGTTAAGTATAATTAGTAGTAGCGTCTGATAGAAGATAACGGCGTCGTCGACGCGCCGCCAATAATGTGGAGTACTAGTAGCAGGATCAAAGTACAATAGGAATGTTGTAAAAAGTAAATATTTGTCGTAAGTGGTCCGGTAATGTTAAAATGTCAAAGTTTGGGTAATTAGAGAAGTAGGGTCTACATGATTAGGAATTAGAAATATTATATTGGTAATAAAGACAAGGAGTGAGGTCATAAATATTTTGTGTATTTTATTTGTAAAAAGTCTAAAAATGTGGAACCCATGTAAAATGATAAGGTTTATCTTATCTTAACAGATAAGCTTACATGTACAAATAAGAGTTAAGGTATGGAATATGATTCGTCAGAGTGGATTTCTTATCCTATCTTAGAGATAAGATGGATAAGCCTGGAAGTTCTATAAATAGAGAGGCCACCCCCCTCATTTAGCATAGAAGGAAGTAATGAGAAATATTGTAGGAAGTGTGCGAAGGAAGCCATCAGTTTAAAGGTGTGTTGAAGAAGCCATTAAGAGGTGTAATTGTAAAGTTTCTCCCATAGTCTTGGTGAAAGGCAAGTGAAGTCAATAACACTTGAAGTACCTCATTGGTGAGATTATAATGATTTCATGTTAATATTATAATTTACTTTGATATTTCAGATTTGTCATCATTTCGTCTTATCTAGTCAATGGTATTCTTGTGTTATGTTGTTGTTTTGTTTCAGTTACATCCACCAAACTAAAGGTTGTGCATTAGTAAATAATCATAGCACGAGGAGTTCCCTTGAAAGAATTATCATAGTGCTTAGGATTGGTGATAACGAGCTCCCCTCCGTAATAAAAGTTGAGCCTCTTGTTCCCGTGCACCATTTTTACACTCGTCGAAGACCGGTGATCGAAAACCAACAAACAACTCCCTTTTGCCTTTTCGCCACGTGTCGCAGTGCCATTGGTCCAATATTGACCAGTTGACCAGAGTTGACTTTCCATTGCCTGAACTTTGACCGAACATATCTAGAGCTCCCGATGTCCGTTTGTCACGTTCTCACAGTTGTTGGAAAGCTCTCAAGATGATCTTCTACACTGACACCATTTAGGGATGTTTAGGGAACTTTTAAAAATGATCCCTTGATTAGTTGATTACTCAAAAAATTTATTTCGGTTGCGAAGATGACTTGTTTGGTGACCCCTCGCCATCGCTACAGTGAGCAGGTTGGGGAAGTCCACCAAATAGATGTTTAGAGTGTCTTCCTTCATGGGGACCTAGAGGAAGAGATCTACATGGAACAACCTCTAGGTTATTTCCATGGTCCCTCCCTAATTTGCAAGTTAAAGAAGTATCTCTGACCTTAAATAAGCCCCTCGGGCTTGGTATGCCAAGATGGACTCTTTTCTACTTGCATCAGGGTTCACTCGGTGTCACTCGACCCAAATGTTTACATTTTACGACAGGATGACTCCATGTTTATCCTCATTTTGTATGTTGATGACTTATTGATAATGGGAATATCTTCCTCTATCATCAATTATGTTAATATCACCCTAGCCAACAAGTTCTCCATGTCCGACTTGGGCTTGCTTCATTACTTTCTTGGGATCTAGATTTCACAATCTAACTCGGGAATTGTAATTTTACAACCTAAGTACTCCCTTGATTTTCTAGTTGAGTTTCACATGTTTGATTGTAAGCCTTCTCCTAATCCTTTTCTTTCTAGGTAAAGTTGGTTTCGATTGCTCTACTACCTTAGTTGATGGTACCCTTTATCGACAGTTGGTTAGGAGATTGATTTACCTTACTCACACTCGATCGATCTATTGTATGTTGTTGGGATCTTATCCAGATTTATACGAAGCCTCATGGGTTACATTGCAAATTAGTGAAGTGGATCCTTCACTATGTTTATTGCACTCATACGAGATGAAATTCATTATTTAGGAGGGATGTAGATTGACTTGGTTGGATATAAAGACTCTAATTGGGCCAGTGATACAAATCATCGGACATATACCTCAAGCTACAATTTCTCTCTTGGTTTGGGTATTTCTAGTTGATCTAGCAAGAAGTAAAATGTGATTACCATATCATCTACAAAGTCAAAGTACAAAGGAGCGATTAACACTACCACGGAAGTTGTTTGGTTGCAGTAAGGTATCTTGACAAAGTTTTATATTCACTTTCGTGCCTACCATTATCTAAAGTGACAACATGAACACCATTTCATTTTTCCAAAATTTGGTTCAACACCGGTGGACAAAGAAAATTGAGATCCACATGAACTTCCTACGGGAGCTGATACATGAAGACATCATCAACTTGTAGTATTTTTAGACTTCTAATCAAGTTGCGAGACATATTCACCAAGCCCTTCACCGAGGAAAAGTTTCCTCACTTACAATCTCTTCTTAAGGTAAGTTCTGCTACATCTGCCCATATTCTTTAGCCTTTCTAATCCTTCTTCTCCTCTTATTATTTTCTAGAGAGATGTTGTTTGTACAGGGGTACTTTATCGGGCCTTTAGCTATCTGGCCCCACCGACACGTCTTTCTTATTTGTCTAGGGATTTCTCTTTATGTTTCGACTTTCCATGACCTATACCTCAACTTTGATGATGGGGTGGTATTGGTGTGTTTGAATTACCTTTTCATCACTCGTGGTCTTTTCCGCATCACGTGGTGAGTCATCTCTCTTAGCGAGATCATAGGTCTTAGGATTTATATGACACATGGCAGACTCTTTCATAGAATCTGTCATTTTCATATATGTCAATGATGTCATAGAGTTACATTCCCTATTTGGAATCATAACTCCTCTTTCCCTCATGAAGGGAATGATTTTCCAAGCATGAGAGTTACACAACACTCCCATATGTACCCTCTTTTTTTATCTATGAGAATGTTAGACCTATTTTTTCCTTATGCATGATTTTCCATTGTTGTTCGATTCTTGTTAATTACTTGGAGCATTTTCATCACCGTTGGAGTGTAGCCCCTTTGACATACACGGTTATGTATTGATCCTCATAGAATAATATCAATGTTCATATGAAGATGAGGAGGAGATAAAGATGATAGAGATAGACACCGATGACAGACAGGTGCAGTCGGTGACACATAGTAGAGTGATCATTAGATGTCAATGTGGTTATAGCTAGTGATGTGGGTGACAAGGTAGGGTACAAGATATGCCATCGAGATAGGGAGGGTGGGTATGGAGGGAGGCGGATGATCCGGTATTGAATATAGATGGTGTGGTAGAGACGATATGGGGATAGAGGCAGGGGAAGGACATAGTGTCATATGTGAAGAAGGGGGAGAGAAGTGGGTAGAGATCACCGACAGGATGACCAAACCAACATAGAGGTCGAGATGTGCAGAGTATGGTAGACTCAGTATTAGCATATTTAGATGATGTGAAAACTAAGTGTGATAGTATACATATTGAGGTGTCAGAGTTATGAACATGTTGGTAGTTTGACCAAGCTCAAATTGAGGAGTTGAAGGGCCAAATGATAGTGTTGTTAGATGTCATGAGACATATCTCGAGACACAGGTAATATTGTCGAATGAGAGCATGATAACGAATGAATTTCTTAGTTAGAGGCGGTCGTGGCGAGCATGAGTGTGAGTGAGTCTATCAAGAGCTCATAAAGGAGACATTAGCTCGTGTTACTCAAGATATTCCTTGAGAGGGTACACATATAGGTTCTTATGAGGCACTATTACAAGTACATGTCGCACATGTTATAGTGAAACCATTATCGATATCATCTAGATATAGGTCTAGGACACATAAGATGGGTCCTCGTATGAGTGGTTTGGTACATCCAATAGGATATCATATAGGTGATAGTAGGCTGGGGCCCAATTTAGGTGTTGTCTCATGATTGTATTGAAATGTGATCATAATTTTGTATGTACAAATGATGACTATGTGAGAGAGAGAGAGAGAGACATTGATTGCACAACTTTTTTAGTGCGGTATGAGTCGTCTAAGTTTTTTTTTCCGTATCGTTGTTGAGTTGTATTGTGAAATGGATATGTATAATGAATAAAAAAGATATCATTTTATTATTTTTATTTTGTTTTTGAGAGATTCATATGACTATAAATGTGTAATATCATGGGACATATAATATGAGATGGTAATTATGAACATGTTTTTTAATGTGGTGTGAATGTGACACAATACTTATAGGTACATTAGGACTCAAGTAAGAACACAAACGGGTGTGAAATGAACATGGAGAAAATCGGTGATTTGTGATTTAATCTAAATTGAATTAAATCTTAATTTCAAAGTAACTCTTTTGTACAAAATAATATCCAGGTAATAAACTATAATAATGTACAAACAATAAGCATTCAATAATATATAACCCTAAGAGGATGAGAAAGGGATGATGACTTAGTTGATTTTGTGTAACTTGGGAGTGACCTAAACTATGTATCTGCTAGATCTGGATGGAAACAACATCAATGGCTCGATGAAGATTCGAAATCACAAAAATGTGCAAGATAGAAGTGCCCACGGGAGGATAGGAGCATCCCAAGTGCTATTGAAAGATTTAGACACCGATGTATGCCTTAGATGCTCAAGACTCTAAATTTTTAAGGTCGGGAGTCGGAGGTCTTAACTCTAATATTTGATTTATCACTTTGATTTTTTTGCTAGGGTTCTAATCGCACTTGTAACCTGCAAAACAAATGTCTACCTACAAATGTCCATAAACCACATCAAATCTAATAAAAAGACATAGAATGTGGAGTCAAACCCGACCCGCGATCATCACCCAAGGAGTGAACTTACGACCAAGCATTGCATTACATCTTAGACTCCATGTAGTTCTTTGTGCTTGTGTATGTAATGATGCCCTAGGTTTCCCTTGTGCAAGTTGCATGATGATAACATGATAGATCTATATTGTTCCAAGTATGCAAGATGTGTGTGATGGAATAAAATGAACTCCCCTCCTATGTCATGTATGTTGATGATGTTGATGAATGTTCTAAATATATCCTTGTAATGATCTTGTTTAGTTTTGCAAGCTTAGGTGGTGATAGATAATGTTTATAGTGTTTGGGCCCTTATTTGAGAGAAATAACTAAGTATATATATGATTCCCTTGTTTGAATTTTATAATTGTGATTGAAAGGCCGACCCAAAGTTTTAAAAGGTGATAAGGAACAAAAAGAGTAAGAAGAACATAAAGAAGGAAAGAACACCTAGGCACTAATGTAAGAGGTCATCAAAAGATAAATCAATCAAGTGTCGATGGAGTTATGAGATGTGTAAATCCAATAAAGTGTAATAGATAAAACAATAAAAAGGCTAAAAGGAGTTTCCAAACACTAGTTTTTTTTTTCTTAGGAATCATGTATACACTAGTATGCTTTAGAACCTATAAATGTACCAAAGTGCATAGATTTTGTGTCTACATTTGCCCCCACTTTATGTTGTTGAGTGAATACTCGATATCATAAAGTAGATAGAAGATGTGTACCTTGTAAACCAAAGAGAAGTGTAGTCGATATCATGTCGAGTGGACAAGTATCCATGTGAAGTGTGAAGTGATCGTAATGTGAAGCGTGACAACTAGGAAAGGGAGGTAAACCCTAGGGGCGAAGCATGTGTGTAGTAGTGTGCTACTAGAACTTGTCCTTGTAGATGTGAGTTTCTTCTTGTAAGGAAAGACCTACAAAAGAAGAGCAAAAGAGTAGTCAAAGTATCGTATGTGAAAAACCAGAGTAATGTATGCATGAGTAAGTGAAAATGTATAGAAAGTAATAGTTAAGGAAAGAGTTCACTTGATGTATAAGAGTGTAAAGGATATAAAGTTGTCATATTTGTCTTGGAGATGTTGCGGATTTGAATGTTTTAAGGTGAGGTTTTGGGCGATCTCACCCAAGAGAATTTTTTTGGGTGATCTCACGCCAAGAGTGAATTTTTTGGGTGATCTCACTCAAAGAGCGAGTTTTTGGGCAATCTTATGCCAAAGGAAAGTTTTTGGCGATCTCACTCCAAGAGAGAGTTTTTACTTGATCTCATGCCAAGAGAAGATTTTTGGGAGAGAGGTCTATTCTCTCTCCTTCCATGACACTTCTCGAATAACTATGACTACAAATTAGCACATCTTGATTTGTAATCAATTGTAGCCGTATTATAACTGAATTGTAGCAAATTGAATGAATTTTGTAACTGAAGGCAAGTGCTTGATATTGTAGATATGTATTATAAAGTGCTGGAAATTTCTTTGAACTGAAGAAATATTTGTTTTTTCCCCATGACATAAGCACCCAGGTGGGACACAAGCGCCCATCATTCTTGTCTGATACTAGGCACTAGTGTTTTTATATGTTTGTGATGTAAGTTTGATTACGGACCACTATGTGATTGTATACTTTGGCCAATTTTGTACTATGTTGTTTTGTTCCATAGTTCTATACTACTAGAAGGGTGATTTGTTCACCCAATTGATGCCCCCTCATTTTGGGTGTATATGATGAATGTAGGAGGATGTAGCCCAAAGGAGAGGACCTGATTTTGATATGCATATCTAAGAGTGGACACTGCAGGGGGAGGGGATGTGCACGGTAGAAACCAAGGCACATGTAAACAATGTAGTTTAGAAACAAGTGCTAGTCTGAAAATATCTAGTATGTAATATAATACAATGGAACAAGCAACTATGAATACAAGAGGTACTGTGAAAAGTGGGTTACATACATGGGGCATCGCTCACAATGTCACAAGACAATCAGGGCTGAAGTAGCTAATAACAAATAATTATCAAGTAATGACATAGGGCATAGCCCGCAAACAATAAAAAACAGTATCAAGCAAAAGGTGACAGATAACTATCGTTGTATAGAGTCATGCAAGGAAAATTCTACACATAAAGCACCCGTTAGCATGTTAGAAGATAAGTAGTATGTAAAAGCATAAATAGATCAACGAAAAGTAAGTGATAGTGACTAGAAGTAGTAAATATTGTAACAATAGGACATGTGAGTGTGTAGTATGAGAGTAGCAAAGGTAGATTCCCCCAGGAGCCTTGATGGGATTGGTAAAGAGCAATGTCGAGCATCATGCATCATGTAAGAATATGTGAAATTACTACATTCACCTCAAGAGACCACATGAACATGCATGTGTGTATAGAAAAGGATAGTGACATACTAAGTATCCAACTAATATGGAAAACAAAGTGTAACATGTAAATAATATATGCTAACAAGAGTAAATAAAACCAAGAGGTGCAGATGTTGTGTGAAAGTGATGGTGTGCTACGATATGCAAGATGTGTATATGAGAGGGGCCACGTTGCCCCCAACAAATGTGTGTGAGATGATGTTCATTTAGGAATGCTCGATCAACAGTCAAGTATGAACCATTAAACAAGAGGGTGTCATCGGGCAACAAGTGTAAAGTATATATGATAATGCTCTAAAAGATAGAAATAAAGCACAAGGCATGAGAGATAGAAAGAGAGTAGCCAAGATGTGATAAGTGAGGTTTATTTATGAATTTTGCCCTCACCAATCAAGTATGAACCATAGAATAATAGTGCCTCATCAAGTGATTATGGTATAGTGTGTGTCTTGGAGATGTGATAGTGATAAGAAAGGTAGACATGGAGCACGAAGCGTGAAGTGTAGTAGATAAGCTATGAGTAGATGATAGAGATAGCCAAGAGTGATGGAGGGTGGGAAGAAAGTGAAATACCCTCAAATGTGTGAGTAAATTTCATTTAATACCCTTAGTAGTCATGCATGAACCTTGAGAACATGAGTGCATCATTGGGTAATGAAGATATTGTATGTGATTGGTGTTTAAATAATAGTTATCATGGATCGTGGAGTGTGTCGTATAGTAGATAAGATAAGAGTAGATGATAGAGATATCCAAGAGTGATGGAGGGGGAAGAAAGTGTGACCCCCATGTGTCGTGAGTGATGGAGATCTATGTGATGATGGTAGAGAGACCACGCCATGGTGGAAAATGTGGAAATGTGTCATGGAAAATTTATGGTCATCACAATAATAGGTAGAATCAAGGGTATGACCAACATCAGATTTAGAGTCAACAACATTTCTAGGATTGAAATATAATGTGTGCAAATTCTCATTTGACATATCAAATGGTTCATCGACATCGTAAGCTTCATCCGGGTCCCAGTCATCGACATAGTCATTATTTGGATTGAAAGGAATTATAAGTTTAAACTTAGGAGGTTGGTGAGTGATCTCATCTTGTGGCGGGGGAATTGGTTTCTCTTCCTTTAATGGTGGTTGCATATTTGGGATTGGTAACACTGCAGATGACACAATAGGAGGAGGTAATGGGGTAGGTACTTCTAAAGGTGGTATGATACTAGGTTAAATAGGTGGCTCTTGAATTACCGGAGAAGGAACATTAGTAAGTATGGTGTGATTCTCACTAGACATAAAGGGATCAAATTTGGGAACCCATTGGGGTTTGGTAATTGGAGATGAGCGTGTAGTAGAATGTTGCATAGAAACGAAAAATATTCTCGATGCTCAAGTTTCCCAATTCTTCATTTTAAAGTATATCAATCATTGTCATGATGTTCATTAATCCTATGCTAATTGCAAAATAGGTGACCTTTGTAGTTTGTAAGTCGATAAGGAGGGTAGTAATGAGTAGGTGGAAAGATAATTAACTGGTGATTAAGGATATTAGAGAGAATATCATGTTTCCTAGCATTTCAATCAAACTTGAGAGGTGTTTATTGTGGTAAGACCTTTACCTCGCTTGTATGAGCACATGTAGTAGACATGAGATCAAGATGAGGTATAGAAGAAGAACTAGCATGGGCATGAGAAGCATGCTTGAGATGTTGGATGTCGGTCATGAGGGATTGAATTATGGTTTCCATAGCTTGAAATTTATCTTTAAAAAAAGGTATAAAGTTTGAATTTACTCGAAATGGATTGATTGGTTGTGTTATTAGGATTAATAGGGGGTCGGGCATTGGAAGGTTGAAGCGGGAGGGTGTTGGGTATAGACTTACATAAAATCAACAATGATGGTAGCCATGCTAGAAACCTTGGTGGGTGCATAGGATGGGTAAGAGGATTGGTCCATAAATTTAGAAGAAGGAGAGAGGATCCAATGCATGTTTAGAAGGTAGGGTTTGATTGATTGGGTTCACCAAATGATTTAATCTAAATTGAATTAAATCTTAATTTCAGATTAATTATAGTAATAAAGAATATCCAAGTAATAAACTATGGTAATGTACAAGCAATAACCATTCAAAAATGTATAACCCCGCGAAATCGAGAAAATGATGATGACTTAGTTGATTATGTGTAACATGGGAGTGATATGAACTATGTATCTATTTGATCTAGTTAGAAACAACATTGTAATGGCTCGATGAAGATTCAAAAGTACAAAAATGTATAGGACAGAAGCACCCATAGGAGGATAGGAGCATCCCATGCGCTAGTGGCCGATCTGGGTGCTAGTGTTTGCTTAAATGCTTAGGTTATGAATTTTTCTAGGTTGGAATGTCTTCACTCCAATATTCATTTTGTCGCTCTCGACTTCACCTTGTTAGAGTTCCAATCACGCCTATAACCTTCAAAACAAAATTTCTACCAACACATGTCCATAAACCACATCAAATATAATAAAAAAGATACAGAATGTGGATTCAGACTAACCTTGGTGGTCCCTCGAAGAGTGAACTTATGATCGAGCGTTGCACTACATCTAAGACTCCATATATTTCTTTGTGTTTGTGTGTGTAACGATGCACTAGGTTGTCCTTGTGCAAGTTACATGATAATGGCGGGCTAGATCTAGATTTTTCCAAGTATGCAAGATGTTTGTGAGAGAATGAAGGATATGGGTAGGTAAATGATGAAGAATATGGAAAACTATGATGGGTGAAAGGAGGAATTATTATATTAGGATGAGACTCGAATGAATGTGTGCTTCTGTGGAGCGAATGGGATGTGTATGCATGATGGTAGAGATGTAGGTCTAGTAGAAATGGTAGTGGTATGGGGTGCCTTTGTGGTAGATGAAGAAGGGTAATTTTTCACATAAAAATCTTGAAATTATAAGCAACTAACTTGTAATTGTATCTTCAAATATATTAGGCGAGGGCTTCCAAATTATGATCCAAGGCCTCCTCAAACTTGGGATCAAAAGGGGGTATCTTATAAAACTCATTTTCATAAGGAGGAGTAGAAGTAGATGTAGGAGGCTCTTAAATATGGGCATCAAAGATGTTCCCAAACATGTTAGATTCTCTTACAACTCTCCTTTGGCCAAATATATCATCATGTGATTGGGAAGTGTGATCCATTGTGTAAGGTGAACCATATGAACGTGTGTGAGTAGTAACCATGTGAAGATAAGTCCAATATTATGTCTCGTAATTTTTTTCAAACATGAAATATAAATATGGATTATAATAGTGAAGTAGAAAATTGTGGTGAGTATGACAATGTAGAATGTCTAAATGGACGGATGGAAAATCACAGAGAAGTCACGACTACGACTAGATTTTGGAATAATTTGGGATACATAATAGAACATGCAAAATAGTGGAATCTAGAAAAATAAGTGTACAAAAAATCACAATTCGATCACACCTATGACTGGATCTCGAGAATAATTTGTGTTGTGGAACATAATACATAATGGTTGAATTGTGGAACCGACAAACTAGAAAATTTGTAAAGCACTCATACTATGAATGGTTCTAGAAAAAAATTGGGACTGTGAGATAAAACAAAAAATGATTTAATTTATGGAAATGACAAACCGAGAAAAATTGCAAGGTAGTCGCACCTACAATTAACTCTTGGAAAAATATAGGAATGTGGAACAAAACACAAAGTGGTTAAAAGTGCAAAAATAATGAGCTAGATAAATCACAGGGTAGTCACACTCGAGACTAGATTTGGGAAAAATCCGAGACATAAAATTGAATGTGTAAAATGATATAATTGGAATAATGGTCAATCCAAAATCACAAGCTAATCGTACTTGTGACCTTCTCTACGAAAAATCTAAGATAAAAAATCACAAGGCGGGCGCTTGCATTGACGTGAGACTGGAAAAAAATATAGAATTAGAAAATATGTTGGAAATTGATACAAAAATATGGAAGAATGTTGTAGATAATGAAACAATCTTAAATACAACCCAAATACTTTGAAAATGTTTGGATAAAGTGTTTTGAACAATATGGTCTTGTTTTTTCTTATTGTTGTTTTTAAATGCAATATGTTATGATACAGATGCAAATGAATCTTACCACTCTAATAACAAGTACACCTTTCGATATGCCATGCCATAAATGGTACGTGAAAGGGACTTATCATCTCAATGGCATCTTATTCGAGTGGGATACCACATACGTAAGTCAATGGTGTCCAAAACCTTCAAGGTTTATGCTTAATGACCAGTGATTGTGGGAAAATGTGGGAATGAATGTATATGCATGTCCTTATAACTCCTCGATGATTTATAAGGCTTATGTTGTAGATGTCATTATTACGCTTGTGTTAGGTACAAGATGCATTAGGTCAATCACGGTAGCTTCACTCATAAACATGATTTAGAGGCATCGTAAATATTGAATATCACTATGAGGAGTAACCTCATGTTGCGCACTACAAAAAAGTAAAAAGATAAAAGCTATTTTTGATTCCCAAGATCACCCAAAGGTGTGAGGGAAAAACATACGTAGTAAATGATCTACGATATGTGATTAATAGAAATAAATTTATTTTCCTTAAATAATTTTTTTACAAACAAAGTTATAAAACAATCATGTTTGTGACTACCATGTAACCAAATTGTTAGATTTTTTTCTTTTTTTCAAAAAAAATCATGAGACAATAGTGGTTACAACCGACTTACAATCACAATTTTTTGTAGGTTTACAAAACTAGTATTAGATTTGTAACCAACATGTTAGGGAAAACAAAACCAAATTGAAAAGACTGCAAAACTATAAAAAAACTCTATTAGATTTATAAAATGAAATAATTTACCCACAACAAAGATGGTCCTATAATGGCCACTATTGGAGCTCAAAATTGTACCTTGCTTTGAATCATTGAAGATCCCGAATTTTAAGGTTACATAGGAGTGTCTCCAAGTGTGGGACTTGCATGGCTAGAGATAGACCTCCGAGAAAGGTCATCTTCCTTTGTTCTCTGATTTGGAAAACCTATAAAACACAACCTAATATAATGCTAAAACTACTACTATAGCCAATCCTACACTAACATTTTCATGGGATCGGGAGAGAGGGATGTAGAAAGAAAATCCTCAGCTAAAAGGGGCGGTGATAACACTAGAAAAGGGCTAATCACTTTCCACAAGGGGAAGGAAGAGAATTAAATGTAGGAGGCAACAACAAACAAACATGCCACTGAGACAAAAAATCTCGTAACTAACCATTCACACACATTGACAACACATAAAAATAGAGAATCTGCAAGTGCAATACATATCATACTAAACACGAATAAAGAGGCATAAATGTAATGAATGTGAGAATAGGGAAAGAAATATCCACAAAATCTTATTTTCATTTCTTAAATTATGCACATTCAGATTCTGATGATGGCATATGGTGAAAAATACATTGCGGACACAATTCAAGGTTTGTAACTTATGGGAAGTCAATCACTATTTTAGCATGGTGTCATTACAATCAAAAGAGGGATGAATTTTCAATGGAATCAGTTCCATACTTATAGAAAGTGAGAATAAGAAGAGAGAGGGAGAGGGAGAGTGGTTCCAACATGAGAGATTCAACCACCAAGGACCAATCACCATAGATGTTTACAAAGAAGTATGGTTTCTTGACATGGATTCTATTACATGCCATCGTTTTACAGTTGGAAGAACGACATCCATCCTTCATTAATTCTAGTTGGTGAAGTGGTTGAGTGTTTGATTTTCAAATTAGATGTGGATCCTTTTTTTCCGGGCAAACTTCATACATTCCATGGTTTCCTGCGACCTTCACAACCTCAAGATGATGCGCAATCATTTTTGACCCCTGTAATACATTAAACCATCCATGCTTTTCTCCTTTGTTCACACATGGATTTCTTTGTGTTGACAATATTTTTACATTCTCCACCTCTAACCTCATTGTGTGTCTTTGAATGCTTAATGACTTACACCGTGGATTTGAAAACTTTTCACACTTGCCACTATGATGCGAAGGCCTAATTCTTTGTTGTGAGGCCTTGAAAAATTACGTGCTTAGTTCCTTCGTTTCATGGCTCTGTGAGAACCTACGAAACACTTTAGTTGAGAACCTCGTGAAACACTAGAATAATGTTTCATGAATTTTGACATTAATCACATTTGAAACTCACTTTTCCTTTGCCATGAGGTGTTTTGCGACACTTTCTTCTTTTGCATCGTGTCTTTTAACCTTGAAAAAAATCTTCTTTGGTTCTACGGAATTGAAAAACTTGACATAAATGTGTGTTCCAAGTTTACGTGACATTTTTTTCTCCGCACCATGAAGTATTAAGCTTCTCATTCTTTTTCTTGCTCCTTAGATCCTATCATTATCTGATTTTCTATATTTTATGCGAGCATGAGACCCTATGGTCCGCAAGAGACCGATTTGGTATCTCGTGAAGATCGACTTCCTCAAAGCTGTGAAGGTCTAATAATTCTGCGAAGCACTAGTTCCACCAATAATCTGCCTAAGTCCTCATACTCATCCCTTTGTTCTACAAGTTAGGAGAACCCACATAATACTACATCTTCATATTCCATAGAAGACCCGACTCGGTGCCACGTGAATTTTCCTAAGCAAAAATGTGGCTAAGTCCATCTTTGATGAGTTTTTCAAAATTACATGGGGTGTAATTTTGGACAACATTTGGCGATATTTGGGGGACATATGTCTACTATATGATGAAGGCTAGTAACATTGAAGCATCCATTAGACATGGAGTTAAGAAAAACCTTGAAACCCGATCTCATCTTGTAAAACTTGTCTCACGAATCTGCATGAACATAACGCTAATCTGAATGTAGAGTTGGAAAAGAAAACTACTCCAACTATCTAATTTTTCCATCGATATGATCTGAAAAGAAGCGTGAAACATCAACAAGCTCCCATAAAACTATGTACAATGTTGAAAGTCATACATGTTCTAAGTAGAACGTGCAGAGTATGTATAAACACTTCTTTTACAATAAATAAACCTAATATACCCCTACTATAAACAAAAGGAAAGGAACTAAACAAAACTTGATACATGCTAAGAGAAGTAGCCCCCTTTCTCACAAAAATTTGACCATGTAATTAATTTGGCAATAAACATGGTCCAGTAATGAGAGTGGGAAATTATTTTGAAATTTATTTCCTTTTGATTCCTCAAGTATCAACTACAAAGAGAAATAATACCTCCTCAAATTGTTCTACATCTAGTTGGAGGCATGGAAAATGACCTTTAGTGCTATAAAGCCCTTCCTCATGCTCTGAAATGAGCATGACCGGTTGCAACTCTAAATCTAGCCCCAAACTAGCCAAGTATCTAATTGTGCATGTGGCCTTGGAATTAATGGAATAATCATTGTGATTTTTCGATCTCTTTTAAGCTCAACCCCATGAATGGTATCATCATGTAGACTTTCCTCACAATGGTGGATGTTTACAATTTGATTTGGATTGTATTATGTTTCTTTTGTAAACAACTTTGTGTCCATGGATCCACATCCTCTAAGTCTAATTGATCTCTCTTTAAAGTAGATGCCCTCTTTTGTACATTTTGTACAATCTCATCCTCCCAGTCAAAATCATACCAATCTTCAATTGGTTTATAATTATCATCCTTAGTGAAATTGGTTGGAGACGATACATAAGCAACGGGGTTCTTTGATTAACTGCACAGTTAGACAAAGATGATTTGGAAGGTGAGGAAGAAAGGGAGTAATGGGGATGGGTTTCCTTTGGCCAACCTAAATGAGACTCTTCTCATCTTGTATGGAAATGTCAAAATCTTGAGGAAGAGTGTTGCCTCCTAGAGCTTGGATCAATACAACTAAATCAATATCCAAGGACCTCAAATAATACAAAAATGCCATGCCTCAAGAGGGTATGGATTCTTGAGGGATTCTGAGCCATGTCCTTGAGAACCTGATGTTGAAGTATGGGATACACTCCATTGAAGCCTAATGTGTTTTGTTGATATGTTCCATGAGAGAAATTATGTCTACATCCTCCTTGGCCGATTATGTAGTTGTTCTCCCGAGATGATTCCATGTGGAAATGGATTGAAGATCAAACTGTTGTAACATTCTCTTGTTTTATCTCTAAATGATGAAACAAGAAGTCGAAGGAAAATGCTTTATTCTCTAATGTTATGAATGACACAATGGATAACTATGTCTTGAATGTGATCAATGGGAGATTGATATCCATTTCCATATAAAAGAGGCAAGTTTATCAATGTTTTTAGGAATATCATCCCACCGTTGTTGCAAATGAAGGGGTTGTAATTGAAATGGGAGAATGAAAGAGCTCTTTGGAGATCCATGAATGAAATGGAAACATAAAAATTAGTGGATAGTTAGAGGAGGGAATGGAAGAAAGGAAAAGGGTATGTGGATGAGACGAAAGGGTGACTTGGATCAACAGAGTCGCCAAATGTGTTGAGAAATGCCTCGAAAGGTTGATTGTCACCAAGAACACATTAAACTTGGTGAAAATAAGTTGTAAGGTGCTTCAAAATTGTCCCGTCAGATGTGCCAAATTTTTTGGAGCAATGAAGGCACCAAGGTAGATAGAATGTTACAATGGAACACTTCGAAAAAATAAGACCTTCAAAGTTTGTCCCACTGGGCATGCCAAAACTATTGGAGCTCAAAATTGCACCCTACTCTGAATCATGGAAGATCTAGAATTTTGAGGCAACATGGGATTGTCTCTAAGTGTGGGACTTGCGGCTTGAGATAGACCTCTGAGAGAAGGTCAACTTTCTCTATTCCACAGATTTGGAAAACCCATAGAACACAACCTACTCTAATGCTAAAACTACTCCTATAGCTAATCCTAAAGTAAATTTTCCAAGGGACCAAGGAGAGATGGATGCAAAACTCAAATCCAAAGCTAAAAGGGGTGGTGATAGCACTAAAATTGAAGGGGTGATCGCTCTCCAAATGGGGAGGTAAGGGAAGAAACCATAGGAGGCAAGAGTAGATAGACTTTCCAAATATTGAAAAATTACATAACTAACCCTTCACACACATTGACAACACATGAAAATGGAGAACTATGCAAGTGTGACACATAACATACTAAACACGAAAAAGAGGCAAGAACACAATGAACACAAGAATAAGGTAGGAAATATCCACATACTCTTGATTTCATTTCTTAAATTATGCACAGTAGGTTACAACAATGGTAGAAGACAAAAAATACATTGCATAGACCAAATTTGAGGTCCGGAAATTGTGGGAAGGCGCCACCATTTTGGCATGTTATCGTTCAATAAAAAGAGGGATACCTTTTCAATGGAATTGGTTCCATACTTATAGAAAGTGGGAAGAAGAAGAGAAAATGAGAGAGAGAGAGAGGCATCAATAAGAGAGATTCAACCACCAAAGACTAATCACCATAGATGTTTACAGAGAAGTATGGTCCTCTGTCATGCCTTCTATCACACGCCATCATATTTTTAGGTTGGAAGAACGACATCCATACTTCATTAATTCTATTTGGTGAAGTGGTTAAGCATTTGATTTTTAAATTAGGCATGACTCCTGTGTTTACCATGAACTTGAGACATTTCCATGGTTTCTCGCGGCCTTCAAAACCTCAAGATGATGCACAAAATCATTTCTGATCATCGCAATACATTAAACCATCCACACTCTTCTCCTTCGTTCATATGCATATTTCTTTGTGTTGACATTATTTTTTACATTCTGCAGCCTCCAACCTCATTATGTGACTTTGAATGCTTTGCACTTCGGTGGATTTGAAAACTTTTTGCACTTGTCGATATCTTGGGAAGGTCTAATTCTTTGTTGTGTGGCCTTGAAAACTTGTGCTCTTAGTTCCTTCCTTAAATGGCTCTATGAAAACCCACGAAACACTTGTAGTTGAGAAACTTTTGGAATAGTAGAATAATGTTTCGTGGCTTCGACCTTGATCGCATTTGAAACTCGCTTTTCCTTTGCCATATGGTGCCTTGTGGCACTTTCTTCTTATGCATTGCATGGATTTTAACCTAACGAATTTCTTTCTTAATTCTATGGAATTGACAAACTCGAGTGGAATATTATGTGCTCCAAGTCCATGTGACATTGTTTTCTCCATATTGCATAACACTAAGCTTCTCATTCCTTAGTTTTCTACGCGGATCCTATCCTTGGCTGATTTTCTATCTTTTTATGGACATGAGACCCCATGGTGCTCGACATTCTTTTGATTTGTGAGAGACTGATTTGTTATCTGTGGAAGATCGACTTCCTCAATGTCATGAAGGTCTAACAACTCCACGAAGCACTAGTTCTTCCGAAAATCTACCTAAGTCATGTAATGTCCCCAATTCCAAGCAGTTGGCCTAACGACCCTATTTTGGTCTTAGCCCTAGTCATTCCCAAGGGACTAACGACTTTGGAGGTTATTGGGGATGGTTGTCGATTTCCTCTATGTTTTTGTTATTTTTGGGCGTTGGGAGGGTCTAATGGGCCCTTTGTGTTCTATTTTGTCGTTGGGATCACTTAAGTGGACACTTTTGGCATTTAATGTTATGTTTCTTCGTTGGGGCCACTTAAAGTGGACTTTTTGGTCTAGGAGAAATAAAGTCACTTTAAGTGACGATTAAAATATGACATATCTCCAAGGGGGGTCGAATTAGGGTTTTATGGCCACTTTTATGATGGAAAAAGTTATAAAAGGTGGTGTTTGGGGAGGAAAAAGGATCTTGGTTCATTTTGCCATCTTATGTTGGAGCTTTCAGCTTGCTTTCCTTGCTTGTGGAGGTGAAATTCCTGGCAGAACCCTAGCTTCGGTAGTGAAAGATCTATCCCTAGCTAGTAGAGCACTCTTCGGTGGTGAAAGATCCAACCCTAGTTTGCTATTGTGGAGTTTATTCAGATCGGGTTGTCAGATTCAGAGTTTCAGAGGCTTGTTGATCCAGTTTCAAGTCCAGAAAGAGAAGACAACCATATTCAGTAAGAGAGATCATTTATTTTATCAGTGGAACTTTTTGATATTGCATGTCATTGCATGTTACATGCATGTCATTGCATGTTGATGCATGTTACTTGCATGTCATTGCATGTTGATGCATGTTACTTGCATGTTGTTGCATGTTGGTTTAATTGCAATAAAAGTGAAGATATTGGTTATTTTCTGATTTTATACCTTGCTGCCATAACTGTACTTTACTGTCATATTTTTCTATATATTCTTTATAAAAATCATTGTTATTTCTTTGCAAATTTCTGTATTTTGTCAATTTTTTGTAAGATCCCAACAAGGGATATTTCAGTGGTATCAGAGCTGTTGTTTCTCTAGCCTGTTGGGGTTGAAAGATGGGAGACAGAGACAGAGACAATGAAGAGATGGGAGTAGATCTGATGAAACAATTGTTCACCAATATGGTGAAGCAACAGGAGACTACCAACCTCTATTTGAGCCAGCTCACTGAGAGGTTAGCACAAGGTAGGATTGAGGCTCATGCGGAGAAAGGAGAAGCTAGCAATATGGGACAACATGGTAATAGAGGTGAGAGTGGACATTCGGGACAAGGGTCCCCTCATGCTTCTACCAGGCCCTTGGGACTCCACGAGCCTTCTTTCTTGAAGGATCCGGAAGTTTCGTAGACACGACAGCCCGCAGACGTTGTGGATGAGGAATCTTGTTGGGAGAAGTACCGGACATTGAGTGAGGGTTTCCGGGACAACATGCCATTTCAGGAGTATTGCAAAATGAAGATTGGTAGCAGGCCCAAGAGAGATTACCAGACACAGGTACCTGAGTTTCAGAGGAGATTGGGACAAATCTCTATTCCGCACTTTGATGGCTCTAAGAAGTGTACCGCCTAATCTTGGATTCAGAAGTTGAAGACTTACTTCGACTTGAATCCCATGCGCGAAGAGGATGCAATTAAGTTTGCTATCCTACACCTCGAGGGAGATGCTCATGACTGGTGGCATCATGGATTGATCACACAAGGGCACATGCATATCACTACTTATGCAGATTTTACACAGAGGTTGATGAGCAGGTTCGACAGGAGGGACCCAGATAGGCACTTCAGGGAGTTGACTCACTTGAGGCAGACAGGTTCTCTAGATCAGTACATTGCAGATTTTCAGAGGTTATCAGTTATGGTATCTGATGTTTCAGAGATGAGGTTGACTTCACTCTTCATGGCAGGGTTGACTGATGCCTTAGCAGGGTTTGTGAAGGCATTTGAGCCTTCTTCTTTGCATGAGGCTATTAGGAGATCTCGAGACTTGGAGTTATCCACTCCAAAGATGAGGGTTCCACCCCGCGTTCAGCAAAGAGAACCTCCATCTGGATCAGATGAACTTCAGCAGAGGGAGCCTCCACCGAGGCAGGAGGTGGCTAAGAAGCCATTCATTTCCCGAGAGGATAGAGATGAGTTGAGGCGAAAGAAACTATGTTTCGATTGCCACACACCTTGGGTTCCAGGACATGATTGCAGAGGTAGAGGGAAGGCCCAATTCATCGAGGTCTTTGAGGAGAGTGAGGATGACAGAGGTGAGGAGTTGGAAACTCACGAGATGGATGATGGGAATGGAGTGGTGATGGATAGTGCTGATGCGGAGCAGGAGGAGGAGACTTTCCCTCGGGAGATTATAGCCACATTGTCTAGTACTCCAATGTACAAGGCATTTAGGATTAGGGGAGTTATGCAGGGTCAGCGAGTTATGGTACTCATTGACAGTGGGGCTACCCACAACTTTATTGATGCATCATTGGTGGAGAGACAAGGTTTGTAGACAAAGGACTTTGAGGGCTTCAACATTGTTGTAGCCAATGGGGAGTATATGAGATGCACATAGAAAGTTCCACAATTGAGCATCACCATGGGTAACTACACAGTTATCGATGATTTCCACGTTGTTGGTATGGGAGTGACCCACATAGTGTTGGGAGTGCAGTGGATTCACTCTCTTGGTGAGTTTCAGACTAACTTCCAAACGATGGAGCTGAAGTTTAAGTCCGAAGGTAGGAATGTGATTTGAGGGGATTATCGACAGGAGCACCTAGGGTGGTTGCGGTGAGGGGATGGAGAGGACTTTCCAGCATAATGAGGGGTTTTATTATTGTGGATCGATGTGGAGTATGATGGATGTGGGTATGACCAGTAGTGTTACACATAAAGGCGATTCTGAGAGATTGGGATTACGAGTTCGATCATCCGAGTTTATCATTATGTTGGTTGTCTGAGGTATTGGTAGACTGGAGATGTCATTTGTTTGTTGAGTACTCCAAGAACCGACACACTTGTGAGATTCTGGATGGTCACATATAGGATGACAACTACAGATTGGAGGATGAGATGATCTTCTATCAGGACAGATTGTACCTCATGTCGGATTCATGGTTGAGGATGGAGATACTGCGACATGTGCATTATTCTTCCATGTCTGGACACTTGAGCTTTGATGAGACCTTCAACTTCATATGGGAAAGGGTCAGATGGCATGGGTTGAGGGAGGATATCCTCAACTTTGTGCAAGGATGTGTAGTTTGTCATGGTGACAAATCAGAGTCTGCATGTTCCTTATTTCTAGAGTTGATAGGGGATAACACTCCTATATGTTTTACTTTGCTTATGAGGGTGATGAGCATGTCTTCTAGCTAGGCGAGGGAAGGATTCGACAGGAGATGCAGTGAGTGATCACATGATGACAGTTTTGCAGTGGCAGGGATTGGACAGATTGACAGTTTCAGTATGGGTACCAGTAGAGAATCGATGTGGGCATTATTCTACTTCAGGGACAACATTGCTATCTACACTGCATGGAGAGCATGATGACTATATGTGGTGCTTTGGTCACTTAGGATCACACCGATCTTTGGTTGACTGCAGGGTGAGATGGAGGCACTTACTTTGTGGTATTCAGTTTCTACAGCACAGGAGGATAATGCTTGGGGTCAAGCATTTTTCGGGAGGGGAGGATTGTAATGTCCCCAATTCCGAGCAGTTGGCCTACGGCCCTATTTTGGTCTTAGCCCTGGTCATTCCTGAGGGGCTAACGACTTTGGAGGTTATTGGGGATGGTTGTCTGATTTCCTACTATGTTTTTGTTATTTTTTGGGCATTGGGAGGGTCTAATGGGCCCTTTGTGTTCTATTTTGTCGTTGGGATCACTTAAGTGGACACTTTTGGCATTTAATGTTATGTTTCTTCATTGGGGCCACTTAAAGTGGACTTTTTGGTCTAGGAGAAATAAAGTCACTTTAAGTGATGATTAAAATATGACATATCTCCAAGGGGGGTCGAATTAGGGTTTTATGGCCACTTTTATGATGGAAAAAGTTATAAAAGGTGGTGTTTGGGGAGGAAAAAGGATCTTGGTTCATTTTGCCATCTTATGTTGGAGCTTTCAGCTTGCTTTCCTTGCTTGTGGAGGTGAAATTCCGCAGGAACCCTAGCTTCGGTAGTGAAAGATCTATCCCTAGCTAGTAGAGCACTCTTCGGTGGTGAAAGATCCAACCCTAGTTTGCTATTGTGGAGTTTATTCAGATCGGGTTGTCAGATTCAGAGTTTCGAGGGCTTGTTGATCCGGTTTCAAGTCCGAAAGAGAAGACAACCATATTCAATAAGAGAGATCATTTATTTTATCAGTGGAACTTTTTGATATTGCATGTCATTTCATGTTACATGTTACTTGCATGTCATTGCATGTTGATGCATGTTACTTGCATGTTGTTGCATGTTGGTTTAATTGCAATAAAAGTGAAGATATTGGTTATTCTCTCGATTTTATACCTTGCTGCCATAACTCGTACTTTCTTTATCATATTTTTCTATATACTGTTGTCATAAAAATTAGATTGTTATTTGCTGCAAATTTCTGTATTTTGTCAATTTTTTGTAAGATCCCAACAAGGGATATTTCAAGTCCTTGCGCTCATCCCTTTGTTCCACAGGTTAGGAGAACCCACAAAACACCACATTTTCACATTCTACAAAAGACTAACTCAATGTCCTGCTAATTTTCTGGAGAAAAATGTAGCTAAGTCTATCTTTGATGAGTTGTTCAAAATTACATTGGTTGTAATTTTGGACAACATTCACAAAAATATATGCCTAGATTTGGATCACTTGCAATATGTGTTAGTCGATATAAAAACCCCCAAATTAATGCTACTTAAATAAATGGGCTTACACTATCATTGAAAATGAGAAGGACAATCATGGGTTCTTTTAATGAATAAAGTGGGTAAACTCTTCTAGATCTGAATCTAAAATATGCATGCAAACACTTGAAAAAGATTAGTTATTTTTTTGTGGTTAGGGGACATACCTCGGTTATATCCGTAACCATTTAAGGAGATAAAAGACATTTTATTTTCGAAAAATATCAAAACAATGCATATAAATGAATGATATACCCGACTTAGTCGTGAACCATTCATGACTATGATTCCTTGAAAATCACATGAAGGTTATAGGTTAGTCGCATGCGCGATCGACGCCTACATTGAAATATCACCAAAATAGTGATGTTGCGGGTTGCACAATATTTTATGATCCGCCTTCACCTCTCCAAAAATACAATAACAAAATATGTGAGTAAAGAGGCAAAAACTAAAGTATGAGCTCAAGTGTACCAAGAGTCAAGGGGTTAGAATCATGGTGGTGAGTAGTGTTTTATAGATTTTGAGTGCATAAAATATTGTGACACATATGGGTGTAATGTACGTAGATGGGTGAGATGATAAGGTCCCATAGTGCATTTAGGATGCAAATAGGTAGGTAGGATGAATAAAATTAAATGTGAGTTAGCGAGGGTTAGTAAATGAGTGATGATACATCTTTTATCGCATTTTTGGGGTTTTGTATTTTTTATTTGCTTTTGTGGGATTATTTTATTTTTTTGGGATTATTATGTCTTATAATGTTTTTGGTATTTTTTAATAAGGACACCTTATGTGCAAGGCGTGTTTTTAGTGTCAACAAGAACTTATCAAACATCATTGATTCTTGTAAGGGAACTAGGAGGTTGGGTAAAAATATTTTGCAATTTGGTATCAAGAAATAATTGTTCATATTAGAGAGAGTAGTCTTATAACACAATACATAATCATTAATGGGCTATTTGGAAACTTGTTGCATTTTAGCCATTTAGGCATAAGATAGTTTGTCACTAATGTTGATAGAATTGTGCAAGGAATTTATTAGCTAGAGAAGTGAATGTTCTCATAGAATTATTTGAGACTATGAGGGAAAATATTGGTAAGAAAAGTATTTTTAGAAGAATAGTCCAAATAAGCAAAATGAAACATACACATGCGTTCCTCAGATTCCCTTTATCATCATAGATAGGTAATTTAAGAGCAATAAAACCAATAGGCAAAGGATATGAATCCATTTGAGGTGTAAGTGGGTTATGAAGCAATTAAATAAAGTCCATTGTATGAGAGAAAATGTATGCACCTTATTGTAGTTATAAGATTTGAGCTTGTAAATTATGAACACGAGATTCAAGATCCTATCCATTAGAAGAAGAATCATATGAAGCACTATGAGTGTAGATAGATGATGTAGGGATAACAATGGTCATAGGTATAATCATGGCAATATTGTGAAGTAGAGGATTACATGTCCCCAATGAAATATGCACTATCGAAGTGGGGATAGTCAATATATATTTATTAGATGATAAGGGATGACTAGGATCAACCATAGAAGAGGCAAAATTATTCTTGAGTTGACCACACTCATATAAAGCAAAATATTGATGTTGTTAGGATTCTCTTGTAGATATTTTACAAAATGTTGTGTTATGTCATCTGATAAAATATGGTTATCATCCATGTCACGGTCTCCTCACCTTGGGTGTTATTAGTTTAGATTGTGAAAACAATATTATCAAAGATATCGATGTGTACATGTTCACAAGAGTTATGACAAATGCCTCCAAAAATTGTAACAAAGTATCATGGGCAATGTAGGGGCATGAGATTTTGGGAAATCTATATAAATATTGATAATGATCTATAATATTCAAAATCATGATGCACCACGATAAATGAGGAGAAATAAGAATCGGAACCCGTGGTTAATATGATTTAATCAATAACTTTGATCACGAGAGTTGCATTCACCAAATGTTTACACCCTAATTAGATTATAAGAGTGTTATAGGTTATAATAATTAAGATGGGTATAAGGGTTGAAAACAAGTATATTACATGATCCGATTAACTTCCAACATCAATTATATGACAACAATAATATATTCCAACTTGAAATGAACTAAACAATTGATAAACGATAAGTAACTTACTCAAAATTTAAGAGGAGAGAGAGACTTATATTGTTTATGAAGATTTTGAAATGATCTGAATGTGCTAGGTAGTGGGAAAAAATAATTTCGAAATGTATATTCCACACGGAAGATTTTGGAATTGGAAAACATGTTGGTACATGATCATACAAAATCTATATGGCCTAGGTAGGAATTATACGATTTAGGATAAGGATTGTAAGGTCTTGGACTAGAAGATAGTTAAGGTTTGGAACATTCTAGGTGCTTCACTTGACAAAAATGGTGCTCGTTGTGTGTCGTTCTTATTTTCACGACATTAGGATGACCTATAACAAAGTATAAAATCTAACAACCTACAAAACCTTTCATCATAGTATTAACGAACCAAAGGAGAAAACCATGTGTGGTGTTTAAGGTTAGACCGCCCTTAGCAGTTAGATTCCTAGTTGTTGAACCAATCTTAGTGTTGCAAGTAAATATTTTTGATGTAGAATCAAGCTTCGTGTAGTTGTCCTAGGTGCTTTATGTCTGAGTGTGTAAAGTTAGCCTACCCCTAGGGTGCCCTTATGTCTATTGACAACAAGATGACAAAGCTAAATGTGTAGTATATAATATACCCAATGCAATAATAATGAGAAGTGGTGTGACTCAACATGTGACCTAAACCTTGTGTTGGTTGAAACCCTTTAGAAATGCTTGAAGTGAATTTTCTCTTGCATAAGACATGGCTTTATGCTCTTTGCATGCTTGCGGATGGATGAAGTTAGACTCCTTGACTTGGTTGAGTGCTTCAAACTTGTAGTAGGGACTTCACTAAATGATGTGTAGTTGATCCGAGTAGAGTGCTTTTGGAATGATGTTTGCATAGGAGCTTGTAAAAATGCTAGGTGAATTATAATGTGATAATGACTCGCTTATATAGTCTTCCAAAGGTGAGATATTATGATAAGGTCGAGCTTAGGAAGATGAGACGACTCGAATAATGATTTAGCATAAAAACTAAAGTTAGTGATTAAGAAGGGATGGGACCATATAGGTTAACTAGGAATAGACCCCACATCTCGATGCTTCTATATGGTTTTGAATAGGAGAGAGAAACCCATAAACTGAAATTTGTGTAATGGATATTAGATGTTTTATGCTTCTTTGATCGAATGATATTTCCAAAATTATCTGCAGAGCATGTTGTAAAGATAAGGAAGTTGTAGACTGGTTAAAGAGATGATGAGATTGGATTTCAAATGCAAACATTTGTCTTAACAAGGATATAAGGTCAAACTTGACATTGCATAAGGACAAGTTACTATATTTTAGTGTCTACATATGTGTGTGGAACTACCATATTAAGGGATGAAAGACGCAAGAGAGGGAAAAACCTTAGAGAAAATTTAGTCCAAAAACTAGTTTAAAATGTTAATTAATAATAATCACACATGATTGAGATTTATTCATCGTTGTGTGAATCCTGATGGGATCTATATGGATTACAAAATCAAAGCGGTTGTCACTTATGAGTCTAAATTCACGTGCATTTTCATGATTTTTTGGTCATATTCGTTAGCTTTTGCATTCCATAATATTAATTTAAAAACCTTTAAACTAGGGATTAAAAAATACCCCGCTTTTCTACCCTAGACATTAAATAAATATAGATCCACTCATTAATAAGTGTATTGTGAGGATGATAGAGTCTAAGTATCCAATATTAGATTGCCCGTAAAATCAAACAACCTCTCCATCAATATTAGCTTCAAAGGAATCCATCCTCTCACTCTAAACAACCCATATTTTCTAATATTAGTTTTAAATCGGACCTTAGATGATAGTCCATTTCTCAGCATGAACTCCAAAGTAACTTCTTATCTTTCGTAGTTTCTCAATGGAACATTTGAACTAAATATGCATACCATACAACAATAAAGACATAATAAGATTATAAAATAATGTGAGAACATGTGAGATGCATATGAATTGAATCTCCCAGACATAATCAACATGAATGAAACAAAAACAATATGAATTCATGGTTCTGATGATTGCATTTATGCCTTGAAATGTTCCATTGTCCCACTTATATGATCCAAAGGGTTTAGTTTTTGTCTAATAACTTCATTTAAGTCATCTTCATTTCCAAAACAAATAACATCACCATCTTCATTTGTATATTTTAGGGTGACCGCATGAGAATCACCATTAAATTCCAACACATTATATATTTTACATTTCAATTCATAAAAGATATGTCAAGATTCTTAAGGTCGATTTAGCTTGTCTTGCCTTGATATTTCACTGCGCCAAGTTTCTTGAGATCGAAATAAAGATGATTTCCCATAATTGAGGCTTGCGAGAAAAACCTAGGTGATTGTTGAATATAAGATAGAAATGGGGGTCATGGTTCTGAGCACATACACATACACATAATACTATGACCAATCTATGTTCTTTGTACTAAAGTTTGTTGTGGAAGGCACCCAATGAATTCTCGCCCATAAATAAATCAACATACCAGAGAGTAAAAGTTGCAAGATGAGGAGATGATCTCTAATCTTGGGGTACAACACACCATATTATTTAATTTTCTCTATAATTTTCTACTTTCTTTATTTTTGGTTAGGAATTCATTCATGAACATTATTGTGTAGGGTGGTGGATAAGGGTAGAAGCACGAAAAATTTAGACATATGTGTGGTTCCCTATCTAGAGGCAACAATGAAGGAGACTATGAATTCATCCACACGGTCCCTTCTTATCATAGACACCAATGTGTGTACAATAAAGTTTTTTTGTTCCGATTGACACCACCTCCTTGTTCACATGTGTCAAACCTCACGGAACCCCTTACAATGTTTACAATTTTTATTTTATTTGATGCTTATGTTTTTAAAACACATAATGACATAGTTGTAATAATCTCGAAATGTTGGAAAGCCTTTTTCCCTCTATTAAGACATATTTAACACTCAACAAATATTGCATAAAATAGGACCATCGTTTGTATTACATAATAATAGCTAAGTTTTTAAGCGTGAAGTTATGAAATAATTTTAATCTAAATATTAGTGTGCTCATGAGGCCAAGTATGACCAACTAAAATGGAAATGTTAAAAGGAAAATATATTTTAAATTAAATAAATTATATTTGTTTTGCTCATAAACTTTAAGATTGTTTTTAATTATTAAGTGTACATATATCTAGACAACCTCACAACTCATGTTTATATGTTTACACATTAATGAATTGAGATCGGGTTATTTGTCTCCCCAATTAAATTATTGAAACCCCCTTTGCATCAACTCATTTTTTGTTTGCCTTGTGTCATGCATGACATCCTCCATTGGAAATATGATTAAAAGACCAAAGATGTTTCCTAGATACTATTGTGTTCTTGTGTAATGTAAGAAGGTGACAAAAAAATCTTATCAAAATTATGGGCAAATAACAATAGTCTAAAAAACCTTCTTTGTAAAATTTGAGGTCTCACATCAAAATGTTGTCATATATAGTTTCAACTCCCTTATAAAAATAGCTCCACACAACTTCACGTCCCATGCTTGAATGACAAATGATGTGTAACATCCCCATTTTAGTACATTAGAACAAGTAATTTTTTTCTTACACTTGATGAATGCTTCCTAGTTCTAAATACATAATTTAGAACTCACAAATCAAAAACAACCATTCTTATAACAGATAACCATATGCAGCTGTAATGACTTGGAGTACCTCCGATCTATTCATTCCATGACTCGATAATCTACCGATCTATTCATGAGTATCAAGAGTTAGTGTTTTTATTTTAACACATCACTCTTGCGGTTCTCTTCCCTAATCTAGGATTCAGAATGCTCTGTCCAAGGAACCTATCTGAATAATTGTTACCATTATTCATCGACATCTCGTCCCTTAGACTAGGTGACATAGGACAATGCAATCAGCAGCTTGCGATACTTTGGCCAAAGATTTGAAACATACTACTTATGTCTCGTATTCCTTGACGGCATACTCGTCATTCTGGAATACGTCCTTCACCCCATTCCTATGTTATGTAGAATGTCTTATACTAACTTCTGTCAGTCTCTCCTACCCCAAGTTATTCACTCAGGAACGGATTAATAATATGACAACGTTATAGGGATGCTCCCGAGGACTAGGGATACGCTGACATACTGGGTCAACCCTAGTTTAACCCAGTGTGTCAAGATACCCCGAGTCTCCAGGGGCAGCCTTATAACATGACCACATTCCTAACCAGTCCCAGAGTAAAACTTGTTCGAGTTTAAGGTGTAAATCTTAACGATCAATGCAAAGGGTGTCACCATAAGTCACCTGCATTGTTGTATCTTCGAGAAGATCCTAATCTTCTTGAAGGTACAACCCTGCAGTTGACTTGTGCCATCAACCTTCCAAAACCGCCTCGAAAAGATCTACTTAACTTTAAGGTGTTACCTACGTTGAGATAAAGTTATACTTAAAAACGCTCCTTTTTGGGTAGTCTTTTCCCAACCCCTGGGTTCCTTACCTTAGAATTGCCTTTCTCAATAAAACCCATTACGCAAAGAGAAGTTATTAAGAATCGAGGTCTCATCAAGGAGTTCATCGAAAAATAGTAATCTAAATCAACGAAACTGGGCAATAGCCCTAAATCTTCACATAAGGTTGCTAACCATACCCTTTTAGGTTTATATCAGTTCTCATAACTGAAATATATCTTACTTATTAGAATTGAGATATAGTGGTTAAAAATCCAATTAAACGTTGTCTTGACTTAGATCAAGACTAGGAAGTAATAATTTATTCAGCCCGTTTAGCTTCCTGTTGAGGTTTATTTTAACCTTAGCTTCTCGAAAGACAATGATCTAATTTCCAATTTAGCTTTAGATAGAACATAACAGATCTACTAAACATTCACAAGTATTCAGTCACATAATCTTTTCAAAGCTTACTTAGAGAATCCCAAATGTCTCCAAGGTATACAATAATAACAATGCTCTTTAAAATCATTCGAACCGAAGAAGTTCAATCCATCAAGATATGAATGCAAACACATAAGTAACAAATACCTCATTTCATTCATTTCTATGCTAATCAAATACATTTTATGCATTCAGCATATTGGATACAAGACTCAACAACAAAGGAACATCTTTCTTCAAGTAGTACATTTAGAGAATCAAATTTGAATTCATCATAAAACCAAATTAAACGATCCGAACATCATATCAGATCTGCGTGTCTTTACCACTTACGGCAACCATCTGCAAAAATTGTCAACACGGGTCAATTCGGTGAACTGAGCATGATAAGCACTAATTCTTAAAACAATTGCAATCCACCAATTGTTCTCATTAAACAACCTGTTTAAATGAAATCATTTATTCAAATTCCAACATAAATCGGCTATTCATCTTATATGTTAGAGACTAAGAACAAATGAATACGACCAATCTAAAGACAATGAAAACTCCTACAAAATTGTTTCTATCAATTTCTCAAGGCAGTTAAAACATTCAACAAGCTCACTGTCTTAATTCTTTTATCATCATAACACATTTCAATGTTATTGACAAGTATACCTATTTAAACAACAGCTCACATTTTATACCAGTCTCTCCATATAATACCTCAGTTTATTCTTGTTATGCCCTTACCGTAGAGATCGCAAAAGGATGCAAGAAGAAAGCACACAAGGTTTCCTGACTAGGAGAGAGAAAATTTTCCTGTTCAACATATAAATTACAGTCTAGAAGAAAGAAACAGAGTCAATTAGATTCCTGAATCAACAATGTTCTGGACTGTACCGACTCCTTGAATAATGCTAATACATTTACGCATGCGACTAAACAGTCGAGATTACAAGAAGAACTACAGCATCATCAAAATTCCAAATATAAAAATCACCTGTAGCTTATTGAGCAATACAAGAGTTCACGCGACAAGCAATAATGAATAATCCAACTCCAATAGGCTCAACAAAACTTTCCATATTATTCAACAAACATGAAAAATATCCAACGCCATCGCCTGTCATGGCACAACTAGTAACTCTTTACCCTAGTCAAGCACAAGACTAGATAACACAATAACAGAAGAGGTAACCATGTGCAAACACAGCGACATTCCCACTGAGTCGAAACACTCAGCAACATACAGCTGAATCTAATCCCTACTAAAATACAGCCAGGACTTAAATCAGAAGCCGAAATAAAGAAAGAATAACCACTACAAGGACTTCATAGAAGACGTCATCGTATCATTAATTTCATCAAAGTTTCATCCAAAATCGAGCTAATACGAATACAACAGGGACTCATACAGAGTCGAGTTTGTAAAGAAAACCCATCCCTTAATTCCTCAGAAATGAACTGAACATAAACACAATAATATTAAGAAGAGTCAATTTCAATATGCATGCACAGTGAAGACTTAAATCAGGAATCGAGCCAACACGCAACATATCAAGGACTTTATCAGGAGTCGTGTTTAAATGGGAATACCGCAAGGACTCCGACAGTGTCAAATCCAACCAGTACTCACAACCAGGGTTCGATTGGAGTCGAATTCATACGACAACAATTCAAGGACTCCCACAGAGTCAAAACCATTAAGCATTCACAGCAAAACTTCTTCAGAAGTCAAAAACATACTATACATTACAAGGATTCCAACAAAATTCACAACAAAACTTCTTACCGAAGTCGAAACATTAATTACGTTTCAAGGACTCAAAAGGAGTCGAACCCATATAGTATTCTCAATTAAACTTCTACAGAAGTCGAAAATACTATCTATTTCAAGAATTCCAACAATATCAATAACATATAGTATTCACGACTAAACTTCTACAGAAGCCAAAACATACTATCATTTCAAGGATTCCAACAGCAACAATAACATATAGTATTCACGACTAAACTTCTACAGAAGTCGAAACATACTATACATTTCAAGAATTCCAACAGTATCAGTTTCAACAAGTGTAAACAGCAAGGCTTCGACTGAAGTCGATATCAAACAAGAAAACATTTCATGGACTCCAACAGAGTCAGTTTCATACATTATCCTTGCAAGCATTTCTTCAGAATCTACCAAAATGCAAAACACAACAAGATAATTCAACAACACGAAACCAAATGTACACCCAGCAAGGAATCAACTGAATAATCGAGCCAGCATGAAAACACAACAAGATAATTCATACATTGCTACCATTAAAACCAACTGAACCAAAAATCATCTGAACAGAGTTGTTCTAATGAAATCATTTGAAGGAAAGCAAGATTTTTAAAAGTTAGGGCCTAACATGCCTGGTAATGTCGCTTAAAAATCAAAGAAGACCTCCGAATGAGCGAGCCTTCTTCTCCTCTTCCACGATAGATTCAACAACAATAATTTGTTACTACCATGTCTTATAAACTTTCCCCGACAGAGAAAAGAGCTAGATAATCTCATAGTTGCCATGCAACACATAGTAGACTGGTTCGAAGAACCAGTGATCAAACAAAGAGAAAAACGGAGCGAATGGAAAACCAAAATACCAACAAATTTTCCATTTGCATGCCTTCCCAAGCAATCCGCGCTCGGGAACCGAAGTTCATCAATGACATTAACTCCAAAATTCCCGCCTAACCTCCATTGCCACCGACCGCCATAGTTGGCGATGGACAAAAGCAAACCAAAGACCATTTCCAGATTTGGCGACTCTGCCACGTCGGTCTCGATGGCCGTTTGAAATCTCTGCTAAATCCCTTGTCCTTCATGCTTATCCACTTCATTTAATGCCATAGAAACTACCGCCCATGGCTCAGCACCCCTTCATAGGTCCCCCTTCATCCACTATCATTAGTTAGGTTAGAAACATAGGTTAGATCATAAGGTAATACTTTAGCCTTAATTTCCATAGTGCTAGGTGGCTAACCTTAGGAACATTTAGCTTATAGTTTAGGGCTAGGTTAGATTACTAATAATTTAACCAATAGGTTATAGTTTAGGTTTAGGTTATTAACCTTAATAAATCCAGTCTAGGTCTCCGAAGTAGGATCGTTCAGTATAAGAATCAACAGGTATAACATTCCCGAAATGGATTCCATCCGGCATTGATAAAAAGTTTGCAGTATACACCCGAATTTATTACCTGGCTCAAGGTCTATAATTTTTGTTCATCCGAATAAACTTAAAACATCTCTTGGATCAATCAATGGTGATCCAAGGTGAGTCATAAAGATGGGTAAATCCACAATTCATCCCGAAATCAGATTAAACTCAGGTGCTAAAAATGAAAGAAATAAAAGAGTCCAAGCATATCCTGACTCAGTCAAAGATCTTCAAGAGCAAAGAAGATAAAATCCATATCAAGCATGACTTCACAATCAAAGGAACACATCCTTTTACAGAAGAAATCATATATCAACACTTGAATGCTCAGGAGGAAGTAACAATAGTTCAGGGTGTTACATGCTTCCCTCCTAAAAGATTCATCATCCCAATGATTACATATTTGATTTACCTTCAGGTCAACCAATTTATTAGTTCACAATACAATAAGACTATTTCCAACTTGAATAGTTCCAGAAATCAATGTCACGATACATTTTATTCAAACTGAATAATGTTTGCCTCAATCTGGCTTTCATATAGACATGAAAAAGATAAGTTCATAAAAAAATGTTTTGTCAATAGATTTCATTCATTGAAAAGGAAAAGTAAAAGTAATTTTCATCTCTTCCAGATTTTCCCAAGTTGCACTTTCTTCGTTAAACTGGTCCCACTGGACCTTACATTGCTGTATTTCACGATTTCTCAAATGCAATTGGCGAGTTTCCAGCACTCGTGTGGGTTTAACCACGATTATTCTTGGGTCTTGGACCTGCAAGGAATTCCAATTTAAAACATGTGACAAATCTGAAACGTATTTCTTAAGCAAAGAAATATGGAAAACATCATGCATGCGAGACAAAGCGGTGGTAATGCTAATCTGTCGGTAAGCTACGATTGATTATCTCAACAATTTCGAAAGGTCCCACATAACGAGGTGACAACTTGGCAGCCTTGCCAAAAGTTATAGAACTCTTTCTGGGTTTAACACGAAGAAAAACCTTCTCACCAAGCTCAAACCTTCGATCAACCCGCTTAAGGTTAGCATAGCTCTTCTGCCTATCTGTTGCTTCCTTTAATCGTTCACGAATCAACTTTACTTGCTGTTCCATTTTAGTGAGGATCTCTGGTCCAATTACCACTCTATCCTCAATACTATCCCAACTAACAGGGGTTCTGCACTTCCTTCCATAAAGTGCTTCAAAAGGTGCCATTTTAAGAGATGAGTGATAAGTGTTGTTGTATGCGAATTCAACTAGTGGAAGATACTCTTCCCATTTATACTGTTGATCCATGCAATACATTCGCAACATATCTTCCAACACTTGATTTACTCTCTCTGTTTGTCCATCCGTTTCCGGATGATATGCAGAACTGAAGTTTAGTTTCGTTCCAAGAGCTGTATTAAGCATTTGCCAAAATCTTGACGTCATTCTAGGATCCCTGTCAGATATAATCAATTCTGGTACACCATGTAACCTGAAAATTTCATGCACGAATCTTTTGGACAACGCTGGTGAATCATCCTTTAGATTTCCAGCGATGAAATGAGCTACCTTAGTTAGTTTATCCACAACTACGGGATAACATCATGTTTATTCCTGGACATAGGTAACCCTTGTACAAAGTCCATGCTTATTACTTGCCATTTGTCTTTGTGGTATCTTTATGGGGATATAATAGTCGGCGAGTGCATGTGTTACTGCCTTAACCCGCCGACATTCCGATAATGAGTCACAAAATCAATAACATCCTTTTTCATACCTTTCCAAAAGTATTGCTTTTTCGAGATCAGCAAGCATTTTTGTGATACCGGTGTCCAGAGAAAGGTGAATTATGAAATTCAACTAACAACTTCTTTCTCAAATCGTTCGGCGCCAAGTGCGTATACCTGTTTCATAATGTAAGATTCCTTCATTATCAAAATGAAAACCTTTATACCTTTCATCATTAGGTTACTGCAGCAATTACCGCTTTTACTTCTTTGAAAGTATATATCGATTCTGAGGCACTTTTACCTCATCCTTAAACTAAGTTCTTAATGTTATAAGAGCGAAATGTGCTTCCTACGACTTAGAGCATCTGCTACCCTATTCTCTTTCCCTTTGATGTAACTAATATTAAAATCATATTGAGATAAAAACTCTAACCACCTTCTCTGTCTGGCATTTAGATTAGGTGAGTGAAAATATATTTCAGTCCTAAGTGATGGTTTTCACTCAAAAGGTTTCCCAAGTAAATAGTGTCTCCAGACTTGAAGCGCATGAACAATGGCAGCGTGAGCTCCAAATCATGAGGGGCATAATTCAGCTCATGTAACTTAAGTTTTCTACTTTCATATGCTATGACTTGATCATTTTGTAACAAAACACCTCCAAGGCCTTCCCGAAGCATCCGTTACCACAAGAAGCTCCCATTAAGGTGCAGTACAACTACTAATATAGGTGCGAAAGTCAACTCGGCTTTTCGACTTTTGAAAGCAGATTTCACACTTTTCATTCCAATTAAATTTCTTATCCTTCTTCCTAATGAAGTTATCGGTGCGACCACTTTAGAAAAACCCTTAACAAATTTTCTATAATAACCAAAGTAAGACCCATGAAGCTTCTTACTGCCCGTGCACATTCTTTAGTGCGAGCCACTCGATTATTGCCACTATTTTTGAAGGATCTACTGCAATTCCTTCTTTACTAATGACATGACCCAAATAGTGAACTTATGTATCAAAGAAAGAACATTTGGATAACTTACCATACAACTTTCTTTTCTCAAAATTCCCAAAACTATCTTCAAATGCTCATTGTGCTCTTGAACACTTTTAGAATAAATGAGAATATCGTCCCAAGAATACAAGTACAAACTTGTCCAAATATTCTTGAAAGATATTATTCATTAAGTTCATAAAAGGCTGCATGGTGCATTAGTTAATCCAAAGGGTAGAGCCGTGAATTCATAATGTCCGTACCTTTTCGTAAAGTTTGTTTTATGAATATCTTCTTCTCTAATCCTTAATCGATGATAACTAGATCAAAGATCTATCTTAGAATAAACTCACGCCCCACGCATCGATCAAATAGATTGTCGATCCTTGGAAGTGGGTATCTGCTTCTTGATTGTTGCTTTGTTCAACATCCGATAATCGATACACGACCTAAGTGTTGCATCCTTCTTTTTCACAAATATTACTGGTGCTCCCAAGGTGAAACACTTGGTCTAATCAAACCTTTAGACAAAATTTCTTGCAATTGAGCCTTAAGCTCGACTAAATCTGTAGTAGTCATCCGATAAGGTGCTTTGGAAATAGGATCCATTCTGGTTTGATTTCGATGGTGAAGTCAAATTCCCTCTTGGGTGGTAACCACAGTAATTCCTCCTAGGAAAAACATCTTTGAAACTTTGTAACAGAGGAAATCGTTTCATGGAATCACCATCTTCTTCGAAAATTCGAGATATCTTTCTTGCATAAAGGGTGCATCCTTTGTTTTTATCCTTTTTAAGTTGCATGGCGTGCTTTTCTAACCTAAATTTCCCATTTCACCCCTTGAATCTCTGTTGTTTCAGTAGATCATCTAAACATTTTATATTCTTTTTATAGCAGTCTACTTTTGCTTTATGGTCACTAACCAATTGACACCGGTGACAATGTCATACGATCCCAAAGGTGTAACATAGAGGTCAACTTCCATGGAAAAGTTAGGTAAGTCAAGGATCGCCCCCCAAAAAGACACATACTCACTTTGTATGAACAGAAATTATTACCATACTTGTATAGTCCAAGATTTATCCATTTTTCCAGCTTTTCTCTTAAGTTTAGAAGCAAGTTTACTAGAAATAAAACATTCGATAGCTCCCGTATCAAAAAGAATAGTGACAGTATGCCAAATAACTTACCCGAAACTTCTATAGGTGTCACGTGCTTTTCAAATTGCTTGTTTGCTCTCTGCGCATGTATCTTATCTTATGTCTTGATTACGATCATCCTTCTTCAAAGGGCACCGGGTTTACGTAGTGGTCTTTGCCACAATGTAAGACCTCCTATAGGTCCCTTTTAGTCTCAAAATTGCCTCCACCTTGTAATTATCACGTTGTCCTCCATAGGGCTTACGCCATTGTTATAATTTTTGGCAAAATTATCCCTTACATTTCAAAGAGCTTATTTGCTCTTGTTTTCTTACTATTATCCCCTGAAACTTACTGCTTTCCAAACTTTTTCCATGGTCCCTTTTTGGGTGCAGTGAAGTTGAAGAAGGGTTTGCATCTTCTTCCACACTTCCTCTTTATGAGCGAAAATAGCCTTTAATTTACTGTTCTTGTCGTATGGCCTTTTCAACAACTCCTTCCATAGTGGTTGGACCGTGAACATCGACCTCTCCCCTATCACGGGATTGATCCCATGATGAATTTCCGTATTCGAACTTCTCGTCGGTTTGATCTGCGGTACATACTTGAGGAGTTTTGTAAATCGCTCCCGATATTCGATTCTGTTAGCTTCCCTTGAGCTAAGTTTTGGAATTCTGTCATTTTCTCGATCATAGAAAAGTTGTGGCGATACCAACGTTGCCTAAAATAGCCCTTAAATTGATCCCAAGTAATATTGGTCTCATCAATATTTAGCTCACTTTATGGCTTATCCCACCACGAAGATGCTTCGTGGGAAAGGCGATAGGCTCCCCAAATAGATTTGGTTTCCTCCGAGAAGTTTCTTATTGGAAAGTACTTCTCCATTTCATTGAGCCGAGTTCTCGGCTCCATCTCCTAATGTGGTGCCATCATATTTAGGTGGGCTTATCCTTTTATATCATTAGTGAGTTCTCACGCTAACCTCGGCCTTTTTGTTTTCTCGTTGGACGGTGCATTTCAAAGATTATTATCAACACCCATATTGGGGTTGTCCTCATGTGGTTCTTGATTGTTATTACCAGCTTCATCTTCCTCCTCATTTCCCATTACTTCTTTGTTCAAACAAATGCAAACGATCTCTTGTGTCCAATAGGGCGTGAGGATCTCATCAAGCTTTTGGGTTGTTCTTTGCCCCTCCTTCTCGTGGAGCTTTGGCGTGTCCATTGCACTATGACCGACACCACCATGACCAAATTAATAAATCTCAATCAAGTACAAAACGCCATGATAAATAAACCAAATTATAATCTTCAAAGTGATTAAGCTGAATTATAATTTTCAAGCTAAAGTGTTTCCTATTTATAACTTTATATGACCTAGTACATTTAAGGACTCATGAATGCACACATAAATTATTTTTTCTCTTTTTCTAATGCATCGAACATTAATTACGTTGGTGGGGTTAACATTAAAAATAACATCTTGTACCACACCTCCTGTCTCCTTCAAATGATTGACAACAATGACATGTGGTTCACAAGTGCTTGGTGTTAGAAAAAGAGTTCACATAGGTTTCCCACATCATTTTCCCCACTCTTAGACTTCTCGTCCTAAAAACCTCTTCTTCATCACCACTCTTCCTCCTGCAATCTTTCACTCCCTCAAGTTTAATTTCTTGGCGCATCCCCTTCTGCGTCTCTATTGCATCATTCGAAAGCAATTGTTAGTACTTATATATAAAACGAGTTCTTCAAACTTTCAAGTCCAACCTTCAAATTCCAACTTTTTTATAAAATCTCAAATTTTAATATCTAAGAAAGAAACTAAATAAAAGTAAAAGAAAACGAAGTAATTAAAAATCATGATCAAAAGTGAAAATCAAAGAGAAGCAGTTAAAATCAAAACGAATACTTGGATGTCTCTTTTATCCATAAGATATTACCATGTTCAAAACTAAGCTGCTTTCCCTCTGTTACTCCTCCCTACGCTCTCTTCTCAAGCGTGTTAGGGCAACATGATAAACGAATATATGACAGTTGCAAATCCCGCGTCAGAAATGGAAATGGCAGCACGGAAGAGGGAAGAATCTTAAAACACAGTCTATTAGATATCTTTATTAAATATTTCCAAAATTAAATATACTGTTTGGCCCGCATTCTGAGTATACTAGCAGAATCTCCATTGCGATTGATTGGCTTGAAGCAGAGAGGGTTTAGTGATGGCAATTCATACCATTTTGCTTTCGCCATTGTGCGGACTAAAATGTTCACAGCCTACGTCCAGATTAGTCTGCACCTCTTCTTCGATGAGGCGCGTTCCCAAAAGTTTGAATTCATCGAAGAAAAAGGGAAAGGGCAAGCTCATTTGCAGGTCCGTGGCAGTCGGAGGAACCGCGCAAGCCATCCATACCCAAAGTCTTTCCATTTCTGACACTTTTGCCAATCTGAAAAGCCGGGGAAAGGTATGTTTCAGTAGAGATTTAAGGCTTTCACTTTTTGCAAAAATGTGCACAAGTACTCTTTGGCTTTTTGAAAAAACCGCGTGTATAGACTTTGATCAAATGTTTTTGGGCACGGATTTTCCAAAAGTCTCATTTCTTTGATGGCGTGGATGCCCCTTACTGTTAGCTGCTTAGACTGAGGGTGATCATTAGTTGTAGGCTTAGTCGTAATGTAAATCTGCTATATTCTTCATCCGCAAAGATGCCGCCAATCTATGTAATCTAGTGCCCAATGAGTGCGCACTACTGATCAACAAAAAAAAGTCTCTTTTCTCGTATATTTTACTGTTTCCCATTATTAATTTTAGTTAGTTTTGGGATCAACTGCCTGGTTGTTTTAATGGATAGTTCACAAGAACCCTTGTATTGTGTGAGCTTGAATGATCCACTTGGCAGTCGTTGATTCCCACAGGATTGAAGCAGTGGGATTGAAACTAACAAGATGATCCGTTGCTTTGTTGATCTCAAAAAATGATATGAGATAATAATGCACTCCAGAAACCCCATACGGTTTAAGATTATTGATTTCCTCAATCTATAATAAAGTTGGTTTAGTGGATCTTACTTAGGCCAGATAGATTTAGCAGTTTAGTTGAGTATTTGTTCTATTTTTATAAATCTCGGTGGTAACGGGCTGCACATTCTTAAGGTTCGTCAGACTCTTCCCATATGTCTGCTAGAGTTGTGGGTGGTCTCATTGTCATAACGGTGAATTGAAATTGAGTCAAGCTCTTACAATTGCCCACCATTAGCATTAACTATTAATCGTTTGGATTTTAAACTAATATCTTAATGGAACAAAGTTTTTGAAAAATCTGTATGAGGAAGTTTTTGAAAAAACCCGTGCGAGTGATTTATGATTGATGTATCCAATCACCTTCTGTGATCCTTTATCAGGATATTAGTTTCCGCTGCATTTATACCATAATTCTTGACACCTTTGGTAGAATTGGTTTTGACTCAAAACAAGCGAAACTGTTACAGTGAACACATATTGTCCTTGAGGTGTGATATAACCTCACAGACTGTAGAAAGTGAATGCCATCTGATTTGAAAGTGGACAGCTAAAAAAAAATGACTGGTGCTGCCAAAGTTGTTTATATCCTCTCTTCATCAATGTAGAATAAATAAATTTACAGTGATGAGGTTAAGTGGATACAAACTGCCTTGAATTAAGCATGCATATATACCTGAACTAGTCTTGCTTAAGCGCAGTTTGTAATTCAGTCTAACAGAAATGCAGTTAGTGAACTCCAGTGAACTGGAATTCTCGTTAGTTTAACTTACATGCAGTCAATGAGGCTTCAATGAACTGGGCTGAATGTGCATGTGATGTAATTAAATTGATAGTGATATTTATGAGAAAAAAACCACCATAGAGGGATTCTCATCACAAGATACTTGTTAGAGAGTGGATAAACCAAACCAAAGAAATGAGATGCCTTTGAGCCCAGTATTGATATTAATGCATTTGAGAAATGGACCATAGACTTTATATGTTAATTAGGCTGGCAGCGAGAAGAATCCAAGCAAGATTCATCATCAAAGGGACTGAGTACTTGATAATATGAGCTGAGTTGGTACTAATGAAGGATTGCACTGCTAAAATAACTGCAAATTTGTTGTATAGGAACATTATTACAACGTCTGGATGCCCAAGGAGTGGATGTAGAATAATAAATTTACAATGATGAGGTTAAGTGGATGCAAACTGCCCTTGATTCGAGCATGAATACATACCTCTAGTGTCTTACGTAAGTGCAGTTTGTGAATTCAGTCTAACTGAGATGCAGTTAGTGAACTGGATTTCTTTTGCTTCTAACTTAAATGCAGTTGATGAGGCTCCAATGAACTGGGCTGAGTGTGCATGTGAGATAATTAAAATGACTGTGTTATTTACAAGAAAGAAGACCACTATTAGAGGGATTATCATCACAAGATGTTTGCTAGAGAGTGGATAAACCAAACCGAAGAGATGAGATGCCTTTGAGCTTGGTATTGGTGTTAATGCAATTGTGAAATGGGCCATAGACCTTTTATGGGTAACTAGGTTGGCAGCGAGTCGAATCCAAGCAATTCATCATCAAAGGGACTGAGTACTTGATAATATGGGCTATGGCAGAATGGATGAAGAATTGCACTGCTCAAATAGCTGCAACTTTTTGTATATGAATATTATTACAATGTTTGGGTGCCCAAGGAGTATCACTAGTGACCAAGGGAAACAAATTTTAAATCAAATAATTGAAGAATTGATGGGGTTCACAACAAGAGTACTCCTTACCATGGCTTGCATATTCGTACTAGGTAGACCAATGTTTTTGACTCAACAAATACTTGGCAATACTTGACAACTTAAAAATACTTAAATTTCTTTAAAAACATAAATTTTATGAAAATACAATTTACAAAATTTATTTGAGTTTGTAAAATGTTGGAAGTGTTTTTATTAGATTTGAATACAAATCTAGTACAAAATCGCATCATCATGTGAATACAACAACTAATTCATAACTTGTTTGAATTTATGATGATTGTCATTGAAAATCATCATCATAAATTGCATATCCATGCAAGTTACAAATTACAATAATTTACAATTTCCTCTTCCCGTTCTACTAAAAATTGGGGAGAGGGTCTAGTGAATCTGTGACTCTAGTCCCCTGCACTCGATGTGGCTTCTTGCTCCTCCTAGAAGTTTGCGACTATGACTCCACCCTGGTACTAGATGGCAGTGACTCCTTTGCCTCATGTTCAACATCATCTACAATGATGTCATCCAATTCAATATCTCATAGCTTCCCTCTTGAAAGTAGCTATATTATCCTTTGTGAAATGGAGATTTTCTTTTTGTGTAGTACAATCACTATATGGATCAATCTCATCCAAATCAATAGACTCTTGTGATGCATTCACCTTTCTTGTTGAAGTTGAAGATTGTATTGTACAAAAACTAGGTCATCAAGGCGTCGTTGAGTCAACTTCTTGTGCTTCATCGGGTGAATGGCTCAAACAAACTCTAGTTGTGCTTACATATAGAAACACTACAAGGTTGAAATAAAATTCGGAGGGCTAGCTTTTGAAGATTTAGGGTATTTCCACCCCAATCTTCCCACCAAGAACCTACAAATAAGATATTCAAAAATTTGTAAGTAATTAATAATTGTAAATTTGTAACTTGTAAGATATAAGTAAAGACTCTAATTTTTGTTACTTGGTGGCTAGGTGGATCTCCCTCGAATAGCTAGTGCCGAAGAAAAGAGCCTCCCCTAGCTTGTTTGTAATTCTGCAACTCTAAAATAACGAGGTCCCTTACCTCAATCCTAGATGTCATCCTCTCAATGCATGTTGAGAGGCCCTCCATAACCTCCCCAGTTAACATCTATAAAGCCATTAGAAAATAAAAACTTGGAGTTGAGGTAATACCCCATTGCATGAATGGGTTGGTGGAGTTGATTGTTCCACCTCCAATCAATTAACTCCCAAATGGGACCAAATTTGACTTTATTTTCCTTGTAATAGTTTTTGATGGTCTCTTTGGCTCTATCCATGGCCTCATAAATGTATCCCATTGGGTTTTGCTCCCCATCCACCAAGCGCAAAACCCTCACCAAAGGCGCTTACACTGTAAATAAATTAAATTTTAAAGTTACAAACTTACAATTAAAGTAAAGATTAATACATTCAAAATTGAAAATAAAAGAATCAACTTGAAATTTAAATTGAAGTTTGAAATTACTTTGATGATCTCTGTAACTCTCTTTGCAAAGATATCATCAAAAATTGTCTTTGTGGTCCTCTCTCCATCAACTTTATTTGAATATGGTGAGTCTAGCCATGCTTGACTCACAAACATTTACTTCAACGTTGTTAACAAACTACAAATACTTTGCAACGTTAGGAAGTTAGTTGCAAACTTTATGACACCCACTTGCACAAGTTCTTTCCCCTTGGTGTGTTCTCTCATCAAGTTGAGAACCCAAGAGTGATTGTAAATGTATTTTTTAAACTTCTAGCATCTACTACTATCGGTCTCGCCCAATCATTTTTGCATTGACCTCATGTCTTGAATTGGATTCCATCATAACATCTCTATTTGGGTGGGAGAGTGGTCTATGAGGTGAAAGTTGATTTGGTACATGGTTTCGAGTCGTTCTGATATTTTTAGGACATGTAAAGTAATTAACGTCACTTGATAAAAGAATTGGAGAGTATGGACTCTCATTTGTCAAAATGCTCAAAGACGGTTGTCACAACATCGAAAGGAACTTCAAGATCACTTGCACACAATCACAAGGCATCCTTAAATTTTTGTTATAGTCATGATTTGAAGAGATGTGACAGAGCCAATTATGATAACAAAGGGTTTCCAATTCCAGGGGATACATGGGTGTAGCAATTAAAACTTAGTTTTGTGTGAAAGCATGAGAAAGGCTTGTGAAATAACTCTTTTGAATTTCTCCAAGACAAAATATGGTGTAGAGGACACGAAGTTGTGCTATGTTTGCATGATAGCTGCATACACCGTAAAAGAGATCACTTATGCTGTAATATCCCTTATAGGACATATCTATAAAATTCTGGTTTTCCCTTGAAACCCTTATGACAAAAACACTGAAAACTGATTTTTAATTCACAACCACAATATATCAATTTGTAAAAATAGAAAACACCTTGATAAATATCTGGAAATGGATATTTCACTTAACCCAAGTACAATGAACCAACAAACAACAATTCTGGAATTTATTTCCAATTGAAAATAAGCAACAAGTACAACTGACCGTATGGGCAAAAATATAGCAAATGAATGGCTCCAGCTGGTTGCAAATGATGCCCTAGGGCAGATCATGACTTGGTGCAAACCCTAGCACCCACTGCACCTCAGATTGCAGCTGTAATGGCTTCCAAAGGGGGTCGTCCAACTCCTCAAGGTGTTCGCCCAACCCTAGGAGAGCTCCAAAATTCTCCAACAGCCCACCCAAATGAAGTCCCAACTGATTGATGGCTGCCCTAGCTATAGAAATTCTGAAAACTGCCTTGAAGGTGTGCCCTAGCTGTCAAATCTCTGAAAACTGCCCTGAAGTGTGCCCTAGCTGCTAAATCAAGTTTGAAAATGAAGATCCTTGATTGAAGCACAAATGTAACCCCTGTAATGGAGTCACCTCTAAAGATTTGGAGGGTTTTTGTCCTCAAATCTGCAGATTAGGAGGGTTTTTGTCCTCTAACCTTGTTGCAATGGAGGGTTTCCGTCCTCAATAGCTGAAAGTAGAAGCAAGAGTGCTCAACTCATAAAAATCAAATGATAGATGTATATTCCATCCCCACAAATGAACCCCTTCATCCTCCTTTATACTTTTCCTGTCACAATCTCCAAAGTGGGCGCTCCAATGGGGAATTTCACTTTAATTAATAAAGTGACTTTTAATTTCTATTTAAGCGTTGAGTTACTTAAAATAGAAAGTCCCCTTTTTAGTTTAATAATAAAACATAAGTGCTTTTAATTAATGTTACTTTTGCACTTAAATTATTAATCTATTAAACTTTATTTGAAAAGGGGACATGACATATGCTTTGCTTTATCGTGAGTAAAATCAAAGACCCTAAAGGGTTTTTTTAACACATGCAATCGGAAAAAAGTTTGTTGATGACATGTATTTGATAAAACCAATTGAAAATTCTTTTCTCGAACAAATTTACATGCATGAAAATTGAAGAGAGGACTGATACCATTGGGAAATAAACTATAACATTGCTGGAAGGTGTCTCGGTTAGGTTTGAGGCAATAATCCATTTACATGATCCGATTTTAAACTCCCAAAACAATTATTTCAAGCGAGAGGATTTATTTCTTTTAACATGCAATTTGGTGGATGCTCACAATACACTTTCGACTATTGTACTAAACTTGACATCTCATTGAAAGGCATAGATTTCTGCCAACAAAAGATTAACATATACCATGTCTGTGGAAGGAGAAAAGCACTATTTTATGAAAGACTCTTATTCTTTCCAACCCATTTTCCAGCAACAAATAATTGAAACCTAGGTAGGTTGTTGTGACACTTATGTTTAGATTTTTGACTTTGAAACATTTTCTTAAATCTTTACTTTTTCATTTTTTAATAATTTCTTTAGTTTTTAATTAATTTCTTTAAATGCTTTTAAATTTATTAATTTTTTTCATTTATGTATATTTTGTGATGTAGTTTTTACTTTTTAATATTTCAAAAATTTAGATTTGACATCTATAATGTTTAAAATATTTTAAATTTAATAATATATAATATTTAAAAATTTAATTAATATTGTAAAAAATTGCGATTTATATTTTTAATTATTAATATATTTATTATATAAAATTCACATATTTACATTTTTTGAAACTTATTTATATTTAATATTTTTAAATTTATTATAATGTATTTAAATTTGATATCTTGTTATTTTATTTAAATGCAAAATGTAATTCAACGGCTCCTCAAAAATCAATTGTCGAGGGATGGAGACATGTGACCCTCGATGGTAACAATGTCAAATGTTGTTCGTGTGGTCATCCTTTTACTAGAAGTTTATCAAGGATAATGGACCACTTGGCATTTTAGGGGGTTGGGGAGGGGTGTTGCTCCATGTGGATCGGTTACTTGGAGATTATAAGCTTGCTTTAAAGAAAGACCAATCCTCTTCGATTATAGGAAAGATGAAATCAACACAAAAGAAACAGAGAATCCAAAAGGACATGTCTAGGTTCACGACATCTTTTGTGCGTCCTTTTCCAGTATGCCCAAGGCAATGACAAGTGAATCGACAGGGAGCGGAACATTGAATAACTTATGGAAATGAGTAGAAAAACATGTGGATGATGCATTAGCTAATTTGTTTTATTCAAGTGCCATTCCATTCAATGTAGCTAGAATCCACATTTTCAAAATGCAATTCAAAAGTTGGAGAGTTTGAAAAAGGCTACACCCCCTTTTTAAAGGTTTTTAGAACAACTTTTTGGTAGAGGTCAAAATATAGGGCAATGAGAAATTAGTTGAGGTCAAAGCCTCTTGGAGTGTAACATGTTGCACTATATTGAGCGATGGATGGTTAGATATATGTTAGAGGCCACTAATTAATGTTTTGGTGGCTTGCCCTCAAGATGGGTTTTGAAGGTGATTGACACCATGAACCATAAGAAAACTTCAAAGTATATTTTTCAAATATTAGAGGAAGCCATTCTTGAAGTAGGTGTGGAGAATGTGGTTCAAGTGGTTATTGATAATGCCACAAATTGTGTGGGAGTTGGGAAGTTGATTGTAGAACAATACCCAAAATATATTAGATCCCACGTGCAACACATTATCTAGTATTGTTGCTTCATGACTTGAGTAAATTCCCATGGGTACATGACACGATTGCAAATTTTATAAGAAATCACCTGTCTTAAATTGAATATTTACGGCAACATGCATCGAGGAAGTTGTTGAGTCAGTGAAAGAAGGTTTGCTTCATTTTATATCACTTTGAAAAGAGTGGTTGAAGAGAAAGAAACTCTGAGGTTTGTTATTTGTTCTAATGAATGGGAAAATTATGTGCTTTCTAAAGGTCTTAAGGGGAATAACATAGAGCAAATTATTTAAACAACTTTTTTTGGAAAGTGCAACAAAGGTTCTAAATGTGTGCGGACCAATTGTTAATGTTTTTGCATGGTTGAAGGTGTCTCTCCTTCTTTGGACATGCTTTATGATAGCATTGATTGTTGTGAGGAAGCTATTCAAAAACACGAAATACCGCAACAACAAATTACATGGAGATGAGATATGGTTGATTCTAGATGGAAAATGATGCACATGCCTTTGCATGCAAAAATGCGTTATTTGGAGCCTAAGTTATTTCAAATTGATAGACAATGATTGTGAAGTTATGGTGGGGCGCTTTATGAAGCCATTGATAGGTTTGAATTATCTCTAGCAATTGCAAGTCTAATTAGAGACTAGTGCTAGGAATACAAGATAGGAGAAGGGATGTTTGGAATGTCAACAACCAAATATGACGTCATGAGTTGACATGTTTGGGTATAGATGGTGGAGGTCCTATGGAGCACATACTTCTAAACGACAATGCTTTGCTTTTCGAATATTGAGCCAGGGAGTATGGTCATCAACTTGTGAGAGGAATTGGAGCTGCATTGATCACAATAATTCCAAAAAGAGGAACGCGTTCTTATTTGGAAAGTTGGGAGATCTTGTTTATATTCATAGTAATTTACAATTGTGTATGAACAAAGCAACAAAAGACTCCACCTCTTCTTCACAACTCCAACAAATTTTAGAAGACATAACAGATGTAGATGAGCCTGAATTTTTGATGATGAATTGAGTAGTGCATCTAGTGATGATGATACTGCATCAACTCAACCAAGTGCTCTTGATGACTTGTTTTTTTGAAGTTTTAGAGTCTTGACTTCTAATTATCACTTTCTGCCAAACAAACATCTTTATAATAGTGATTTCATATGTTTCTTATAGTTTAACTTTGATAAGTTTATCATGGTTTATAAATGTGGCATCTTTTTATATAGATTTCAAATCTATTTAGTAATGTTTACCTATTTTGACAATTTTGTGGATTTATTTCTTATATTAATTTTTTTGCAAATTTATATTAGTCGAATTTAGTCACGTTTTTTTCTTTTCAAATTTTATCTTTGCTGAACTTAATCCGAATTATAGCTTTGCCAAACTCGAAAACAAATGCGAACCTTGTGACTTAGATTGTACCCATTGCCAAACTTTGCTATCCTTGTGCCATATGTAAAGAGTTGAAATAACATGGACCTGTGGGCTCTCATTGCTGAAATCTATTTAATGAATAACATGGTACAACATTTAATGAAATGAAGCAATATTCTGAATTGTGTTCCCTTATCCCCATGGGTGGACTCAAATCGGGGTTTCCACGGCTATACGACATTTTTGCCCCAACTTTCCATCATATTCTGCATCAAGAATACGAAAACAATGTTTTACTGAATAAATTTTGATGAATGAGCAACTTCAAATTGTGTCGAATATGCATACACACAACAAACTTTGAGTAAGGGATTTTGAAGAAATTTTTGAAGCGGTGTATTAAGACATGATCATTAAGGAAGGGTCGGGGCCGCCTTGATTTATACTAGATATTGGAAGCTATAGAAAGCCATTTGCCAATGTGGTCTTTCAAGCTCACAAGTTTCCACATGCTACAAAGCTCTATACTTAAGCCATACTATTGGACACTTCCTGTGCATATATTTAGTGAATCATGCTTTTGCTTGCACAAAATTAGAGGAATAATACCCACAACTCAAAAGGACTTGAACTCTTGCAAAGTAAATATGGTCAGTTTCAAAACATCCTATAAATGGGATTGCTCAACTGATAATATCCAAATTATTACTAAATTCCATTAAAGTCAAAAGGATGCTTGAAGAGTACACAACTTTGGTAAGGTTTGGAACAAAATGTCAAGAGAGGTAGTAGCATGTTGTCGGTAATAATATTTCTTAATGCATTTTTGCCAATTTTTGTGCATTCTTTGTGATAGGTTGAAGGTGTATATGACTGATTTTATACTAACTGATTGATGTCCTTGTACCATGGACTTTGGTACAATGATATTTTGCTTCTATGACACACATCAAAGAATCAGTACAAGAATATGAAATACAAGATGAATGCCGTACCTTGATGAAAAATTCTGTCCTGAAGAGCCTTTTCTGGGATCAAGATGCCAATGAATCAACAATAAATTCTGCTCCCTTGGAATAGATGGGATGGCAAAGGATGCAAACTCTTTGCCAACTCAATAGCAGCCTAATGATACTTTTATAACTTGTTACTTATGCATCGGTAATCTCCACTGACATGTCGACCGACAACTTACCAGTCATGAATCACCTATAGAGCATGTAGATAATAGACTCCATCTTGTGGGCAGCTTTCATTCCCGGAATCAAGGTTTCATATTTCTGCCATATCATTGGAAACATTGAAGCTTAGTCGGAAAGCAAGTGATGTGTCCATGACGATTGTTGAGGACAATGCCTATCTACACCCCTGTTTGCTACTTAGCGCCATCAAAATAAAGAGTCCAGGTGCCTTCATGCAGCTATATGGCGAGACAAGGAGTTTGCTCTTGGGCGACCTTTCCCCCAATGAGTTAGTGACGAGTTCGTTCATGCATGAACCCATCATTTGAGCTTATAATTCTGACGTGAAACTATGGAAATAATCAGCAAGGGACATGGCGTATGTTGTATCTTCAATATGCATGATATCTTCGTCTCAGTTTGGATAGGAGCAGCTGCAAGTTAATTAGTTATTCTGTCCTTTGGCTGCTTTTGGTTAATGATTCTTAAGTCAAGTTCCTGCGAAAAAGCCATCCATTTGCCTACTCAATCCCTCAGCAGAAATGCCTTCTGAAAGAAATAATGCGATGGTTCGGTCCTCATGATGACAAATTTAATCTGATACAGCATATAGGAAGGAACATTACTGGCAGCAAAGTAGATGGTGAGGCATTCTTTCTCAATAGAAGTGGAGCGTGTCTCATAGTCCGGAAAAGTATGATTGATGTAAGAAACTATGTATTCCTTTCTAGATTCATCACCTTGTAGAAACCCTGCCCCAAATAAAATATGAGTCGTGGAAGTAATGTGATCAAAGTGTGTTTAGATGATGGTGGACCCGAAGAAGGAGATTTGAGGAGACTTTTTGTGAGCATCAAAGGCTTTTTGGAAACTTTCAGTCCATTTGATTTCGGCATCATTCTTTAGCAAGCTGGTAGTAGAGAATTAAAAGTTAGGTACAAAGCATCTAACGGCATTCAGTTTTCCCAAAAAGGACTTGATATTGTGTACTCTCCTGGATGGTGGCATTAAAATAACGACTTTGACTACAGAAGGGTCCATGTTCATTTAGATAACATGGATCCCAACAATTTTCCCAATGAAGTTCTGAAAACACATTTGTTAGGATTGAGATGGACTATATGCTTGTGAAGGAACTCAAATATGAGTCTCAAGTCATCAGCACGATCCTGTATGAGCTGGATTCAGCAAGCAAGTCATTGACATAAGACTCCACAGTTTTGTGAATGAGACCATAAAAAATGTCGCTTGTGGTGCATTGATATGTTTTCCTTGCCCCTGCACTCTTTAGGCCAGAAAGCCTAACCACATAAAAATATGTGCCCCATTCATTTGTAAATGCTGTCTTATGCTCATCTTCGGGTGATTCTGATCTGAATATTGCCTGAGCATCCATCTATAAGGGAAAACATCTCATGCCCAGCTGTATAATCAACAACTTTTATTGACAGAAGTGGAAAGTTGTCATTTGGGCAGGCTGCGTTGATGTTGTTGAAGTCTAGATGCGAATTTTGCCCATTGGTACCATGTTGGAGAGCCATTCTGAATAATATACTGGTGTGGGGAAGCCAACCTTCAACAACTTTTGAATCTCAATGAAATACAAGTCTTATATTTGCTTGTGGTATTTCCTTTGCTTTTAGTGGATAGGGGTTGCATCATCATAAGTAACGATGTTATGGACAACAATTTCTGAATTGATGCCGGACATGTCATTGAGTTGACTGGCACCATTTTGGAGAATCATTCTGAATAGTATCTACCGACTTGGGGAAGCCAATTTTTGCCAAATGTCCATTGCTTTTGGTGGACCACGGCTGCATCAACAGTTGTATGGACAACAATTTCGGAATTGATGCCAGACATTTTAGTTAGTTGATTGGCACCATGTTAGAGACCCATTCTAAATAAGCTACCAAGTTGGGGAAGTGAGTCTAAAACAACTTTTGAATCTTAATGTAACATAAATCATAGATTTTCCCGGGGAATTTCCATTGCTTTTGGTGGACAGGGGCTGCATCATCATCATGAGTAACAATGTGATGTACAACAGTTTCGGAATTGATGCCATACATAATAGTGAGTTCCCAAGCAAAAACATCTTCATGCTCCATGAGTAAGGCATGATCAAGATTTTGTTCTTCTTGTGAGAGAGATGCCCCGATCTTGGCAATGCTTGGTTTATCCTTTGTTCCTCGATTGATATCAATGGTGTCTTCAACTAGCATGGTATTATTGCCTTAAAAATGATACGGGGCTGGTGACAGATCTTGTACACTCTTGCCCTGAGTATCCACGGTGGCAACAAAATGATCAAAGGTATCCATGACATTACCAGAAGAGATGCCTTTGCCTTAAAAGATGCCTGGCTTATAATGTTGCCTAGGTAGTTGTGCTTCGCAGGCATTAAGAAGCTCTAGACTGGCTTCATCACTAAGGAGAGTAAGCAGAGGTCCATCATACCTGATGTGAACCTATAAATCAATTTATTGAGCACTTGATGCATCTGCCACATCATTGATTTCATGAAGACTTGTGACTTGAGCTTGTATCTTGGTTGTTTGATAATGGAATTGGTCAAATGTATTATCTGGAATAGCTGTGGTAGATAATCTTGAAGCTTTTAAAGGTGGTTGCATGCAATTATGGATCCTAGCGACAAATTTGGTCTAGAATGAATCCATTGCCCTCCCATGTTTGCCTAGCAAGTTCGACCATGGACAAACTTGTCCCTACGGCTGCTAAAGCTGAATGTTAAAGTTGGATGTCATCCTCAATTGTGTTGGGAGTGTTGTGGACTTTTTATTTTGTTTCTTGAACAATGTGCTGAATATGCAATGCCAAAGAAAGAGTCAGAAAATAGAATATGCATATTTTGTAGCTCAAGGACAGTGGAGATGGTGGTACTATATTATGGAATCTTTGGCCTAGAAAGATTAGAATCAATTACATGGACATGCTGGTGGTTGACTCTTTGACCACCCTATTTGAGGAGGCTATATTAACAAAAACATGAGAATTTCTCACTAAAATCAACAGTACGAGAACCCACCTCATAAAAGTAATGGGCTTGTGCTATGCGGTAATTGGTCATTGTTCATTAGTTGCATGGATTATATGGTGTTTACTTCCTTTTGGTTTTTGAGCGAGGTCCCATAGACCTTTTAGTCTTTTAGTTCATTCATTCAATCAATGATAGCCTGAATCTTCTGCGAGAGGATTGATGGGATTGAAATCGGCTTGCTCTTGGACTTCATCGTCATTGTTGTAGTAGTGTGGTCCATCATTATAATATGAAGAACATTGAACTATGCTCAGTTTTTTAAAATTCACGTTGCTTCTTGCATTCTTTGAGTTGTCGTTTATAGGGTAAAACATCCATAAGTCTGTCTTAAGTGTATATAATCATGTATTCATTATCATATTCTCCATCATATGTTTATTCATGAGTTCTTTCTGAGCTGCTCTAACAACTCAATTATTAACAATGGCTAGTTTGCTGAAAATATGTGGAACGAGAATGGTTGGATTTTGAAATAGGATGGCAATACCAGTGTCATTACAATCAAATAAAGAATCATTGTAACAAACCTCATTGTTGTGTCCTTGAGTAGCAAAATTGATGATAGGTATTTCATCTTCTTCAATGCTATCTTCTTGAAAAGGTGTGCACCTTGATCGTGGATGTAGGCTAGGTTGTAGGCCTGCAACAGTATGCTCGGGCAGGTGTGAGGTGTTGACTTTAGTTTGTAGTTCATTAGGCTTATCATCATTGGAATCTACTAGTTTAAGACGACATTTGTTTTTTGTGCAATTGATCTCCATGAATGGAATAGAGGGTTATGACTCAAGCATGGGGTTTTGTATGGGTTGGGATAAGCAAGTATGATCTAGATCATAGTTTTCATACTCAGCGAGACTGCGAGTAATCACTAAAATTTAACACAGGCGAGTTTTTTCCACTTATACTTGCAAGTATGCAATCTCGAGCTTTGGCAAGTTTTAGGAGAGTACCCAAGCGGCGAGTCCTACGTGCAAAAAAACATTGTTTCATAGTTAAATGCGGGTAAAATGTGTGAAAAATGTGGAAGTTTCTGTTTAAGCCTGATAGCACACATTCCTTTCACACAACATTTGTGCATGCTTTGAGTGAATTGGAGGGAGTTTACTGATGGACCGATTTGAAGAATTTCGATTTCCGAGTTAGTTCTTTTTAAACTTTTTCCCCAGCATATAAATTCTTTCGAAAATGTTAATATTAGGTTTCTAAGCATGATAACAAATTTTCATGCATTCCACTAAATTCCTATAATTTTCATTTGTGATCTACATTTGTTTTTCATAATTTATGAAACGGAATTGCTAGTTTTTTTCATATACATGGGATTTACACTTTACTGACTTAGGTTTTTAATGTTTTTTTGGTATTTTGTTGCGATGTCATACCGTGTCTGAACACCACAAAAGATGCAAAATGGGAGTTGTAGAGTATAGCTTGTATTGTTGGATGAGAAGAAAATAGAGAGGGCATGGGTGCAAGTAGCCATTCTGCAACAACCGTAGCTTTCAAAATGGTAGTAGAAACAAGATATATATGGCATCGATTGTGGGGTGTAGTCGTGGTCCATGCATACGAGGTACATCCACCTCATCTTATTCGAGCAAAGGGTAGTCACATAATTTTTTTGCGCACATCTAGAGCACAGTAGAACAAAGAGGTACATGAGGAAGCATATAAGGCACGTCAAACTTACGGTAGTCTGACCATCTTCCCTTGATGCGGTGAAGAGCTGTCTTGGGAGTATTTGGCGGCGACATTGTGATTATAGGAAAAGGGTACAAGACACCCTCTCTAAGAGACTTAAGTGGGAGGTTTCTCCAAAATGCAATTGTAGATGCAAAGTTAATTTTGGGAGAACAAAAGAAGTAGTGGCGAAAGGTCGGATGCATCATTCTTTTACATGGTGGACAAATGGAAGGAATTATATCCTCATCAATTTTTAGTGGCTTTTAAGTAGTGAAGTGGTTTTTAAAAGTCAATTGATACCTTTATCAAAGAAAATAGTGCAAAAAATTTGAGCACGAGGCTAAAGGAGGTTGTCTTAGAGGTGGACATCGAGAATGTTGTGCAAATTGTCATTGACAATGCAACAACATATGTGACAATTGGGAGACGACTTCAGGGCAAACATTCATCACTCTTTTGGACCCCTTGCACGACCCATTGCCTTTACCTTCTTTTGAAGGATATAGGAAAAATTGATCAGGTGAGACCTGTTGTAGAAGGTGCAAGAAACATCACAAAATACGATTCTGATCATCCTTGGGTTCTCAGCGTGATAAGAGATCACACCAAGGGGAAAGAGCTTATGCGAGTAGATGTCAAAAGGTTTGTAACTAGTTAACGTTGCAAAAGACTTATAGTATGCTTTGACCCCAGTTGAAATAGATTTTTGTGAGACACGCATGACTAGACTTAACATATTCATAGAAAGTTGGAGAGAGGACTGCAAAGACAATTTTTGATAATGTTGTTCCAAAGATCATCAAGGTAACTTTAATTTAAATTTCAAGTCGATTCTTTTATTTTCGAAAGTATTACTATTTATTTTAATTGTAAGTTTGTAACTTTTTTTTTAGTAGGTGTCAAAGCCGTTGGTGAGGATTTTGCTCTTGGTGGATGGGGAGAAAAATCCAATGGGATACATTTATGAGGCCATCTAAAACATTTACGGGGATATAAACATATTTGGTTGCATTTGGGAGTTAATTGATCGGAGGCGGAACAATCAACTACTCCAACCTTTTCATACGGTGAGGTACCACCTCAACCCCAAGATTTTCTTTTATGATGGCTTCACAAATGTTAATGGGGAGGTTATGGAGGGCCTCTTAACATGCATTAAGAGGATGACACTTGAGGTTGAGGTGAAGGACCTCATTATTTAGAGTTGTAGAATTACAAGTAGGCTAGGGGGAGGCTCTTTTCTTCACCGCTAGTAATTTGAGGGAGGTCCACCTAGACATCGGTAACAAAAATGGAGTCTTTACTTATATCTTACAAGTTACAAATTTATAATTATTAATTACGTACAAACTTTTGAATATCTTGTTTGTAGGTTTTTGGTGGGAAGATTGGGGTGGAAATGCTTCAAATCTTTAAGAGATAACCCTTCGAATTTTATCTCAATCTTTTAGCGCTATTGGATGTGAGTGTAACTGGAGTTCGTTTGAGGCCATTCACATGAAAAAGTGCAATAAGTTGACTCAACGATGCCTCAATGACCTAGTTTTTGTGCAATATAATCTTTGGCTTTGCATGAGAAAAGTGGGAACCCATCACAAGAGCCTATTGATTTGGATGAGATTGAGTTTTGCAAGAAGAGATCCCCATCTTTGTAGAGAGACTTTGCTGATTTTGAGACGGAAGTTATGGAGGGTGTAGGTATAATGGAAGCATGAGAGGTTAGATTAGATGACATCACCGTAGATGACATCGAACATGAGGTAGAGGACGAGTCACCGCCATCTAGTAATAGGGTTAGAAGGAGGCTGCAATGAGTGTGAGAATTAGAGTCAATAGAACCTCTCCTCAATTTTTTAGTAGAACATGGAAGAGGAGATTGCAAATTCTTGTAATTTGTAACTTGCATAGATATCCAATTTATGATGATGATTTTCAATGAGAATCAACATAAATTCATAAGTATCACCGGCCATTGTATTCGCATGATGATGCGATTTTGTACTCTATTTGTATTCAAATCTAATTAAAAAAACTTCCCCAACGTTTTACGGATTCATTTGATACATTTTGTATAAAATATATGTTTTTGAAAGAAATTCAAGTATTTTTTAAGTTGAGTATTGTTGAGTATTTGCCTAGTCGATATTTTTCGTTTGTTGAGTATTTGTCAAGTATGAGTATGCAAACTATATGACTCAAATGTGTAAATTTGACATGTTGGAATTTGTAAGATGCGTTGACTCTCATGCAATGGGTCCAAAACCTGCGAAGAAAAATATTATATGATAGAGAAAAGTCTAGGATCATGGTTTTCGCTCTAGCCATTTTGGGGCCAACGCGTTGATAGGTAGCCAAATGCAACCATTGGGTAGCTGATTTTTCTTGTTGAATCCATGAAGTTCATCTTGTGGTTTTGATGTTGACTTTTGAATGTCCTAGTCTTTTGATGAATCTAATAGATGCAACAAATATTCAAAATCCTTAATCGTCTATTGCTTTGCCCTAGAACGTTGTTTCTAATCGGTTGCATTGTTTTGAATAGGTTGAACTATTTTTTCAATTGTAGAGTACTTATTGTCTCCTTGCCGTCCCTATTGGCTAGGGTTTTCCTTGGGAATGACATGATAATGTGCTAGAAAATGATAAGACAGAGAATGAAGAGAAATGGAAGGCAAATGGCACATGAAACACTTAAAAGTTATATGTGTCATAACAAGTTACATTAAGTGAGGTAGCTATATATTGTATAACTAAAGTACGTCATCTAATGGGTAATGTTTATGCAATGACTTAATAACTTTAATACCCTCCTTAATGACTTATCCGGAAAATACTCCAAGTTTGTCCCAAAATTTTACAGGCACAATGAGACCAAGGATTGAGTCATTAAATCAACAATTCTTGTTTAGATGGTAATTTGAAATCTTTCATTCTCTCGATGCTTTGTTGCTGTCCAATTTATGAGATATGGTTGAGACAACAGCTAAGAAAGATCGCTAATAACAACACATGTGTCCAGGGTCGTGTAGGCATAAGATATATCACGCCGCACCATGTAAAAATCCTCCATATATCCGGAGAGAAGCAATCAAAATGTGACCGTCTTTGCAATGTTCGTAATAGGAGCAAAGAACTCTTCATAGTCTTTTCCCTCCCGATGTGAAAAACCTTTCACAACATGGCATGCCTTGTACTTGTCCATAGTATTATCGGCTTTGCTTTTGACGGTATCTAATGGGTGATTCCATTGGTGCACTTGGTGGTAATTCCTCGGTCTTCCATGCATAGTTACCATGTTTGAAAAGTTCGAAGAAGGAGAAAAAAAAATTGGAAGTTCGAATTTCGCAAAAGATTCGGTTTGGTTCGAAAATTTACAAATATAAAATATTTATATAAATAATAAATATTATACATATGTGATATTTGTTAAGAAAAATCTCTTATACACATAATACTAAATAAATATATTCCCTATACATTTTTTCCATTACGTGTGTAGGTATTAGTGTTTTTTGTTTTGTTTTTGTTTTATGTTGAAGTTTGTTTAATTTAAATTAGGAAAAATAATGTTCTATCGAACTTGTTTGGCGGACCAAAAGTACAATTTGAACAAAAGTTTCATATAGTTTGTAAGAACATGGTAACTATGCTTGCATGTATGGTTCTCTAACAAGTCATCATATTTTGCTTGCATGCATTGCGATCACCCACTCAACTATGCCTTCGGTTCGAATATCACCGTAGTGCAAGTATTGTTAAAAGGTCATATGTGAGAGAAACATGAACATGCTTTGCTGGATAATAGACCTTGTTTTCAGTCCTTTGAGCCAATGCCTTTCTTTGAATGACTTTTCCTATCATCTCATTGCTAGTGGCTTTCTTGCCATCTCACCTTGCGCCTCTTGCACATCTGGATAGTGGAGTCACCACAATTTTTAAGTGGATCCGCCATCTCAATATGTTCCTCCTGTGCATTGTGGATAGTGGAGTCACCCTCCAAATTTTTTTGAGTGACTTTCTTTGCTAGCTCACCATGTGCCTCCTACACATCTTGTAATTGGGGTATTTCATCGGCTCACACACGAGGCATTGTAGCCTCTTGCACATCCTGTATAGTGGATATTCCCTCCACAAGTAGTGCATGTAAGTTGATTGGAGTAGGGTCAACAACTCTATGAGGAATTTCATCCTCCACACATCATGTATCTTTATAGTTTTCCTCCATGCGCTCTTTTAAGTTGTTTGTGGTAGGGTCAACAAGCCTATACATGCCACCTTACCCAAGGCCTAGGACAATTACCTTGTCTTTTGTCACATTAGACACAATGCACTTTTGCTCAAAGAAATTTACAATAACATTGGGATTTTTGTTAACATGAGAATAGATGAGATTTCTATGCATGCTAGGAACATGCCTAACATTTCTTACTAAGAGTTTTTGAGCATTATTTAATACAATGCGCATGTCTCCTATTCCTTCTATTGCAGTGATGTTCCATCATCTAATGTAATCGAATTAGAAATTTTATATTTGCAATATATGTTACATAACTAGTCATCTTCGACGTGAAAAACATTTCGATGTGTCGCATTGATGAACCAACAACTAGTAAAGCACTTTGTCATTTTATTACCTAGTATTGCAAGTGGTTCTCCTTCGGATAGCTAACCTTGAAGAAAAGAGCCTCCCTCTAACATGTTTGTAATTTTGTAGCTCTAAAATAATGAGGTCCCTTATCTCAACCTCTGTATCATCCTCTCAATACATATTGAAATGCCCTCCATAACCTCTCCGTTCACATCTGTGAAGCCGTCAGAGAAGAAAAAATCCCATTAAGGTAGTACCCCGCTGCATGAATAGGTTGGTGGAGTTGATTGTTCCACCTCCGATCAATTATCTCCCAAAAGGGACCATATTTGACGATATCCCCCTTATAATAGTTTTGGATAGCCTCTTTGGCTCTATCCATGACCTCATAAATGTACGCTATAGAGTTTTGTTCCCCATAAACCAAACGCAAAACCCTCACCAATGGCTGACACCTACACACAAATTAAAATGTAAGGTTACAAACTTACAAATAAAGTAAAAAAGTAACTAACAATATATTTATAATTTAACAAATTAAAATAAAGGAATCAATTTGAAATATAAATCAAAGTTTGAAATTACCTTGATGATCTTTATACCTCTCTTTCAAAGATATCATCAAAAACTATATTTGCAGTTCTCTCTCCAACTTTCTTTGAATATTGTGAATCTAGCCATGCTTGACTCACAAACATTTGCTTAACTGATGACAACAAACAAGAAATACTTTGGAACGTCAAGAAGTTAGTTGCAAACCATGTGACACCGGCTTGTACAAGCTCTTTCCCCTTTGCGTGTTCTCTCATCAAGCTAAGAACTCAAGGGTGATTATATATGTACTTGGTTATGTTTCTTGCGTCTTGTACAACCGGCCTCTCCCAATCAATTTTGCTATGTCCTCCAAAAGAAGGTCAAGGCAATGAGTTGCACAAGGAGTCCAAAAGAGTGACGGGTCTCTCCTCTAGTAGTCTCCCAGCCGCCACATATGCTGTTGCATTGTATGTGACAACTTGCACAACATTTTGTATACACACCTCTAATACAACCTTCTCCAACATAAGACTTCAAATTATTTGCATTTTTAACTATGTTAGAGGCATCAATAGACTTCAAAAACACCATCTCACCATTTGAAGCCGCTTAAAAATTAATGAGGGTGCGGTTCCTTCCATCCGTCCACCCATCTCAAAGAATGGTGCATCCGTATTTCGCCATTACGAGGTTGTACCTTACTGAATAAAGGTTGTGCTCCAGGTATGTTCTTTGGTACAAATAAACTATGTATGCCTTTACTCGAATTTGATGAAGCAAATGTGCCTCTTTCAGCTTCGTATGCGTGGACCGCGAGTAGAGTCCACAATTGTTGCCGCATCATCCTCTGAATCCTCTGTCATTCCAGCCCCAGGTCTAATAACTTTTGCTATGACTGCATGCACCCTTTCCCTCTCTAGTTTCTTCTCCTCTAGCTTTGCCAACTCTGCTTTTATCTCTCGCTTTGCCTCTTCTGTAACATTAGGGCATACCACAATGTCCCAAAAACAATACATGCAAGATGATACTTCAGCGATTGATGCCTCCAGAAAATGTTTTGCCACAAAAATGCAAACCACTATTCCCGAACTCTACGCCATTGGTAAGCTCTAATTTGCAACACAATGCACATTTAAAAAATTAAAAAAACGTAAACTTAATTAAAATTAAAAAAATGTGTTTGGATAACCCTATTTAACGTAATTTAATAAAAATAACATGCCTCCTGTTCCAAATGACTATTAAAAATTTAAAATGATTCACAATTAAATTGAATGCATTTAAAATTACAAAACATATTCGAAGAATCGAATACAATACGAATATATAAAATTTAAATAATTTAGAACGAATTTGCGAAAAAAAAACATACCTCCGGCTCCAAATGACTATTAAAAATTTAAAATCATTCGCTTTTAAATTAGATGTATTTAAAATTACAATATGAATATATAAAACTTAAATAATATAGACCGAATTTGCAAAATTACCTCCAAATGCAATTCTCCAAATTTCCTCTTCAAATTCGCTCAAAAATCCATTCAACTCATGCAATGCAAGCTCAAATGGTTGTGTGAATGAAAATGAAGTGCTTTGGTGCCTTAAAAAGAAAAAAAAAGAGTGTTTTTGCAGTGTTTTTGGCGTGTTCCGCGTACAGCCCGCGTCTAGCGAGTTTTGTGCACGGACTCGCCGAGTATTGGCAAATATTCGCTGAATATTCTTGGCGAATATTCGCCAATACTCGGTGAGTCATTTCGTCGTGTTTTAGCGATTATTCATTTCAGTTTTTTTGGTGAGTACTCGCTGAGTATGCAAACTATGGTTCCAACTATTTATTAGTTAACAATTAACTAATATTAACATAACACAAATAAATAAGCCTTATATTTTAATAATAACGATACGGAAAAGAAATAACAAACCAAAAAACACTAGGTAGATTACTGGGGTTTTCCTTTACCTTCTAGTAACACCTTATTACAATGCTTGTAAATATTTTAATGGTTTGATCCTTCCACCTGTAAGCTTTTGCATGCTTGTTTGACCGTAATGCATTCAACTTAAAAGAATGCTAAAAAGATTCCTTTTTAAAAAGAATGACCTTGACCAAAATTTATTTGGAGGTGATTTGAAGCTTGTACCTCCCACTTGCCAATGGATTACAAAATTAGTCTAACCACTTCCTCTACAAGCATTTAGAAAATTTAAAATGAAACTATTATATTTAACTTGCAGTTTTCTGTGTTTTTTAAAGAGGTTAGTTTTTATTCAATTATACACATACCTGGGAATGTCTTTTGGCTGCAGTCGAGGGGCCAACTGGAGCTTCTTCCAATGCCATTTACAGGACAAATTTAAACTTTGGATGTTTATCATTCAACTTTAGCACAATATTTTCAATTTTGTTATTAACACTGTTTTTGATGCTAACAGGGATGCCACCGCTGTTTTCCAGCCGTTTGAAATGTCAAAAGAACAGTTTCAACGCCATGCCTTGTGTTTGATTTTGGTACTTTTGGAGTTATGATAAATGCGAACGCCACCCAAATGGATTCAATCACCCTCTAAGATGATCACGCCAGCTTGCCAAAAGAAATAAAAACACGCCCTTTATCAACTATGCAGCACCAAACAGCCACTCAGAGATTTTTGACTTGCTTTTCTAGGTTCCGGGGCCATACAAAACTCCTTTCAGCACCTCCTCAAGAATGATTTGCTAGTTTTAGCGCCTCTTTTCTGACAAAATTCTACTCTGTTCTAGTGCCTCAGATAGAAAAACAAATAAAATAATGTGCAGTATATATAAAAAAACAAAAATTGTGCTCTAGACAAAACTATTTTGTAGTTTTCAACTGTTTCAATGCGCCACTAAGTTCCAATGCCTCGCACCATGTAGAGTCTGATCTGGACCGCGCTTCAGACAAACTTCAGCACTCTACATTCATCTCCAACAATATTTTTTGTTTATTCAACGCTCTCGGCTAGATCAGACGCCATTCACTGTAAAATCTGAACTTCAAATTTGCATCGCCCACCATTCAATGCTTCAACACAAATTGCGCTCCATATGGAATGTGTAGTGGCTTCTTCTACTTCCCAGGGAATTTTCCATTGCTCCAGCACAAGTAATCTGTCCACATATAACTATTCTTCACAGGCCTCGCATCACAATGCTCAGATACCATTGTTAACATGTAGACATAGGTATAATGAGAGACAAAAGCCAATGTATTTTATTAATCTTCAAAAAGGGGTACATGAGGGGTGCCTTTACTCTGTCAACCCCAAATGACAAGACAAGCCTTATTTGTTAATTTTCCCGTGGACCAGTAAATCAACCTACCTCATAACTACGAAGAACCTAATTCAATATGGGAATGTTACCCATAATACAAGCTACACCATTATTAATAACTACTAAACAACTTATCTAAAGGAAAGGGGTTGTCTTTTATAAAGAAGCACGCCTCTTTTACATTTATGAAATAATCTAACACACACCACAATACTTTGGATCAAAAGACCCAACATTCTTTTATCAGGTCCCTGACCTAAATGCTGTATCTCTAGCTTATAACCTTGTTATATTATGGTTCTAGTATGGTCTTTTATCCTCCTCTTGAAATAGAGGTTGCATGTGTAGATAGCTATAACTAGACCCATCACGACCCTTAGTTACAATCTAGATTATTTACTATATTACATAATACTGACTTCTTTCCTACAGCCTACAGATCGTCATGTTTATGTATTGCATTTTGAACTTCTTTTTACCTTTTAGCTATTTAGAGGCTTGTGTACGCAAAGACACATTTTGGGCTCAATACAATTTCAGCTTGAGTAAATGCATTCAAAGTTGTTTTTCCATTCCTTTGTTAATAGCTTCCCGTTAAAGGGATTGGGTTGTAGCTGTTAGGAGCTTTGAAATGTGATAGATGTCGTATGAGAGAGAAAAGATACATTTGGAAGGTAAGGATAAAAATGGCTCAAAAGTAGTCATAAATCGATCGGATGATTCATGTCAAGTTTACCAAAATGTATGCACTTGTGAAGGTCCTCCTAGGCAAGTCATTAAACTTATTAAAGAGAGGAGCCTCTAAAAATGTACATACACTTAGATTCTAAATGGGTATGGCTAGATGACCTACGCGCAATGTTTTAAAATCGGAACTGAACTCGGAACCAGCCGAGGTCCGGACCGAACCAAACCGAATTGGACCGGTTCAAACTTAATGAACCGGTTTACTAAAAAATACATAAAATTTTATATTTTTAATGAAAATAATATATTTGAAAGGTTAAAAACCATAATTCCAACAATTAAACACAGAATATGCAAAGTTTTCTCTTATATATATGCAAGAAAGGTGTTTATAGCAAAATGGCACGAACTCCAAGTCCAATACACAATACATGTCATATATCATAGATGAGATTCCGAAACAAAATACATAAACAATGAGGCTCTAAATGGCCTCCATAGTTCAAGACTCCAAAAAAGCAACATGATATGATCATTGATACATTACAAATACTACAAGTTACAAAACTCTAGAATAAACTAGATGACATCAATGATCAATCATCAAACTTTGCACCGCTGCTGGAAATGGGATCCTCAAGGTCATCCTCATCAATATCATCACCGACCTCTGGCTCTGACTCGGACTCATCCAAATCCTCAGGTACATCTGCAACAATCTGGGGCTGCACGGGGTCGGGGAGTAGCACAAGTGCGACTAGTGCCTGCTTGTGTCTCGTGACGATGGCGGCGGTGCTGCTAATGGCTCATCAGATTCTTGATCCAAACCCATCCACCCCAAGTCATCGGGATCAAACTCTGCTGGCTCACTCTCCTCTACCCATTCTGAGGTTGGATCTATATCATCCAAGACAATGGGATCAATATCAGGTCTTCGGTTCAACAACTGGTTGCGCCTTAACCGAAGGTTGTACTGCACAAAGACAAGATCATTCAACCGTTGTTGTTCCAAACGGTTTCTCTTCTTCGTGTGAATCCGCTCAAAGACGGACCAATTGCGCTCGCACCCAAAAGCACTGCAAGTTTGGCTCAGGATCCTAATTGCAAACTTTTGCAATTGAGGACACTGACTACCAAACGAATCCCACCAATGTGCTGCGATAAAAAGTGTAAATGTTTAATTAGTAAACAATGACGATAAAAAGTTAAAAACACAGTTAAAAATTAAAAGTAAAACATAAACTTATAACTTAAAGGTTAAAGCGTAATTCAACAAATTAGATAAAGATTGTCTTATGCTAAAAATTCATGATTATTCATCAAAAATTTTAATCAAATGAACTTCAAAAAATTTATAATTTCTTACCTGGTTGGGCCACATTCCTTGCAATCTTTGCAAGGTTTTTCCCAAAGGTACCTGTGGCTCTCCTGAAGAAGTTGATCTGTCGGTGAACCTCAAGATGTTGCATCTCATCAGGGACCATGCGCTCTAGGCACTTGTACAAACCATCTTTTACTTCTCCTGTTTGATCTTCTCCAAGCTGAGCTCTGTAATGATATTTCAGGTTCAAGAAATACCCAAATTGCATGTATAGCGGATGGAGTTGATTGTTCCATCTATTATCTATGATCTCCCGTGTAGGCCCATACTTAGTTACCCTGTCTTTGTATGCTGCCCTTATCTACTCCTTTGCCTGATCCATAGCCTCATAAATATAGCCCATGGCTAATTTTTCCCCATCCACCAACCGCAACACCTTAACAAGAGGCTCGGCAACTTTCACAATCTCTGTTGTTTTTTTCCAAAATAAATTATCAAAAAGTTTCTTCTTTGTGTCTTTCCCATCCTTGTTTGGCTCCACTTTGATGCATTCCATTCATCACTTGAAAACATCTTTTTCAAGTTTTGTTGTTGGGAAATAAGAGATTGCAACGTGAGGAAGTTTGTTGCAAATCTCGTGATGGCTGGCCTAACAAGTTCTCTGCCATCAGTGTTCTTCCTCATTAGGTTCAATACCCATGAGTGATTATAGATGTATTTGGTGATGCTCTTGCCATGCTCTACAGTGTTCTTGATCCAATCTTTTTTCCCTATATCCTCAAGCATGAGGTCTATGCAATGTGCAGCACATGGAGTCCAAAATATTGTTTTGTGTTTAGCCTCGACATCTTACCAGCAGAAGAACATAGTTAGATGCATTATCTCTATGATTTGTACAACATTTTCCACCTCCACCTCTAAAACAATCTCATCCAACAACTCAAACAATAAATTTGCATCTTTCACCCTATCAGATGCATCTACTGATTTCAAAAACATTGTACCTTGTGGACAAGAGGCAAGAAAATTTATTATTGTGCGGTTCTTGCCATCACTCCACCCATCTGACATGATAGTGCATCCTGTTTTGGCCCATGAAGCTTTGCAACCTTTCAAATATTCATCTATGAATGCAACTTCTTTCTTCAAAAGTGATCCTCTCAAGTCATGCATACTAGGGCCTTTGAAGCCCTTATCGCAAGAATAACAATGGAATCAAACATCGGCTGGTAATAAGGTGAGCGGACAACATTGAAAGGGATATCTGCATCATACCACCATCTAGCAATGTACTCAAAAGTTGCTTCTTTGTATTGCTTCTTCCAATGGTTATCCAAGGTGGGCTGATTTTCTGTTGGCATGGAGGCACTGGCATAAGTGTGGAAGATGGAAAAAAGCTTTGAATGGTCTTTCTTTTTTGAGGCCGGTTTTCTTGACTATGAGTGGATGGGGGAGGCATATACCGAAAGGGGTCTCTAACAGTCACAGAAGGTCAGAGCAAGATCCTTCAACACTCGAGGCATGTTCCCTCCTCCCTATTTCAACTTCCATCTCTTTTGCCTAGCCTTCTCTTCTCTATGTTTTTCGAGCATGGTTGTCATTTCCAACCTAATGTCATCAATATCAGGTGCCTCACATGGGGTAACTTGGCCTCTTTGACCAGCCAAGTGTTGTTTCAACCTATGAATCCCCCCCTTGATGTGTTTCTTACAATATTTACAAAAAACTTGATCATCAATTGTGTCTGCATGGGCCCATGTAGGGTCTTTTGATTTGGGGGCCATTGCAAATGCAAACAAATCTGAAAATGCAAATAAAAACAAAATAAATTTCCTATTTCTTTTTTAATAAAATTTACAAATACGGGGCAAGTTTAAAATGTAACATGCCTTTCAATTTGCACACAAATGAGGTGAAGAAATGCTCCAAGCTTGTATATGGCACCACAAAGAGCCCACACTCCAAATGTAGATGTAAATGCCACCACAAAGAGCCCACACTTGATGCCAAACAACTCCAAATGAACACTATTCAAGGCTGCCCCAATCCTCCAAATCCTTGCAAATAAGAGAGGTGCTCACAAATGGATGCCAATATCACCACAAAGAGCCCACAAGCAATGCCAAACAAGCTCCAAGCCTCCAACTTCCAAGCTCACTACAAAAACTAAACTCTTCAATCTTATGCTCACAAATGCTCACAAATGCTCAATGAGAGAGGTGTGAAGTGAATAGAGGGGGTGTATTTATAACACCAAATTAGGGTTTAGAGACAAAAAAAATAAAAGAAAACAATTAAAAAACGTTTTTTAAGTGTAGGCATTGTATACGGCAAAACAAGCCCAAATCGGCCGGTTTAGGGCGAAAATAGGACCGGTTTGACCTGTTTGGGCTAAAACTGGTCAAACGATCCGATTTTCAAAACGGTTCGTCATTTTAAAGGTTAAACCGGTCAAACCGGCCGGTTCCGGTTCCGGTTTGACCGGTTTTTAAAACACTTTGCTTAAGCGTGAGGTTTGTTGTAGACTTGCAATGAGTGTCGACATTGATAAATTAAAAAAAAAAAAGATGTAAAAGACAAGGACATGGGTACTTACCTTAGACTTGTTGGCATATTGATCCCAGGGCCGGACCAACCATGTTGTGGAAGAAGTGTCGTTATGTGGAGTTAGTAAGTATAGAAGAGACTTAACATACCGTAGGTAGACAACCTAAGACTTTGATATTTGTCATCAATGTTCACCTATTCTTTAATTCTAAGTGAAGTCCCCTTTTCCTTGTAAAATCCTTGTTCCATGTTTTGTTGTAAATTCATTGTAAATTCCTTGTTCCATGATAGTTTAACGATTTTATGCCGGAATCAACAATGTGAAACCCCTATATATATGTGTGAAATCCTAGGTTGCAATCAAGCTTTCTGAAAGCAAATGGGTTCGAGATATGGGTGTACTCGTCGACTTGCTAAAAGGTAAAAACGAGTCATAGGGATAGCTTCAGTCTAAGATGATTTTGTTGGCAACGAGTTTGGTCTAGGACAAATCTATACCTAAGACTCAAAAAAGGTATACCAATTGATGGGGACTAGTGTGTTTGGGGAGATACTGCTAGTGTCTGGCCGGGTCGCCATATCTGAATGAGACTATTTGAATGAAACGTTCATCCGAAGATTGATCATGCAACCCCCGGTTAGTCGGTAGGTTGTCCCGATTCTCGTGTATAGATCTATAGGCAGCCTACTCTACTCTACTATAACTATATAGAAGCGGTGAAGCGCTCAACCAGATAGATCGAGGGCGGCTATCTGACTATCACCGGATCGCAAGAAAAGGGGAAATTGAAAGAGGGTCAAACATGCCATGGAAAATTGGAATGAGGACAATGTGAAGGTGATATGAGGGACCTAAGGCATCTTTGAGACACCTATTACCATCTAAGTTTCAAGGTAACATGTTTGCTCTAGTTAAGTGCATCCCTATGTCATGTTTAAAAATTTGTGCACAATTTTTTTTTAAAACAGGGTAAGTTTTGTTTTGTTTTACTTATTATTATATTAAAAATGCATGTGCCCAACTTACACTAACGACAAGTGAATATGTGAAGAAGGGTCTTACCCAGTGTAAGGTTAGTTTAGTTTAGTTGAGCAAGGTTCTAACTAGGTTCAAGAAATGCTAAAAGTTGCACTATAGTTTTCTAATTTCAATTTCTATTTTCTAGTGTTTAGCTATGCCCGCCTTTTAAAAGCCACCTAATACTTGGGCACGTTGACAACTTTAAAGGTTTAAAAACAACTAAGGCAAATAAAGTTAAAACAACTTAAAATTCAATTAGGGCTTCCCACTAAAATGGTGGATTTAACCTCCATCCTTAGTTCTAATCCTTCCACCATTGGATTAGTTCCAAACAGTGTTGTATAGAGACCCGTCTCTACCTTAAAAATGTGTCACAAAGATTGTTACTCGTTTGGGAGATCGATATCTCAATGCTTTTTTTTCAAATATATTTTTACTCGATCCTAGATATGATGAGATATCAAAGACTAATTTCAATAAAAGTTCTCTTAATGGTGGATTTAACCTCCATCCTTAGATCTAATCCTTCTCCACCTTGGATTAGTTCCAAGCAAAGTGTTGTATATAGAAACCCGTCTCTACCACAAAAATGTGTCACGAAGATTGGTATCCCAATGTTTTTCTTCAAATATATTTTTTACTCGATCCTAGATATGATGGGATAATTTATTTTTGTCAACATCTGATATCTTTACTTTAAAAAGTTAATAATGTTTTTCTTAAGCTATAAGGGGTGTTTGAATAGAATGCTCTCGATTGCCTCTAATCATATAGACTTGTCTAATCTAGTTATTGTTTTCTCCAAAATTGACATATATGTTTAACACACACAAACATGCGCACACGCACAAATATTGTGCTGCCTCTGAATACCAGTTTTTTTTTTTTTTTTTGAAAAAGGCATACCCATCCGTCTCCTCATACTGGAACTGGTATTAGTACCCGCCTCCTAGTAACTATAGATCCAAGCCATGATTTCCCTAAACATCCTTATGGATGCACACAAAAGGGTTTCCTGATCCAATTTGGCTCATTTGCCATTTGTGAAGGGGAGGAGAGGAGCGAGATTAGTTGTTTGTTAGGAGCCAAAGAGCCCTAATGGTCTCTCTCCAAAACTAAGGCTTTTTTTGTTTCGTTTTATACTCCATTGTTGTATAAATTCTTTTTGTGTTCAATGTTTTTTCTTTTGTTTTCATATTCCATTATTGTATAAATTCCTTTTGTGTAGGAATTTTCCATTTTCTTTCTTTTGCTTATTGGTGCAAATAAGATTAGATTACAGGATGGCTTCAAGCAATGGATTGACCTATGGAAAAGAGATGTGTATATGTATATCTAAAATTATAAAGACAAACAAGATGTTATACCCAGGTGTATGTATACATTTATCTACCAGTGTGTGTGTGTATATATATATATATATAAAATCCATTGAGGGTTAGAGAGTTTAAAGACTAAGAGGGAAGAGAAAACAATTATATAGAATCCTATCATGTTAACAATTACTTAATTTTACGACTAAAAGGGAACATATACTATCAAAATCCTAAAGTTGCAATAGAAAGTAACAGCCCACTACAATGCAAAGCCACATTATATCCATTTTGAAAGGATTTTATAACCTTCCAATTTGCTTAATCCTTAAAACGACCTTTGGTCTACAAAACAAAATTTATTCAGCAACTAACATCCAATTTCATTTGAACAAGATTACCATTTCATTCCACTTAACTTAGATTCCTTTCAAACTTTCCTTTGACCTGTTAAGCAAAAGAGGAAAATAGTCCTTATATCTCAGTCATATTTAAGGCTAAGATGAGATTTCCATGGCAAGGAGAAATGAATCTCATATAAGAAAACTGGGGCTCGCAAGTGAATTGTATAAACTCTCCATTTAGACTACTAGGATGTGAAAATTAAATCATTTTCAAAGCAATATAACTTCCACATATGATATATTTTGATAAAGAGGGGTCGCATTCATTTTAGTAAATAAACCATACCAATTTGGTATCTAAAATACGGTTTGAGGGGAAAGAATGTATCCATTTAAATTTTGAGTTTTACACCATTTGAGAGGAGAGAGAAGGTTATTAACACCCAAGAATATCCATTTTTTCATTGACATCTTTCAACATAAGCACATACATAACCACCTGTCCTTGAACTGTTGGCAAATCAAGAACATGTTTATGGATCTTCCTTAAAGCATCATGGCTTTACACAGCCATACATTCCAACAAGTTTATTATACTAGCCTCACAAAACATTTTGCTTACAACAACATCTCATGAATTCAAAGTAATCAAGGAGTTCATAATGCAACAAAAGATTCATATCATTCTTCACATGGTTCATAAGTTTCAAACACACTTCACAAGTCTTAAAGCTTTGGTTAGCCAACACAATGGTTCAAACTCCAAGCTCCAAGTGTCAAGATAGAGCCTACAAAATAAGAAAATAACAAGCTCCAAGATACTCCAGAATATGCCAAAGGAAGGTTGTTCACCTCCTATCCTATTGGCATCATTACACGAGAACCTTATGCAGCCACCCCCAAGCCCAAGGGGAAGAGGCAAGCCAAACACCATTTGTAAAAGCTCAAGGTTTGATGGAAAAAGAGGGTAAAGAGAGGTCAAACCAGACAAGGAAGAAGCTTACCAAGCCACAAAACAATCCCCAAACACACTTAAAACCCTCATCCAAAACCCACACAAATTCCTCACCCAAAACACAACAGAAATGCCGAGGCATTCAAAGGGAGAAAGAGAAGAGGAGCAGATTTGCTCTTATATTAACTATTTTATGTATCAAATTGGGTTTTCCAAGTCGATAAAAATGGTACTTTCCAAGCACAAAATCCTTCTTGGACCTCCGAGTTTATGAAGTGTAAAAGTGGGTTTTCAAATTTTGGAAGATTCCATTTTTCAAGAGCCAAAACCATATGAAGAGCCAATGTGGAGAGGGGTGTGAAGACTTATAGTTAGCCCATACAAACCCATTCATGAACCCCCTAAAGGCTTTGTTCCACAAGTTGAGATAAAATGCTATGCACTTCCTTCATTTTCCACATGCAAGCCCATATGCCTAACCCCAAACGGGTGGCATAACGGTGCCAATTTTTTCACAAATACAACAGCAAAAACAGCAACCTAAGTGGTTGCAAAGAGATCAAGAAAACTCATAAATAGTACTGAAAACCATGTTTTAACACTCCCAAAATTTCCCTTTACATACTACTGAAACAATTATTTCAAAAGGGATTTTTAATATTCATTCTCAGAGCATATTATTAACTATATTTTGAAAGCACAATACAAGAATGTGAGATGCTTACCTTAAGCCTCTTAGCTTTTCTTAAAACGCTCTTGCAGAGACTCCTACTAGTTCCCTTCTTCTCCCTTGAGCAAAACTCTCCTAAACGAAAGGCATAAACCTCATGCAAGCCAAACGTTGCCATATATAAATAAAAACTCTCAAAATGCTCAACCATTGAGGTTTGGACACATGGAAACTCCCCTTCCCAAGAACCTAACCAACAGTCTTACAAACTCATCCTATTTTCTTACAAACACATTTACTCTTATTATAACGCACAAGGGTTTTCTTGCACAAGTAAACCCTCTTTACATATTTCTTACAAAGCACACGGGTCTTCTCACCACATTCATTTCAAGCCCAAGGCCATTAACGAAGGTCCTTGAAGTCCCAAAAAGGAAAATAAGCCCATAAAAACTAACCTACCCCTGAGGTATATGTCTTGGGATTTAAAAGAGCTTGCATGAAAGGGTTAACTTGTCTAATAATCAAAGTTACAAGTGGGTGTATGTGCAATTTCAATTTGCACTCATGGGTTGGGTTTGAGGTCAACCCAACCTTACCCTAGGGTCAAATAGGTTCTTTTGAGGTTGTAGAGGGTTTGGGTAAAAATAAAATTAAAGGTTTAGCCAAAAGGGTCAAAAAGGGTAAAAACACATAAACTAGCTAATAAAAAATTCGAGGAAATTAGTTAAGTAAAAATTCAAATTTCAAGGGGCAGAACAAGGTCAAGAAGGATTTAGGAGTGCACATGAATGTGAATGGTTTGTCTGATTTCCTTGTACACCCGCCTTTGGCCATGCTTATTGCCCACACATTCATTGCAAACATTAAATGTGCCCACGGAAGTAAACTAGTAATTGAAATCAAACACCAATCACATATCCATCAAGGCGAAGTGAATCATCAATATATGGTTCAACTCAAAATCATATGCTCGTGATAATCTCTCAATAATCATATATCCAAGTTTTAAAATGATACAAACATCTAACTAACATCACATGTGCAATAACAACTAAGATAAACATCATGCGAAATATACAACTAAACATCACATGAGTAATATAACAACTAGAATGAACTGATCCTGTCCAGAGTTAATATGAAACATATACGATACTGGCACCCCATGCCTACAACATAAGTAGAATATATATGATGAAGGCAAAATAACAATATACACATGAGAGACAATATGATCTCACAATTGGGCCTCACACCCAGTCCTGCAATATGTCACTAGAAGGGATGTGAAACGTGCCAACAAGCCCCTGGCAATGAAAAGTGTTAAAATCCAGTTATATAAGTATATAGATGGGACCTCATCCATTTTGAAAGTAAGACTGATTTGTCAGTGATTTTAATAATTTAATCATTTCTATAAAGAATTTCAGATTCTTCTAAGATACCATATACGAGCCATTCTATGTTGACTAGAAAGCAACCCAATCTTTTTATAATAAATTCTTTACCTAATCTTTTGTTCAAAATAATCTTAGGTTCTACATCCCAAAGATGAAGTTTGAAATGGTCTATAATCTGGTACTCCATCTTCTGTTAGGAATTATTTAGTAGTGTTCCATTATTTGTGTAATAATAATAAATTGTAAGTTGCTTGTTCTAACAACTTAACGTAGATTGCATTTGGAAGATATTGTTGGAGTGAGAGATTTGTGTGAGAGATATTAGGGTTTGGAATTGTATTTATTATTGATAAGGCCATCTCCTGATTATAGTAGATTACAAGACTTATTTATATGTATATTTGCATATGAAATACAATAGATGGGTTTTTAATGTGTGAAAGTATACTAAAAATATGAGCCATTAGCAATTTGTCATGAGAGTTTTATTAGAGCAAATAATATCAAAATGAGGGTCTTTTATAGTTGTATGCAGGACACGTGAAGCTTATTTACTGCCCTGTATCAACCGTAGTAAGACAATATTTTTCGCAACGTTGGTCACAGGCCGTGTGCTTCTTTTTAAATGACAGTCCTTGTCGGTTTTGTGTTGTTCGAACAAACACATATCATTTTGCATACAGCTTATGACAGTCTCGTACGTGAGTTTTCAGTCTTCTGTTACCTGTGTACCATGGTAGAGGTTGTCGAGACTCGAGGAGTCGAAAGCCGTTAATTGGCATGGAAAATCCCATCACTGTTGCTTCTTATATGTACACGTCCATGTACCAAGCCACGGCAAGTCATGCAGATGCAATAACAACAGCCCTTACGAAGTATTAAATGCTGTCAATGCAAGCTTTGACCATGTGGTGGTGGAGTGCTTTGGCATAGGATGTGAGTTATATATGCAAATGTTATTATAGGTAAGGTTATTATATGTCTTTTCGTTTATATAAATTCTTATTAAATAGTTTGATATCAATAGGTTTGTAGTATAATCAAATTCTTCCTTGCAAATAAAAGTCTATATAAATCAGGGAAAATTCTTGTGTCAAAACCCAATCTTTAATTGGATTTTATAACTAGTTTCTAGTTATAGTTTATTTGTCATGTGATAAAAAGGAAGAGAGAAGGGGAATCAAAATTCATAAAATCAACTTTACCTTTGTATTGAGATGCGTCATCGGTTAAAATTGACATCTTGGATATCTTTTTAGATCGTGAGGGAAAGGACAAAAATGAAGAAATTGAGTCTCATTGATAAATTTGAAGGAAAATATTTTCTTACCTAGCAAATACAAATGTAACTACTTGTGATTGAAAAGGATCTTTTGATGTAGTCAAACCATCCGCGGTCATACCGACAAATGCAAACGATTTGGCCAAGTGGAACGTCAAAGATAAGAAAGCATTGGGGACTATTGGTCTCGGTCTCTCAAAAGCCTACCTACCTCATGTGGATTTTACGAATCTTCCAAAGAGATATGGGAGTCATTAAGCAAATTATTTGGATCCGAAGCGAGAAAGCGCCAAGACAAGTTGAAGCAGAAACTATATAGGTTGAAGATAGAAGAAAGAGCAAAGAAGGCAGATCATATAAGTAAGTTTCCTTCTCTACCGAATCAGCTAGCTGGCATTAACGAAAAAGTGAGAGATGATGATGCAAAAGCAATTCTCTGAATAATATGCCCAAAAGTTTGTCTAATATGGTTTTGACTTTAAGCAAGTCCGGAAGGGGTAATCTCTACTTTACTTTATGAGGGGGATCAAAATAAAAATTCTGAATCTGAAGAGGTCATGTATGTGCAAAATAAGGGAAGTACTTCTTCAAAGAAAACCAAATATATGTCAAATCCTAAACCGCCAAAAGGAAAACACACGTGTTTCTATTCTAAGGAACCGGGCTTGTAATTTTGAATTGTAAGAAGAGAGCACAAGATCACTTGGAATATAAACTAGATCAAAAGACTTAATTAGTTGAAGAACATGACTGGGAAGAAAACATGCCTCATTTAGGTGGCGAAGATGTTTCTTGTCCAAGTGATGAAGACTATTTGTATTGAGTGTAAATCAGAGTGCGTATGTGTCTATATAGTGTGTTAAAAATAAAACTACTGCAAACAGATGAATAGGAGAGCAAATGCCTTTGTGAATTTTTTGTTGTGTACTTTTGTAGTGGTTGACCAATGAGAAGCTTAGCACCCACTATAAATGAAAGCAAGAAAAGTTGTGTTCTCATATGTAGGTGATCGTTGGAAGTATGTGATTGGCCGATGAAAAGCCCAACATTCAGTGGAGGTGAAAACGTTAGTAATTGTGCTTCCGTATGTAGGTGATCACGTGCAACAAATATCCCGAGTAGCAAAGTGCAGACCTAGAGCATGTGTGGTCGCGCATTCCTTTTTCCAATTCTTGTGGCATGCTGACTCCCCATGTTTGCCTTTGGGGGATGTTAGGAATTATTTAGTAGTGCTTCATTATTTGTGTAATTAATAATATATTGTAAGTATTTGGAAGATATTGTTGGATGGAGAGATATTTGGGAGAGATATTAGGGTGTGGGATTGTATTTGTTATTGATAAGCCCATCTCCCTGATTGTAGGAGATTACAAGGCTTATTTATATGTATATTTGTATATGAAATACAATGGACAGGTTCTTAATGTGTGAAACTATACTTGCAAATGTATCCAAACCACACCTTTGGGGACAAAGCTTCACGAGGGAAGGAGATAATGGGTTGTGTGTCATTATATTCAATAACGTAAATGAGTTATTTTGCTATTCTATGTAATTCAAGCTTGCTCCACAAGCTAAATATGGAACGTTGTGAATACCGCTTGTTTTGTCAAACTATGGATAGAATATGACTGTGGTTAAGGGTATGTGAAGTTACTCGCTTTATTGTAAATAAGTGTTTACCCACTCTATGTAAATCAATAATATTTTTATATCAATACATATGTTATATTTTCAGTTTTTGAAGAAGTCTTCCTCCATTATTTTCAGGATTTGCAGGTGGGATTCACTTTTTTGGGTGAGCAAATGCCCCCATACTTCTAAATTTTGTGTAGTTGTGCCTCTTGTAATTGCAGGTACGCTACATGGAAGAAATTAGGAAGACAATCTTCATTCTTGCAGATTTATGCTTAAAATTACTACATTTCCCCAAGAAATGCAACATTGCACCCTCCCTCAGGAGAGCAAGTCTAATCAGTCAGGAGACTGGCAATTTTTAATGGGGAGTCGTGTAGGCAACAAAATAGGTGCTTGGTACATTTTTCTTATAAATTATGATATAATGTCGATAGACAATTAACCATATTTGTTGCATGAGTTTAATTTGAGAAAGGTAACACCATAGGCATAACCTCCAGTGACAAGCCTTTATTGGTGTTTATGTGAACAATATGCAAGTAATCAAACCATTATTATGTAGCAATTCATAGCTATCTTTTTCTTTCATATCCAATTTAAATTGCTGTTATATTTCTGCTATTACTGTGTATGCTGAAAACATCTCATAACCTGTAAAAGAACACTTCAAGACCTGATGCATGCTATCACACTTCTCAACTGTTTGAATTGTTGCCTAATATGCAGGTGGCTCTTATTCCTTACATAACAGCAGGGGATCCTGATTTGTTGACTACAGCCAAAGCACTGAAAGTGTTGGATTCTTGTGGTGCTGATATGATAGAGCTGGGAGTGCCATACTCTGACCCTCTTGCTGATGGCCCTATCATTCAGGTTCTCAAGTCATTCTCTTCTTTTATCATCCTCTTAGCCTTTTGTGATTCCTTGTCACGTTGGATGATGGTCTATTTTTGTTGTTGTTGCAGGCAGCTGCAACAAGAGCTCTACAAAAGGGTACCAATTTTGATGCAGTTATTTCCATGCTCAGAGAGGTAGAACTCTATATTTTTGTTTAATTTTTGAATTTTACTTGGATGTGGTCTTGATCTGCAGTCTTTGCCCATTGCATTATTGTTTTTGAGTTGATGCTACATACTTTTGTTCCCTGTAGAATAGTTTCCAGTTGGGTAGATATTTTTAAATGTTTGAATGATGTGGGGAAATTTTCAGCCTGTTCTCTCTTATGATGGTTGAATACGAACGTTGTATTAAATGTATGTTTCTCGTTTATGATGTCGTCTTTTGCAAACACCATATTTTCATTGTAAAAAACAAGGGTTTTACTTACAGGTAAGAGTTTTTGGATTGTCTCTGTAGGTCTCCTTAGTCTCACTGAGGGAGATGAATGATAAGCAATGTTCAATTGAAGTTAGTTAATATAGTTTAATTATGGGTCTTTAGTGTGCCACTCATTTTCAAAATTCAACTCTGAAAAGCTATTGCTGTAGCAGGTGATTCCCCATTTGGCTGCTCCACTTGTGTTATTTTCTTATTACAATCCGATACTGAAGCATGGCATCAAAACTTCATGCATATCATCAGTTCAATTGGGATTCGTGGTAAGGTCTATGTTTCATTTCCATTTGTGAAAATTTGCTTTCAAACATGATGGTTAGCTGATTCTCAGTTTCTACAAGAATACATTTTGTGTTTGTTATTGACCTTGACTTATTCTTCCAAAGATATGAGGGGTCTTCTTTTTTGGTGTTAAATCTGTTTGCAAAGAAGAGGTTTATAGGCTCTTTGGAAATGTCTTCATTAAAAGGTATTGATTTTCAAATTATACTTATCTTAACAAAATAGTTTTTGTCTTGTGATTAGTTGTTCTGCTAGGGATGTTTGATTTCTATGCTTCTAAATTTTCTGTCCTATAAGTTTCCTCGGTCGGTGACACTTCCATCTTCCTTTATTCTGCAAAATGCGTATGGCCTGCCTTTTGCATTTTTAGGAGACAAATTGCAGTATGAATTTCCTGTTTACTTGGAAAGTATGTTCTTAAAACATATCCTTTGAACATAATAAGTGCTGAGAATGGATGGAAATGTTTAATAGCAACAGATAATGTGTTTATTACATTTATCTCATACATGCTATTTTTGACCATGTTTCTGATGGCTTGTATTTGGTACCTTCCGTAGAATAATGCTGTTTTTGCTGTACTGATATTTTACATTCAAAGTATAAAAACATTATTTTAAAAAAATTTCTGTTTTAGGCCCGGAAATGGCCAGGGTACGGCTGGGTACGTCTGCAGACATATCTGGCTGTTTCTTGGTGCGTATCTTGGCCGTACCCATACCAGGTATATATATATATATATATATATATATATTAATTAGAGTTACCTAAGACTCCGGGACGACAAAAATTTCCAAATTTTTGGGACGGTGGGGGACGGCTATTAAAATAATATATAAAATTATAAATATTAAAAATATACAGATAATTTTAAATTTTTATGAATAGCAATTCATATTTATATATCAGTCCACCATGTGCATACAATCCACATTCAAACGTCCATATTAAAAACTCGCAGCATACATATAGCTATACTAATGTTATATGTCCATATAACTTTTAATATTAATATTTATGCTGCTGGTTTTCATAGCATGTTGTTATAGTCCATGTGCATTTGTGCTCGAAAATTTCTGTATTCATATATCACTCTTGTTTCTTAATATGTCTTTGTAATACAATACAATTGGGTTATGGTTAATGGGTAAACATTTATAAAGAGAAAACAATAAACAAATTAATTTAAAAAACATTATTAAAAGAAAAACCAAAAGTCCCGAAGCGTTTGGGGACTTCCAACTGTCCCCCCCGTCCCCAAACGTCCCACACGTCTCCGTGACGTTTCTTCTTCTCGCCAAACGTCCCGGGGACATTTCCTTTGTTCTTTGCATAATCAGAAACGTGGGGAAACGTTCCCCCTCCCCTCCGGTTGTCCCCAAGATGTTTGGGACATCCCGGACTCCTAAATTTTGGGGGGTACGCGTCCCGCGTCTATGAGATATATATAACCGCAAATGGATGAAATGCGCTACTTTTTAAATTTGGCATCTTGACATATGTCTAAACACTTAAATCTAACGTGGCATACCTTTACGATGGCAAATTAATTTGCCAAAGTGTTCATGAAATGGATCTAATGAAGGGTCAAATGGTGAATACCATATGGCATAATTATGACCTTGGCATTTGTCGACCGCTCACACTTAGGCATTCAACATGATATCACTTTTTGCGATACCACAACATATTAATTCATAAAGAGAGGAGAGTTTCTAGAAAAAAATGTGAAAGGGTTTTAATCTTGTTTCGGATTGCACTTTGTGATCCATCATCGGGATAGTTATTGTTTTTACCATATGACATCTTTCAGGTTGGACCATGATTTGAGCCTAAAGAATTGCTGTTGCTAGACCATAAAGCGACCATGAAACCACACCACGAGGATCTTTATGGACTTTATTCTTGAAAAATCACGCGGTTTAAAAAAAGGGTCTCAATTTGGAGTTTGTAGCATAAAGCTATGGCCTTTGCAAGGCATCACCGCCATGGTACCACATTCTTTGCTTCAACATTGATGTTGACTTGGCTATAGCACACCTAGTGTCAATGCCAAGGGCACCATTGGATTCTTCTTGAAAAATAATATGATTTCAAAAACGGCTCTCAATTATGAGTCCATACGACAAAGTATGGCCTCTATAAGTCTTAGGTCTTTGAGAAGGTGTTACTGTTGTGAGGCCAAAAGGTGGTCTCCAACATGGTCATCTCAAGATTATTTCAAATATGAAGCTTCACTAAAAATGCCTCAAAATGGTCTTGAAAATGATTTTGTCTCTACAAGACCACAAAATGGTCTCCAAACTTCAGGATCACATTATCTATTTGGGGATGCTCTTGTATCAAAATGTTATGTATTAGCTACCTATATTGAATTTTGAAAACTAAATTCACAAGCACCAATATTTTTTCAGATTAAACGTTTAGTTCTAAATGATAGTGAATGAATGACCTCATTAAAGTATTTATTTTCTGTCAGGTGAATACATTTCCTTGTGTAAATATTGCTCTCTTGTTTATAAGAAATCTCACATTGGTGGACGTTTCTCCATATCAAACAATAAAGAAAAAATGGCCAATATTGTTATCTATTTGTCATGATTGTTATGAGTTAAGCATCTGCTAATATTTTGCAAGTATATTGTACCTATATAAATCTTTTATGAGTGCTACACATCCTTATAGGGAAAGGCACCAGTTGGTGAACATGCATCAATAGTTGAGCACCTATTTGTGAGGGCTGGGTCCATTAAGTGGACAAATTAGTTTGCATTAATATGGTTGAAGGGACCCAATAACTGCACATATTTGCACAAATATAATATCTTCAAAATATTTAATAAAAATTGCATAATTGATACATTCTCCCACTCAAAACATGGCTGATGTGACACATTGGGAACAAGAACATATATTTAATAGTGTTTGAAGCTTCAATTTAAGAGCCATCTTACAACATTAAAATGTCAACATCATTTTCATAAGTACTAAAGTGTACATAATTACAAGTGTCAAGATTCATTTATAGGGACAAACTTGTTCACATTTAGAATATTTTTCCACTATTTAAGTACCATAAGTCCACCTTTATGCACATAAATGTACAACTTGTCAAGTTGTCTTGTTCAAATTAAAAGTAAATTTATATTGAAAAACAATTTGCCTCCAATTTTTGCTCATAATTGCACCTTCTTTGCCACCTTCACCTCATTAAAGCCAACACCTGCAACACATTTGTATTAGACTCACCATTTTTCCAAAAACAAATGCAGAATTAATGCTATGAATTAATGCAAAGTATTAAATATCCCTCCAAAATTTGAATAATCCCTCCAAAATCTCAAAATTGAATTTGAATTGGATCTAGTCTTATATATTGGATGAATAAGGTTATCAAACCATTTGTTTCAACAATGATAGAGCTCAAAACTGAAAGACAATAGAGTTGACAGAGATCACATTCGGATTTGTAGGGAGCCCACAGATTCAGGAGGTAAATGATACTTACCTTTTTAATATTGAAAGAATGTATAAATATTTGAAGAATGTCAAAAAATGGAAAGATTGTTAAATATGTGAAGAAGTAATGAATATGTGAATCACTTACCTTAACAACTAAAGAATATCAAAATATGATTAAGTGTTGTGTTTATGCAGTTACTCTTTGAATATCCATAGTTAACTTTATATTGACTGGCTGAATATATACTGAAATTGCTGAACAAACATTTGAATATACAATTGTAACTTTGTCATTTTCTACTACACATTCAAACTTTTAATGTGAATTGAAATTAATGAATATACATTGAATACATTTGAGTTAGTTCAGTGCATGTTCTTATATTCAGTATATATTGAGTTGTTTCAATGCATGTTATGAAAGTACAATGTTATTATTGAATATACACTTATATTAGCGAATATACTTTTGAGTTCAGTTACCATAACAACTAACAAATGTGTTCTATTATGAACTAATGTTTTTTCAAGCATGCACGTTGAACTAATGTTTTTCAGTGTATATTCACTTATTTTAGTGCATTTTTAATCCCTAGTTTTTCACGAACTTTGCTAATACGGTGTAGTAACTGTCTACAAAAAAGGTTTTTTCACGCATGCATCTTATAGTTTCATATTACAATCTTGTTATTGAATATACAATGCTATAATTGAATATATACTTGCATTAGCGGATATACTTTTGAGTTCAGTTACCATAACAACTGAAAAATGGGTTTTGTTATGAACTAATGTCTGTATATACATTGAAAATGTGAAAATACGTTGTGTCTGTCAACATAACAACTGAAAAATATTTGAATATACAGAGTTATGTGTTTTTTTTTTTTCAGGCAGTCAAAATCTGAATATACCTTGATTACAGTAACTGAATACATCCCACCCTAACATAAATTAGTTCAACAACTACTCTATCCTCATCAACTGTTGTTTCTACCGTAAGCACTTGAATGACTGAATATACATTGAATATATGCTTGTAATTATGCCATGGAAAACAATGTGTTCAAAGGCAAAATTTACACATATTTATAGTGTATATTTAGTAGTTTTAGTGTATGCTAATGGTTTGTAGCTCAACCTAAGCGCATTCAAACTTTGCATTTGCATTAAAATAACTGAATATACACTTTATACGTCAATTGAATACACCCCACCATAACTGAAATTGTTGAATATAAACTAAAAATGCCGCTGCCCTATACACTGAAATGACCGAAAATACATTGAATATACTTACGTTCCTCTATATATGAGCACCCACGTAAGTATTACCGAGATTACAAACTTATTTTCAGTCTACATTGAGTTATTTCTGTGCATGTTCTTATTTAACCTTCCAATCACCACGAGCTCTAGTATTTTCAGTCCACATTGAGTTATTTTTGTGCATGTTCTTATTTAACCTTCCATTCACCACGAACTCAGCTGGAATATTGTAGTAAATGTCATAAAATATGGTGTTTTCATGCATGCACGTTGAACTATTACATACAAGTTTACAGTAGAATGATTGAACTTACATAACATACAATGGTCTAATTTTGTCATCTTCTACTATGCATTCACACATTGAATATACACCTTTGAATATATTGTTGTCTGTTTCAAATCGCCAAGTTGGTCATCGGTGAGCTATGATTTTAGAGCCTTTTTAATCAACTCTCAATGGTTTTCATGCAATGAGTACATATGCAAGTAATACCAAGATTGCAAGTTAGTATTATATTTATTGTGTATATATACAAGAATTAATGAATATATATTGAATATACGACAATAATTTTGTAATTTCAAATAATGCATTCAATGACAAAATTACAGGCGTATAGTCAATGTATATTCAGTAATTTTAGTATGTATGTGTATTCAATGTTCAAATCGCCACAAACTCTATCAATTCAATGTATTTACCGCTAACCTTCAAATTGTATATTCAATAATTTTATTGTATATCCAATATGTGAATGTAGTATGAGTTTGTGGTGAATTGAACATTGAATACCCCATCAAAAAAATTAGTTGCATTAAGAAATCACTATTTGACAGCGAAACCAACAAATAACCCTTCCCACGTAAAAATTGCATGCAACCATGTGGCGCATGCAGACAAAATTCTCTCCAAATCTTAACCAAAACGTATTCAATTCACTTCACTTCCCCCTTATCACTTCGCAAGCCTCCACCGTCATTCAAAACTATGCGCCAATGCCACATTCAATGCTGCCATTAATTGCCCCCCTTTGCATTTGGCGTTGTGCACAAGGGAATGAGAAGAAGAGTTAGCTCTTGTTTGGATCTTTTCTCTGTAAATTTCATACGACGAGTGCATTGGCAAGCAATAACAATATTACAACATATATTCATTTTGTATTGAGTTGTTTCGGTGCATGCTCTTGTTTAATCTTTAGTTCGACATGAACTTTGTTGATACAAAAACTAAGTTTTTTTCAAGCATGCACACAAAACTAATGTTTTTTTCAAGCATGCATTGTTTACATGACATTTTAACACATTTGTACTCATGTTAATTTGTCCAAAATACTTATAGGCCAACATGGTATTCAAGAGGAGAGTGGGAAGGAGGAGGAAGTCACGAATGGACCCTAAAAAGGGGCGTCAAACTTGATTATATACTTGACTCGAAGGAAGAGTTAACTGAAGCAAATAAAAACAACAATTTCAGATTAGTCCACGTCACAAAATAGAGCTAAAAATAGCACCACAAATGGAGGTAGCCAATAATGTCGGTGGAAATCGAACATCTAAAAAGTTTGCTTTTGAATTGAGTGGACGACTGAAGACATGGTTGGAGCAACAAGAGATGTTGAAGACAATGTCTTTTCCATAAGGGCTGCTGCAAAATAGTGGGGAGTCTCAGTGGGTTCATTATCAAATTGGCTGAATGGTATCACAACTACGAAACGCAAAGGTCTCCCAACCATTTTAACAAAACAAGAAGAGTCTAAAATTGTACAATATTGTAAAGATGTGGTTGATATGGGTCATGGTTTGCAAATAAACTCATTAAAAGCTCATGTGGCACACATATGTGAGAACACACATATGTGAGACAAAGACTGCAGAAGGCCTTGACCATGACAGGGCAATCATGCTTAGGCCTGGCATAGCTTCTGTTTTTTATGAAAACTTGGATCAAATGTATAAAACAAAGCAATATGGACCACAAAGGATATGGAATTGCGATGAAATTGGTGTGCAAGCTAGTAGGAATTGTGGGATGAGGGTGATTGCAAAGATGGGCAGTAGAAGTGTACCTTACACACTCCCAAAAAGTAAAGAGTTGATCACAATACTTTGTTGTGTGAATGCAACAGGAAAAGCATACCATATTTCTACCTATTTAAAGCACAACAATTAGCTAATTACATTTCCAATTGTGAGCTTGGTGCATGTATGGCAACCCAACCACACACATGGATGACAAAGGAATTATTTTTGAATTGGCTGCACCACTTTGCTAGATCAGTTCCGGGTGGTGTTTCACCATCGAATAGACATCTACTCATATTTGATGGCCATGACAGCCACGTGGCGTACGTGACAAACCAAGAGGCAAGAACATCGGGCATAGATTTAATCACGTTGCCCGTGCACACCAGCCACATGCTGTAGCCTTTAAATGTTAGCGTGTTTTCACCATTTAAAACCTATTTCAAGAATGAGAGATCCAAATGGATGATCAAACTTGGTGGCTCTTAGGAGCAAGGCTTTCAAGAGAGCGTTAACTCCATTGAATACAAAATTTGGTTTTAAGAGGACTGAAATATGGCCTCTCAACCAAGATGCATTGTTAATGACATGCACCCTAGTGATGCATTCAATGTTGAGCTGACAGAGGAGGAAACAATAGTGGAGAGCATTCTTGAAATGGTTGGTTATAATAGAGATGAAATTGAACAATTTATCAAAGATAATGGAGAATCAATCCAACAACAAGCTGATCAAATTCAACAAACAAATGATGAAGCAAGCCAACAAGAAGCTGATAAAAATCAACAATCAGGGGTACCCGTGATAGAGTTAAGTCAACAAGACACGAGTATAGGTTTAAGTCAAATTGAGTAGGAATGCCAAGTTGAAATTCATGTTCAAGTTGAAGACAACACACCAACTCATGTGAGTTAGACATGAGAACTGATTCTATAACCGATGACGGGATGAGTATGCCAACACTAGTTAGCCAACCAACATGGTTAAAAGAAGTTGCTGCAAACTTAGGGATTCCAATCGATTTCCCCAATGAGAATATTTTGCTTTGCATGCCATCCCCTCCTAACATGCCAAATGGAATAGTTCACTACTATGCAGATTGTAACGAATGACAAAATGAAGACGATATTCGTTTGGAAGCTGTAGACTTGGAGTGCTCACAAACATTTGTACAAGACACAACAAAACAACTAGACAATGCAAAATTAGGAAACTAGGTTAGCGGGTTGCTGCAGAACTTTCTTAAGCTTTCAATTGAAAGGGTTAAGGAGAGATTGGAACATGCAAACAAAGGGACTCTAATGTTGAGTAGCAATCACAAATTCTCACATCGACTGATTACTTGAAATCGCTTGACGAAAAAGAAGCATAGAGGAAGGAACTAGAGGAGTTGAAAGCGAGGAAGAAAGAATAGCTTGAGGAGAGAAAGGCAAACAAAATCATTGCACAAGAAAAAGGGAAGCAAACAAACTCGAAAGGCAACTTAAAAAGCAAAGGAAGGAAATGGAGAAGATAAAACAACAAGAAAAAGAGAAAAATAACATGAGAAGCTACAACGGGAGAAAGAGAAGATAGAAAAAGAAATGCAAAGGCAAAGACGTTTGAGCAGTCTAGGAAATCCTATTCCTTCACAAGATCCAATTATGATGGATTTGTACAACATTTACACTCTAACTTTTCCAAATGTGACCAATTACCAAGTCTGCAACACCTTTACTTCTACAAATCAAATGTAGTTTCCTTAAACAACGACAATGCAATTTCCGGCAACACAAATGTAGTTTTCTCATAAAGGTAATATGCAATTTTCTTCAACAAGTACAACAAACATGCAGTTTCCTACTTTTAGTCCTATGCATATCACTACTTATAGCCAAATGCGCCTGTGTCATGCAAGCAATCCCTAAATTCCATCTCCAAGCTCAACCAACATGCTAATTACACCCCAAATGGATAATGGAACAATAACAAACAACAAAAGAAGCGAGACCATAGACAAAAATGAAGAAGAATTCAGCTTTGGTACAATTAAAATGCATGTGGTACTCGAAATTGAATTATGCTACCTTTTTATGTGAGTGGTATCCATATATGTAACCTTTTTGATTGTAAGAAGTTATAACCTTAATGCGGAAGATTAGAGACAATACTTATGTAGTTTTTTTGGGGAAAACATGCAAGAAGTTTTTAGTTTATTTCATATAAATGTGTAGTTTATTCCATCCTCTCATTATACATAAATATTTGTAGTTTTTTCCATCCTATCATTATACAATAGAAGTTTTTGTAATGTGTAGAAACACGCATTATCCGATTGTTTTTTTACATTTTTTCTAGAATAATGATACCAAGGAAAATAGTTCATTGCTTAAGGTCAATCATATATGACCTTACCCGTAAAAAAGAAGCCTTAATATTTCATGTAGATTAATGGTGTCGAAAGACACATTTGTGACATTCTCCCCTATCCTCCCAATCACACAATCCTTCGTAAACCTTCTTCTCGTCATGGAATAAGGAAAAAGCGAACCCAGCGCAATGAGCACATTTACGAGCAACATCGAGATAAACATTCATAGTTAAAAATGGAAATTTACACCGATATATTCAATGTATGTTTAATAATTCTAGTGTATATTCAAACAAATATTCAATGTATCAACAAACATTCTTTACATGTTTAGACTTTTTATATAATTGCATATTAACAAACTAAAATTACTTGAATACACATTGAAAATACGATGGAATCCTGAGTGTCCTGTGAATGTGCTCGGTGCATGAAAACGTAAAGAAGAAATCAAACAACCAATTAAAGCCGAACGAACTTGATGATCTTGTCATTTCAAAACAAAGAGCAAAATGGAACAAGAAACAATAACGAAACCCATAGAGACACATTAGTTTGTTCCCTAATGGTGCCATTACAGTTGGAAGGGCTCAAGAAGTGTTATGAACAAATGGCAACAGCTTAATGGAAGCAATTAACGAGTCGATGCACGCAACATCATGTGGGGAAAATCCTTCTCGTCAGCGCGCCACCGGAAGAGTTTCTCTTCCACTCAACCTCCGTTCTCGGGAACAATGGAGTTTCTGTGAGGCCTCCTTATGGTTGGGTGGAGAACAAGGTTTTCACTAGAGCATTCCTGAAGACTAATTCTTTTGGGTGGGGTCGGTATTGCTAGATGTAAACAGTAGAGGGTCTTTGTTGCTCGGTATCTTTCGCGGGGAGGAGTGACATAAACTAGGTCCCATTCTTTGGGTGCACTATCAAACTTGTAGAAACCGAAGTCGAGGGTGATTTTCGAAGATCAAGCTGCGCTTGCCACGACTAGCCTTGAGCAAGGAACTCTTCCAGTTCAGGAAAACTAGGAAACATTGAATGGAGCAGGTGGTGCACGCTATTACAAATGACGGAGGAGGCATGCAGAGTGACAAGAGCAAAATGATTGCATAGTTTGTATGCGTTTAGGTGTAGCTACAAACTATCACTTTACTACTTTGAAACTCTTCAATGTACATTGAATAAACGTGTCTAAATTTTGCCTTTGAACACATAGATTTCTATGACATAATTATAGGCATATATTCAATGTATATCGAATCATTTAAGTGCTTAGGGAGAGGCTACAATTCTGAGCACAAAGCGAGTTGATGACCTAATGTATGTTAGGGTGGGGCGTCTTCAATTATTGTGTTCAAACAGTATATTCATAATTTCATGCACATCAAAAGTTTAAATGCGTAATAGAAAATGACAAAGTTACAACCGTATATCCAATGTATGTTCAATAATTCTAGTGTATATTCATCTATTAAGTATAAAATAAACCGTGGATATGCATAAATTAATTGTTTAAAAAAACACAACACTAATGTATATTCAGGTGTTAATTCCTGAAAGAAAAAACACAACACTTTTGTGTATATTCATATATTCTTTAGTTGTTATGATGACTCGACATTAATGGATGTATTTTCACATATGCAAAGCATATTAAGACATTATTCAAAACAACAAACGTTTGTTAGTTGTTAGGGTAATTCAACTCAAAAGTATATCGGGTAATATATATTAAATAATAGCATTGTATATTCAATAACAACACTGCATTTTCATAACATGCACCGAAACAATTCAACATGTATTAAAAATAAGAACATGCATTGAAATAAGTGAATATACACCAAAAAACATTAGTTCAGTGTGCATGCTTGAAAAAACGTTAGTTCAGGACATAATCCGTTTGTCAGTTGTTATGGTAACTGAACTCAAAAGTATATATGCTAATGTAAGTGTATATTCAATGATGACAATGTAATATGAAACTATAAGACACATGCATGAAAACCCCTTTTTTAGACAATTACTACACTTTGTATTAGCAAAGTTGGTGACGAACATCGGATTAAAAAAATGCACTAAAATAAGTGAATATACATTGAAAAACATTAGTTCAATGTGCATGTTTGAAAAAACATTAGTTCAGAACAAAACCCGTTTGTCACTTCTTATGGTAATTGAACTCAAAAATATATCTGCTAATGTAAGTGTATATTCAATAATAGCATTGTATATTCAATAACAACATTGTAATATGTAACTATAAGACAAATGCATGAAAAATTTCTTTTTTAAGACAATTACTGCCTTTGTATAGTAGAGTTCTTGACAAATGGACGCTAAAAAATGCACTTTGAAATAAGTTAATATACATTGAAAACATTAGTTCGACATGTATGCTTGTTAAAACATTAGTTTATGACAGACCCCCTTTGTCGCTTATGGTAATTGAACTTAAAAGTGCATCCGCTAATGTAAGTGTATATTCAATAATAACACTTTGTATGTTCAATAACGGGACTAATATGAAAATATAAGACGCATGCGTGAAAAGTCCTTTTTATTAGACATTTACTACACTTTGTATTAGCAGCGTTTGTGACAAATGGAGGATAAAAATGCACTTGAAATAAGTGAATATATGCTGAAAAACATTAGTTAAAGCACGCATGCTTGAACAAACATTAGTTCGAACATAACCCATTTGTCGATTGATATGGTAACTTAACTCAAAAGTATAGACGCTAATGTAAGTGTATATTCAATAATAACAATGTATATTCAACAATGACACTTTGTATATTCAATAACATGAATCTAATATGAAACTATAAGACGCATGCGTGAAAAAAACCCTTTTTTAGATAGTTAGAACACCGCATTAGCAAAGTTCTTGGCGAGCGGGGGATTAAAAAATGCACTTTGAAATAAGCGAATAGACACTTTGAAAACATTAGTTCTATGTGTATGCTTGGAAAAACATATTTTTGGACGTTTGCAACACCGCATCTATAGAGTTTGTGCCGGATAGAAGATTAAACGAGAACATGCACTGAAACAACTCAATATCCAATGAATATATGTGTGTAATCTTGGTATTGCTTGCCAATGCCCTCATTGCATGAAACCCATAGAGAAAATGTCCAATCCCCATCTTGGATAGTGTAGGAAACCACCATGATCCCATCCCCACTGCTAGTTTTGTGAGCTATTTGGCGCCGTCAGAGGGGTTGAAAGGGACGAGAATGTTCATATTCTCATTCTCTTGTGTGCACTGCCAAATGCAAAGTGTAGCAGTTAATGGCAACATCGAATGCGTCATTGAGGCACTGGTTGGAATGACGGTGGAGGCTTGCGAAGTGATAAGGGGGGAAGTGAAGTGAATTGAATGCGTTTTGGTTTAGATATAGAGGAATTTTTCCCACGCACCATGTGGTCGTGCATGCAACTTTTTACGCGAGAAGGGTTATTTGTCGGTTCGGGGTGTAATTTTATTTTTTTAATGGACCTTGGATTTTGGGCCTGCTAATTAGCACGTGACTTGGCACGCGACTTGGTGCCAAGGTGGCACTATTATATTTTTAAAATTGCCACAATTGTTTTGACGTGGCAAAAGTTTTTTTGGAGGCTCCTCTACCCCACGATTTTATTGGGACACGACTAAAGTTAGGGTGCTTAGCGATTGGTGTCTTTCCCTAGTTCTTCCTGAAAGATAAGATAAGATACGATAAGATAAGATAAGATAAGATAATTATATTAAATGTCCAACAAATGACCACAAAATAGGTCAATGGGACTGCACCATACAAAGCAAGATAGAAGCAGCGGAGAAAACCCAAACGGGTCTCCGAGAACAACAAGAGAAGAAGAAAGAGAGCACGAAGAAGAAGAAAGGGAGGTGGAGGGAGAAGCCTCGACACCAACCCTCAAGACTGTCGCCCAAGGTCGTAGGAAAGAAACTGGTGATGTGTTGATGTCTGGTGTCGGAATTGGAAGCTATCTCGAGACGATGATCTCAGCGGAGAGCCGAGTTCTCCGGATGAACACAGTGGTCGACATCCATGAGAAGGGGCCCTTGGCCGGGTCTGAGTCCATAAATCTCTGGCTTGGGAAGAAGCACCTCTGGTCTGACAGATCTAGAATGAGGGTCCCCACAAGGATCAGGTCTCCGCTTGGTGCCCCTCTCACCCAGGACCACAACAAAGAAAGATGTGATCCGTCTAGTAGTAGTCTCCTGGAAGGTGGATGGAGGACCCCGTCGCGAAGCTTAAGAGCTTCCTGTAAATAGAGAGCAAGACATCTCTGATCATAATACTCTGAAGAAGGTTGTGAACGTTGGACATTCACGGAATAGACAATGAAACCTCCCTCTGATCTCATAGTAGGTGGGGCACCGAAAAATGAAGTGTTCCTTTGTCTCAATCTTCTGGAGCGAGCAAAGCTTGCAGATCTTGCAGAGATCCTCTCGGTTCGATCCAACCGGTGATCACTCGGACCCGGCTTGAGAGCCAACTCGAATCAAGCCCCGGGGAGATGCAAAGAGCATGCATCCAATGACAGGAGATATAGGTGGGCCGAATGATGAGTCCATTGTTGACATCAAGAAAGTGATTGGCATAGAAGGCCATCTTCGGGCGTAGCTCATCATGGGGGTTGGTCCAAGTAATTTGAATGAACTGTCGGTATATGTCGTCTCTGATGATTCTATGCAGGTCCTGCTTGCTCGGAAGGAGATGAGCAGGAGCATCCATGGAGTACCTGAAGGGGGGGAGACGGTCCATGTCGATCCCAATGGATCCAAAGAGACGAGAGACCCCGACATACCAGCAGCGAACACGACCACTACGGTCAGAAAGAGCAATGGCCTTAAAAGAACGGTAGGCAAGGTAGATGTACCTATCTCTACCTGTGGAAGAATCAGAAAGTCCCCGAAAAGAAAAAAAAAGACTATCCATGGTGGGAGGAGAAAGTAATATTTTTAATTTTCATTTATTAAGCATTAATTGGTTTTTGAAGTGACTGGAGTATTTTTATTAGAAGCAAGAAATATATTGTGTTTGTAGATGTTGGCCAATAACTATTAAAATCAACCTACAATATTACATGAAGGTAAATTGTTAAAGTGTCATATACAAAAAAAATGTAAACTATAAAAGAGACTTCAAAAGTTAAAAATCTTAAGGAGATGGTATGAAGCACGATATAAGATTTAAAATGAATGACTAATGATAAATACTTACATATAGTGCCTTGCCTTTACTTTTACATACTTACAATTTCTATGGAAATTATCATATAGCGCCTTGCCTTTACTTACATGCTTACAATTTCTAAATGCTCTAGATGATGTTAGTCTTTTCACTCACATGCGAAAAGCTAACTTTAAGATCGACTCATCCCATCATAAGCCTTACTTTCTTACTCACTTTCAACTAGTTGTTGGGTGACACAATATCATATATCTTTAACATAGTTCCATGGTCTCCCTAACAAGAATTTGGGCAATTAAATTTAAAAACTAAATAAGTAGTAAATATTGGTATACTTAAGAAGGACCCTACTCACAACACCCATTGGGATATGCATGTGTAAAGTTTAAACAACATATTTGTCTAGCAAATATGGTATTAGATCCCATAAAGAAGCTTGAAGAACAAAGGTTGTGGGTTTGAATAAGTAGAATTGCCAAGATGGGGAATGTGGATGATGATCTCAACTCCAAAGTCATAGTTGGAGTGTGTGTAATGGAAATGAGGGTGAGGATGTAGCACGAACAAGCAAATGTTTGTGAAGAGATTAATATCGAGTAACAAAGAAAGAATTCAATGCGAAGAAGATCGAACAATGGAATTAAAGGATGCGCATTATGAGATGTAGAAGGAATAAGGAGGCTCACCGAGCCACATGGCTCATCGACGACTATATGTTATGTCTAGAAATAGATTGATTATTTGCGAAGGGCAATCATAAGGAGATTTGGAGGGATTCGACCGTGTTATAGATTAAGTAATGTTATGGATCAAACAAAAACGAAGATATAGTGTGGCGATCAAATTCCTATTCATAGGATTCTTTGTGATGGTTTTTGAGAACAAATAAAGGAGGAATGAAAGTTTGGGGAATGGTTTGTGGTTTTGATAGAATTCTTCACTTTTCCTTTGCCCTTGGACATCCTTTTCAGCTCTGGAACAAAGTTATTGGATAAAATACTAGTTTGGATTATTTGATTGACCCATAGAGATTTGAAGGAAAAAGCTGCTAGAGAGATTTGGAAGGAAGAAATCCTAGGGAAATTTGGAGGATTCACCATCCTTGGATCAAGTCATGTTATGGATTGAATAGAAATGCGAGACACTTTGTGGAGATCTAATTCCTATTCATAGGATTCTTCGTGATGATTTTGAGAACAAAGAAAGGAGGAATGAAAATTCGGTAATGTGTTGTGGTCTTGAAATAACTCTGGTCTTTTCTTATGCCCTTGTACACCCTTGTTTAACTTTGAAACAAAGTTTTGGATAAAATACTAGTTTGGGTTATTTGATCGGCCCTTTGAGATTTGGAGGAAAGAAATCCTAGCAAGCACAGAAAGTCTTTGGGTGGTTTCATTGATATTACTAGGGCTATCTAGGATAAAATCCTAACATCTTATGCCAAAGTTTGCATATGCATGGACATTAAAAAACCCCTCCCTATTGTAAGGACATTGAGTTTTCATGTGGCACATTCACACAAGAATTGGATTGTGAGAGGTTGCTGCTTAAATATCATTTATGCCATAAGGTGGGTCATTTGAGAAGATCACGCCTCTTTGCAATAATTCCCAAGTGAGACTATCCCTAAAATGCCTCGCATCAAAGTTTAAAGACCCAAAATCATTTTATAAGAGTCACATAAAGAATAAAGGGAAGAAACATGATCCATTTCTAAGGTTGACATAATTTTGGTAGTGGAAGAAGAAATCACAAATTTTTCCCACCTATGAGCACTTAGGATTGGAAGAGGGCTAGGGAGAAAAGTTAACCCTAAAACCCTAAACCCTAAACCCTAAACCCTAAACCCCTAAACCCCTAAACCTCGAAAACCAAAAGAATCTAGTTGTCATCAAAGAATTGGAAAACACCATTTATCTTAAATTGAAAGGAGCAATATGCATAAAGTAAGAGAAAAGGAAAAGGAGGTTTATGTCATGCCCTAAAAAAACATGATTCAAACAATTACAAATAGGTTTTTTTGGTTAAATGCAAGAGTACACAACACATCAAAAGAAGCATCCCGGAGATGTCTAAGCATTACATTTAAGTTTCATTTGACAACATGCAAAATAGGGTTCACTATGGTGAAAGACATTCCAAACAACCTTCCATAGTTATTTAGCGAGAAGTCAAGTTCATAGGTTAGTTGAGGTGGCACGCAAAATAAGGCATGGTGTCGATGTCTAAGCCCCATGCTTACCTTCGGCTTGAGCTCATTCGTTACTAACGGTCCAAAAGACCATTCAACAACCTATATTACCTAAATGGGGTATGACCAAAATGTACTAATGGCCTAAACGGGCTTGATGAGACAAGCGAGGCCAATGGGTCTAACAATCCAATGACCTCAATGAGGCCAAATGGCCCAAATAAGACCAAGCAAGTAACCTAACGACAACCAAGCCGAGTTTGAGGCAACAAAACAAGATGGAGCCTACACAACCTAACAATCCCGAAGGCTGAAATGACTAAATGACCTCAAATGCCCGACATGCCAAATGCACGAGGAAGGGCATGTGACCAATAGGCAACAAGGTCTAAGGTTTACTAGGTCACATGGGATTAAAAAGTGGTCAAAACACTTTAAATAAAAGGTCACTAGATGAAATTTTATGTTCACTAACAGCTTTAATTAAGTCTAAATATACTTTAAGTTCTAATTTAATTTTCACTCAAAGTAAAAGTTCGCTAAGGGGGTCATTAAGTGACATCTTCTTTAGTAAAGTAACTCAACATACAAATATAAGGTGTGCCCACACTTTTAATTTAACATGAAAATAGAACATACAAGTAAATTTAAGACTAACTTTTCCATCTAGAAGTGGAGCAAGCCATCACCGCCCATGGATGAAGCATACCTAAATTTTCCCTAGAAATCCTTATAAACTTAAATAAAAGGCTTTTCTAACCCTAAGAAGCCTCATTTGATTGGTTTTCAAGGTGGATTGAAGTAAGAAGGGCATGAATTTAGTTTATTGTTTCATTTCTTTACATGTGTATGCTTTTTTGGTCATTCATTTGTTGTTTGTTTGTGTGTGTTCTTATTTGCGAGGCATGAATTTGAAGAAAGTTGGGAAAATGTCAATTCAAGCCAATAAGGCCATATCCAACTTGGTAATCCAAACTCGACCCTTTCAAGGCAATTAAAAACCAAACAAGTAGTCGAACACCCTTAGTCCAATTCGTTTCCAACGGCTAAGGGGTGATAATAAGGGAAACTCTAGTCTCGATAAATTATATAAAGTGCATGAAAATAAATGTTATAAAAAGCACTTATATTAATTTATTAATGACTTAATAAAAATAAAAAGAGAAAAGGATAAAGTGAAATTAGAAAAAGAAAAAGAAAAAGGAAAAGGTCACTTTATGTTTTAATTTCCCCTAGGAGAAAAATGCAACCCATGTTGGGGATAATGCAAGGCCAAAAAAAGAATTAAATGCGGAGTCCAAAAGAAGGTCAAGGCAATGAGTTGCACAAGGAGTCCAAAACAAAGTGATGGTAGTCTCTCTGTAGTAGTCTCCCGGTTGCCACGTATCTTTCTTTGCATTGTTTGTGACAACTTGCGAACATTCTCGTACACCAACCTTTAATACAACCGTCTCTAACATAACACTCAAATTATTTGCATTTTTTACTATGTTAGAGGCATCAATAGACTTCAAAAACACCATCTCACCATTTGAAGCCGCTAAAAAATTAACGAGGGTGTGGTTCCTTCCATCTCCACCCATCTGAAAGAATGGTGCATCCGTATTTTTGCCATTGTTTCTTTTGCTCTTCTAGAATGGTAGTGGCATCTGCAACTGCACCCTCAAGCAATTTCCCACTCAAATATTTTGGAGAGGGTGCCTTGTACCCTTTCCCTGCAACTGTCAACGCTGTCACCAAGTACTCCCAATATGGGCTCTTTGCCACATTGAATGGTAGGTTGTTGTAGTACCAGAAATTTGCACAAGCTTTATCCACTTCCTTGTGCATATCTTTGTTCCAGGTTGTACCTTCCAATGAAGGTTGTGCTCCAGGTGTGTTCCTTGCCACAAAAAAGCTTTGTATGCCTTTGCTCGAACTCGATGAAGATGCGCCTCTTCCGGCTCTTCCACTTCGTATGCGTGGACCACGAGTAGAGCCCACAATTGTTGCCGCATCATCCTCTAAATCCTCTGTCATTGTAGCCCCAGGTCTAATAGCTTGTGCTATGGCTGCCTGCACCCTTTCCCTCTCTAGTTTCTTCTCCTCTAGCTCTGCCAGCTCTGCTCTCATCTCTCGCTTTGCCTCTTCCGTCACGTTGGGGCAAACCGCAACATCTCGGCAAACAATAGATGCAAGGTGATATTTCAAACGATTGATGCCTCCAGACATTTTTCTGCCACAGAAATTGCAAATAACATCATTTCCACCACCTCCACGTACACCATACTTCCATGCTTTGGTATGGGCATTCGCAGGAACGGTCCCTGCTAGTGATGCTGACCCAGATGCCGAACCTGATGCCAAGCTGATGCCATTGTTAAGCTCTAATCTGCAACACAATGCACATTTAAAAATTAGAAAAACGTAAGCTTAATTAAATTAAAAAAAACGTGCCTAAATAACAAATTTGCGTAAAAAAATACATACCTCTTACATGTATTTAGGCTACAAATGACTATAAAAAAATTACAAGCATTCGATTTTACATTACATGTATTTAGAATTACAAAACGAATCGATTCATGATACACATACATGAAATTTAACTAGATTAAAATGAATTTGTGTAAAAAAAAAAAATACCTTTGGCTGCAAATGAGTATAAAAAATTACAAGCATTCGATTTTACATTACATGTATTTAGAATTACAATATGAATCTATAAAACATAAATAATATACACAAAATTTGAAAAAACTTGAAAGAATTAAAAAAAAAAAAACCTACCTCCAAATGCAATTCTCCAAATTCTCTTCGAATTCGCTCCAAAATCCGCTCAACACAAGCAATGCAAGCTCAAATGGTTGTGTGAGTGAAAATGATCAAGTGTAGGGCCTTAAAAAGAGCCAAAACCGTGTTTTTTCAATGTTTTTTGACGAAAATACCGTGTTCCGCATTTAAACAACGTATGGCGAGTTATATGCTCGAACTCGCCGAGTACTCACCACATCTTGACAAGTCCCCCTGGTGGTTTTTCGTTTAGGCAAACGAGTGGCGAGTACTCGCCGAGTTTCCCAACTATGGTGTAGCATTTGCAACCCAAGTGAATAAGAGGGTAGCGAGGGATGATTTTGACATTGAGGCCTCTTCATTACCACAACTCCGGGGTGTTTGGGATTTGGCTCATCCATTGAAGATAGTTCGCCCTTTTTTGTTCCTTGAAGTAGTTTGGGGTCGAACCTTCACTTGAAGGTAATGCTTGGAACCATGAAGTGCATAATGAAGTATGGATAGTTGCGAAAAACTTGTGGTAATACTGACATTTATTTCAATGTGGCGAAAAACCTATATTAGAAAAATATGAACACTTTGCATTCACCATTTCTAGGAAAGGGTTCAAGGTTCCTACTCATGATTTGTATGGCTTGTTAGAGGATTCCGCTAAACATACACTAACTTTTGTAGAAGAGCAAAAAAATATGGCAAGAAAAGGGCTGCACCATTTTGTCAAATGAGTGGATGGTTGGGAAAGACCACACATTGATTATTTTTTTAGTGGCTTAGTAGGCGTTTGGTTTTCTTGAAAGTCAATTGATGCCTCCCAACAAGTAAAAATTGCAAACACCGTGTGATATGCTAGATGAAGTCTTTGATGAAGTGGGTGTGCAAAATGTAGTCTAAGTTGTGATAGACAATGCAATAACATATGTAACAAGATAGAAGACTTCTTGACATGAACCCTACACTTTTTGGATCCCTTGTGGAGTGCATTGAATTGATTACCTACTTTGCTTAGAAACACCGTGTGATATGCTAGATGAGGTGGTGATCGAAGTGGGTGTGCAAAATGTTGTCTAAGTTGTGATAGACAACGCAGCAACATATGTAGTAGTAGGGAGACTTCTTGAAGAGAGGCACCCTACACTTTTTTGGACCCCTTGTGTAGTCCATTGCATTGATCTCCTACTCGAGGATATAAGAAAGATCTCATGGGTGAAAAATGTGGTTGAAGAGGAAAGAAATATCACCAAGTTCATCTACAACCACACTTGGGTGCTAAACTTGATGAGAGAGCACACCGATGGAAAGGAGCTTGTGTGATTGACAATTACACGATTCACCACTACATCAAATTACAAAGTATTGTAACCTCACTAACATCATTTAAGTAGATGTTTGTGAGAACACAGGGTTAAATTCTTCCCATTCTAAGAAGCTTTGAAGGAAAGGGCCGTAGAAGACTATTTACGATGATGTGTTTGCAAAACACATGGAGGAAATCATTAAGAACCTTAACATAATTTTTTAAAACTTTATTAATTATCATTAAGTTATAAATTTTTTCTTAAATTTGTGCATTAGATTATTTTAGGTGACAACCTTTGGTTCAAGTTCAACGACCGGTGGATAGGGAGAGAAATGCAATTGGTTATTTATGCAAGACCATGGATGTGGCCAAGTAGGCCATAGCCAAATATTGGCAAAATCAAAGAAAATATGAACCTATTTGACACATAATTGATTAGAGGTGGAACAAGACGCTCCACCGTCATATGCATGGAGTGGCTTACTACTTGAGCCTGAGCTTTTCTATTTTGAATCATGTAAGGTCGATGAAGAGGTTATGAATGGCCTCAATACATGCATAGAGAGGATGATTCCCGATGATGACACAAAGCTATAATTATTAAGGAGTTGTAGATTTGCAAGAATGCAACACGTAGACTCTCTTCTTTGGCTCTTTGCGTTAAAAGAAGAAACAATTCTTAGCTAGACAAACAAATTGAGTCATTTATTTTTACTTTTTAGCCTCATTACTCATAGATAGTATTAGCTATGCTTCTTTCATTTCTTCAAGTGAGTTGTCATACAAAATTGTAAATGTTTAATTTGTAGATGTGTGGTAGGAAGATTATGGTGCGAAATCACCAAATCCTCAAAGGTTAGACATCCACATTTTGTGCTAGAAGTGTAAAATTTACAGGAAGTGCGAATGTAATTGAAGCATGTTTGAAGTCGTTCACATAAAGGAGCACATGTTAACAACACAACGCCTCAATCACCTTGTCTTTATGCGATACAATGTTTGTTTTTGTATGAGACAAGTGGAAGGGGTAGAGAGTTATGATACGATTGACTTGGATGATAACGATCTATACACAAACTGGATTGTCGATGTGGAGCCCATGTTTATTGCAGAGGAGATAGCAGATTTGGAGAGGGAGGTACAAGAAAAATGCAGGAGGGCTTGGTAAGGATCCAAATAATATCTTTGCAGATGTTATTGTTGTAGAGGAGGAATCTTTACCTTCCACTTCCACCAGGCCGGACTAGCTATTAGAGATGAAATGTAATATGTATATTTGATATTTCATATGACTCTATGAGCATTGTAGGTGGTAACTTTGCACTTTGTACCCTTTTCATAAAAAATTAATAAAAAACATACTTATGTGTTCTCTACATTCATTTTCATATCATTTAACAATGTTTTAGATTTTATATAACTTTTTTTATGAATTTGTATGTTTTTTAAAGTAGCGATAAAGTTGATCGAATGCCGAGTAATTGCCATGAAACTCACAAGAGTGGAGTACGAGTAAAACTTTTGGTTTGTTAACTACTTGTATGAGTGTTTGAACTATGGTTAACATTAATTTGAAGTTGGTGATATCCACTCTTTAAATCTATTTTGATATCAATTACAAATCCGGCCGGATCTGCACAAAATCTAGCCGCATTTGGAGTTTTCAGCCAGCTCGGATAAATTCAGCACAGGTTGGCCTTGTTTTTAAAATTTTTCTAATTTTTTGGGCAAAGAAGTCACCCAACAACCTAAATTATTTAATATTAAATATAAATATTTATATTATGTTACTTTATTTTTTTCATTGTTTTTTTAATCAATTTTGCATATTTATAAATTATGCTCACATTTAATATGTATATATTTTGGACTGGTTTTTCCAAAACTTTTCAAGAATTCGTATTTTTGGATTTTATTTACCTCTCGAACAGATTTGGATTTCGGATCTTGGTAACTATGATTTTGGAGGATGCGACTACTATATCAAGCTATCAAAAAGATTGTCCATGTTAGTGTTAAAAGGAACTATGGTACCTCAAAATGTTAAATTGAGCTAGAGACTTTTATAGGCAGTACTTTTCCATTATAAACATGACATCGACAAATTGACTTAGTTTGGGGATTTCTAAGAGCGCACAAAAATGAAAGCTATAAATTAAGAAGTAGGTAAGCCATGGATTTCATAGGGGCCTTCACTATTTTTAGTATAAATATAAATATAAATATAGGTCAAATAGAGAATAGATATCAAACATATTAATTGCATTCATAGTATAATGTTCAATTGGATGCGTGTAGGTGTTGGAAGACGCACACAAGGAAGAAATGAAGAGAAGCGATTGCACACTATGGATATAGTGTGTGCGTCGATTATATTATGAATGAAGTAGCTACAAAAGCGGTTGATATAGTTACTGATTGGTTCTGAACCATCTTTTAGTTAGATAAATAATGACATCCTTGTAAATAAGCCTTACGAGTCTAATGATATAGTTACTGATTGGTTCTGACCATCTTTTAGGTGATAACTATTGACATCCTTGTAAATAAGCCTTACATTCTAATACACCCTCTTAAGGCTTATCCTACATAAAGCAAAAATGAACATTTTAGCAAAGCTAGAACCAAATAGAACTACGTAATCTTTAGAGGCCTTCACTTTGAAAGCGGTGGTTTGACTAGGTAGGGCTCCATCAAGTCTTTGTGTGACCTTCATAAAGGTGTAGCTCCCGAGTTGAATTCTCGAGTTCTTAGATTCCACCTCCCGAACTCCCGAATCACAGATCTCCTGAATTATTGGACAACCATCTATATTGAGCCATCCACAAGCTCCATCAAGTTGTCTCATGACCCTCGTGAGGATATATTCCTAAGATCCACAGACTTCCGAACTATTTGAGCAACCATCCATACCAAGCTTCATCTACCTTGTATCCTTTCATGCCTTCAAAGTTTAGAGCATCTTTATATTATGTATTCGTCACTTTGTCCTCACCGCATTCATCTGGTGGGTGCTTTCTCTTTCCCGTTTACTATGCCCCACAAATTTTTATTCATAAGTTGCATTTGTATTTTTACTTTCCATGTATGAAAATTTAGACCGAATATTTTTCTATGGGAATTTCCGTTTAATAAAATAAATACGACTGTGTATTACCTAAATGAGTAAATAGAGAAAAATACCAGTCCTTTGTTGCAACTGTGATGTGCCTTTGTTCCGATCCTAGATATTGGAAGAATAGAACTGTCCAAACTAAAAATGTGCCCTAGTTTGTATTCACTTGAAACTTTGTTTTTCTCCTGAAAAACGTGACTGTAAATTTATGACTGCAACTGTTATTCACGACTATATAAATTGTATGATGGTGCTCTTGATTTTTCCTTGCTCCTCGACCTCAGTTTTTTTAGCCCTCACGATTTCTTTTCGAAATGATTGTATTTATTTGCAATTCACGACTATATCCATTTTTGTTTTTGTGGCTATTTCGTGCTCAAAAGGATTGTATTTTCATGGTTATATTGTTCGTGCCCTAGCACAAAATCTTCAACATACTTCAGGAAGCCCACGAAAGCCACCAAGATGCCACGGAAATGAGTTGAAAATGCTCGAAAAACCTTGATTTATTGTGACTATAATGTCGATCGGGTATATTGATGACTTGTAGTCCCTCAAATTAGTATATAATTGTGGCTATATGATAACATCCTTATAAATAAGCCTTACATTCAAATAGTAGGCAAGCAAGATGTTGTAAATGGGTGGATGAGTTTGAAGTAAATTAAATATCATAGATAATAAAGTGGCATGTCTCTCTCAGTATGTATTTATATTTGCAAATCTCTATTGTATGGTAATAGTTACAAATGCAAGAGGAAGAGTGCCTTGAACTTAAGTGACCTCATGCTTACCTAAAGAAGTATGGAAAAAACATGCCATGCAATAGAAATTTTAATAACTATATTCAAATTGTAGGTGAATTGCTTACGGATAAAAATGTTTATGTGATTTTTAGGTCAACATTGTGGATCACACTCCATGATCCTTTATTAGGATGATAATAGATTGAGTGTAGATTGTAGAGTTGGGTGTCAATTTAAAAATATTAGTCTCGAAGAGCTATTATGTTGGGTAGTTGAACATAGGATAGATGTTAGACATATTAATTTCATTCATAGTCTAATGTTCAAGAGGATGTATGTAGGCAAGCAAGATGGTGTATATGGGTGGATTAGTTTCAAGTAAATTAAATATCATAGATAATAATGTTGTGTATGTCTCTCTCTCTATTTATTTATATTTCCAAGTTTTTATTGTATGGTAATAGTTACAAGTGCAAGACGAAGAGTGCCTTCACACTACAAAGTGACCTCATGCTTTACCCAAAGAAACATGGAAAAAGCATGTCATGCAATAGAAGTTTTAATAACTTGTAGTATCCTTGATAAATAATTTGTAACAAATCAGGATATTTTATTAAGCAGTATGGCAACAATATAAAAACTTGAACTTTTATGGCAGTAGCAATAAACTGCTGTTTTTATAAAAAACAACAAACCCCAATATGTAGAAAAACAAACTTTTATTTATTTATTTCAAATCAGCTTTAATGAAAATACCAGAATGTCTGAATACAATTATTTTTACAATTGTTGAACCAAATGGAAAGATGAACATAAGATAAAAGCATGCAAACTGATTTGACTGAAATCTGCCCCCGATGTGGCACTAACACTGTATTTTGTTCCCAAAGGGGGACGTCCTAGCTGTACTTGTTCTAGATGCTAAAACAGCCCTGAATATGATGCCCTAACTGAACTGGATGAATATTTGTACTCTGAATGATCACTGCAACCCCTAGATGGAATTGCCAAGCTTAGATATGAGGGTTTCCGTCCTTAGATCTGTGTGTAAATGAGGGTTTTCGTCCTCTATTACTGATGCAGAAGCAGAAGCTACTTGTAGACAATGAAGTAGTTGATAAATTTCCAAGATGAATAATAATGAAACCCCCAAATTTTTTTAATAATTTTTAAATGCCTTCTCCAAGAGTGGTGCCATCTTTAGAGTCTCATGCATGCTCAATAAACAATTAAAAATTATTTTATTGCATCTTCGATGTGGGCGCCCCATCCTAAAATAGAAGCTTGATGTTTATGCAACACTTCTTTGGCACCCCATTATAAAAGTTCTTTATTTTATTATTATTCTTTGGCACCCCATAATAGAAGTTCATCATTTTATTATTATTTTATTCCACTTACCTTTTTGGCCCTAGTTATTAAAATATAATTTAAGTGTCTTTCTTCCAATTAAAATATAGAAGTACTCTTGGATCACTTAAATTAATTTATTTCCCTCTTTAATTCTCCTTAGACTACGGGAAATAAAAAGAATAGGCTTTGGGTATCTAGAATCAATTAATTCTGAAAAGGGGACATGAAAATCTGCCCTTCCCAAAATTGCTTGCTCTTAAGCAATTGCGATCTAGGATGCTTAAGAATATTTGTACCCTCCCAAGTAACATCCTTTGTAGGTAAATCCTTCTAGTGTACCAAATATTTTGTGATGATCTTTCTCCATAACTTCTTTTCTTTGAAATCCAAAATTACTACGGAAGCAAAACAACTTTCACCTCATCATCCAAAGGAGGCAACTTAATGGAAGGAACAATATGTTGTCTTAAAGCCTTTTTCGAGAGCAAGAGACATGGAAGACATATGTATCTTATTCTACTATGGAAAATACAGCTCATAGCGACCTTTCCGATCCTCTGCATGTCTTTGTATGGTCCATAAAAACGGGGTTTGAGCTTTTCAACTCCACTCTTCTTCAAAGAAGATTGTCTATAGGGCTGCAACCTCAAGAAAACCATGTCACCAACCTCAAAAGACCTCTCAATGCGGTGCTGGTCCACATAAAATTTCTATTGGTTTTGTGCATGTTGGATATTTTCTTTGAGTATCCCCAATATATCTTGGCTCTGTGCAACCAAGTCTCTTGCCCTTGGCACTCTATTATCTGCAAATACCAAATCCACAAAGGAAAGAGCATCATAACCATACAAAGCTCTGAAAGAGTCATACCAATGGACATGTGATGAGTGGTATTGTAGCAATGCTCTCCCATGTAGAGCCACTTGACCCAAGTTGATTGCTGCCTGCCACATAATTCCTCAAATATCCCTCAATCCACTTATTCACAATCTCTGTTTTCCCATCTGTTTGTGGATGATAGCTGGTATTTGGAGTTAACTTTGTCCCTATCGAGCAGAAAAGCTCTTGCCAAAACAAACTAAGGAATCCTTATCGCTCACAATATTTTTAGGCAATCCATGTAGCCTAAAAACCTCTTTGAAAAATAAATCAGCAATCTGTGGAGCCTTAAACTCAAAAGGAATAGCAAAGAAGTGAGCATATTTAGTGAGTTGATCAACCACTACATAAATACAATTCTTACCCTGAACATTGGGAAGACCTGTGATGAAATCCATTGATATACTTTCCCATTTTTGATTTGGAATAGGTAAGGGCTGCAACAAACCCGCTGGAAAAACATGCTCTACCTTGTTTTGTTGGCACACAATACACTCTTTAATGTATTGGAGGACCTCTTCCTTGAGTCCTTTCCAAAAGAATTTGTCCTTGATCTGCTTGTAGGTCTTGAAATACCCTGGGTGACCAGCCAAAGGTGTATCATGGACAACCCTCAAGATTTTGCTTTTTACCTTTGATTCAAGTACCAAATAGATTCTATCCTTGTAGAGGATAAGATCATCAACCACCCTGTACTTGTTATCCTATATTTTGCCCTCAAGGATCTCATTAGTGTAACCATTCTTCACGTACACCGCTATTTTTAAAACTTTCCAATCAACAGAGATTGCAAATATAGAGTATAGAAAAGGTTTTCTAGATAAAGCATATGCTACAATGTTATTATTCCTTTAAAATACTCTTATGTAAAAATTGTAAGTTTGGAGCTTAATCACCCACTTTTGTTGCTTGTCATTCAAGTCCTTTTGGCCAAGAAATAACTTCAAACTATTGTGATTGCCAGAATTTTGCCAAATCACCCACTTTTGTTGCTTGTCATTCAAGTCCTTTTGGCCAAGAAAGAACTTCAAACTATTGTGATCAGTTTTGACCACAAACCTGCCACAAACCAAATATTGCCGGAATTTTGCCAATGCATGCATGATGGCCAACATCTCTTTGTCATAAATAGAGAATCCATGCTCTACTTCACTAAGTTTCTGGCTCTCAAAGGCTATGGGATGCCCCTTTTGCATCAAAACAGCCCCTACTCCTTCCCTTGATGCATCACATTCTAACACAAAAGGAATAGAAAAATCAGGAACAACCAATACTGGGCAAGAACTCATTACCTCTTTGAGTTTATCAAAGGTTGTTTGGGCTGTTTCGGACCAACTAAAAGCTCCTTTCTTTGTCAAATCAGTCAATGGGACAAGAAGTTGTGAAAACCCTCTCACAAACTGCCTATAGTAATTGCAAAGACCAAAGAATCCCCTCAACTGTGTCAAAGTGGTGGGTGGAGGCCAATCCAATATTGCTTGGATCTTCTCTTGATCAACCTGTACTCCTTGGGCACTAATGACATGTCCCAAGTATAAAATTTCAGTCATTCCAAACTCACACTTGGATTCTTTTGCAAAAAGAGCTTGCTGTTCCAAAATTTCCAGCACTATATCCAAGTGTTTTAGGTGCTCTTCCCAAGTCTTATTGTACACCAAAATGTCATCAAAGAATACTAGAACAAATTTCCTCAAGTGCTCACTAAAAACATGGTTCATGCATGACTAGAAAGTAGCTGGAGCATTGGTTAAACCAAAAGGCATTACCAAGAATTCAAAATGCCCAAAATGACAACGAAAAGCTGTTTTGTGCACATCTTCATCTCTTACCTTGATTTGGTGATAGCTGGATCTCAAATCAATTTTGGAAAAATATACTGCTCCATGCAATTCATCTATCAATTCATCAATCCTGGGTATTGGGTACCTGTTTTTGATAGTCTTCTTATTCAAAACATGGTAATCAATGCACATCCTCATTGTCCCATCCTTCTTCTTCACCAAAACAATGGAAGAAGTAAATTGGCTAGAACTAGGCTGGATATCTCCCATCTTCAATAGCTCTTTGATTGTCTTCTCAATCTCCTCTTTGTAAGCTCTAAGATGGTAGTAAGGAGTAATCCTAGCAAGTTTAGAGTCTGTTTACAACTCTATGATGTGTTGGAATCCTCTATCCGGTGGCAATTTCTGTTGGTAAATCACTGAATACTGTACCATGCCTGTCCAAAATAGATTGTATATCCACATGATAAGATCTATCATTAGTATTAGAAGTGGAAATACTCACCAAACAATGGGCTGCCCAAGCTACTTGTCCCTTATGGAAAGCTCTCTCCATCCGCTTTGTTGTGATAGCCTTAGGTGCTCCATTGGCCATACCATGAAGTACAACCTCTTCTCCATTGGTTTTGAATTTTAGCTCCATAGTTTGGTAATTCTGTGTGAATTCTCCAATTGAATGCAACCATTGCACTCCCAAAACCACATTGGTTTCTCCTATGCCTACCACATAGAAATCATCACAAACCTTGTGCTTACCAAGAGTAATCTCCAATCCCTTCACCCTCTCGGTGCATGGAATAGTAAAGCCATCAACTACAATAACATTAAAACCTTGAAATCCACTTTGTTTTCAATCCTCTTTGGGCTACCAAACCCTCATCAATAAAGTTGTGAGTTGCCCCACTATCAATCAAAATAGTTACCTTATGCCCATGAAGTACTCCATGAACTTTGAAAGGATGATATCTAGGAGCACTTGAAAGTGTAGCAAGAGTACCTTTTGAAGTCTTTGAAAGGATGATTTTTAATTTTTTTTTAAATTATTATTTTTCACCACAACATGATTTTGACGATGGCTCACGACGATGTCCTAGCTTGTGATAACAATGGCTCCCCCATGCAAATGTAATGTCCCCTCGACACCCCTTACCGCAACGTTTTTCGTGAATCTTTCGTGCCCTCTCTTGATCTCCACTATCTCTTTTTCATTCCTTTGTCTTGTCGTGATTTTCTCGACTATAAATTTCGTGGCTCGAGGTTCATTCACCGCTCGTGGTTTGTGGGCTCGTGGTTTTCGAGGCTCGTGATTCCGGGGTTCGTGGCTACTATTTTCGTGACTCGGTTCTTCCACAATCTCGTGTTTGTTTGTGGGCTCGAATCGTGGCTTTTCTTTGGCTCGATTCATGGCTTCTCTAGCTCAAGCTCGTAGCTCGTGGAAGTATACTTGTAATCGTGGGTCCCCTGTAACCCGCGGCTCGTGTTTTGCTTGTCCGTGGCCTCTCTTTTCGTGGCTATGGTTAACCTGCAACTTGCGTGCCCTCCTTTGTGGCTCGGGATCTGTAACCCTTGCATTCCTTTCGAAGCTTTTAGATTTTTCAGTTCAAAATACCCTAGCAGGGTCTAAGTTTTGCTCCCATTGCGAAGCCTCTTATGCACAGGTACTCAGCCAACAATACGAATAAATTGGGGGATTCCCTCCTCAGCTCTCCCTCGTCCTGACACCATTACAAGCAGTTCATCCTTCACCGATGTCTCCTTCCACTTCCGCCGTTGTAGTAACCCCTTCCGTTAGGAAGAATGAACAGGGGCAACAAGATTTACCCAACATCATAGCGGAATTACTACACAGGCTTGAGATAGTGGAATCATCTAACAGAATGCTACGAACAGAGGTTTTTGAACTGACATCCCGAATGGAGAAAGCTGAAGCGGACAACATCTCACTATGCAGGCAACTTACAGATATCACGACCCAGGCCATTCCTATAGGTACTAACAATCAATTACATGCAGAAATTTCAGACTTGAAGCACAAACAGGAAGAGATTCAAACCCAACATGAAAATCTCAGGAAACAATCAGATTCATGGGCACAAATAGTGAAAGGTAAGGACCAAAACACCTCTCCTATTACAGTTGTGGAGGAAGTTGTACAGGCAAAACTTGTGGAAGAAAGAAACAGACGAGCAAGAGAGCTCAATCTCAAGGTAAGAGGGCTGCCCACACCTCCTTCTGATCCTTTAGCCATCGCATCAGATTTCATCACAAACAAGTTGGGGCTGCCGGAAGTGCAAATTGATAGAGCATGGCTTGGTCTTGATTCTACCCTCTTCCTTCGCTTCAAATCAGCAGAAGACAAGCTTCGGGTTCTTAGGGCTAAACAGAGACTATTCTCACTCCCGGATAAGATCTTCATTGATGAAGATCTCACTAGAGCTCGGGTAGCGTAACTGGAACAATCCTAGGAGATTGTCATGGTAGTTAGGAAGGCGAGTAAATGGGCGGTGATTCGGAACCTCAGACCAGTGATTCGAGACACCTTCCCTCCGGTTGGGCTCTCGAGTCCAAATGACGGTCTCGCTGGGAGAGGCGTCGTAACAGGGGCATTTCCATTTCATGTTGGAATGGAAACGAGTCTTATTGGTCCTCACCTGGTCTCCTACAAGATGCATTGGGTCACTCGGATATTCTTTTTGTGTAAACTCATGAGTCTCGTTCGTCCTCTCCTAGACTTTAGGGGATACTCACGGCTCTCTCCTCTGTTTGCAGGCAAGATACTAGGAGCTCTGGAGGAGTTAGAGGTTCTCGGAGTTGCTTGTTTGGTGAGGACACTCTTCACGGCAGGATTTATGTGGCGTCCGGGACGAGTTTGCTCGTTTTCTATGGATCAAGGTTAGACGGACCCTACACCTCACCCGAGACATTTATATTGCAGTTTGTTACTTCCCTCCTGTCTCTTCTTCTTTTTCCATTGAGAATGGCCCTGATGGGGACCCCTACTTTGACCTTTCTATTGGCATCTCTCAGTTCTCTGCAGTTGGTGAGGTTATCCTTTTGGGTGATTTCAACGCTCGAACCAAAACTCCCAAGTTCCCTTGCATGACAGACTGTTGATGCTCTTTGTACTTTTGAGGTGGACTCGGGTTCAGTTGGTCTTCAGAGGGAGTCTGACGATGTGGCAGGGCCCTTGATGACATATGGCCGACACCTTTTACAGATGGGGAATCTCATGACCTGCTGATCCTTAATGGCATATCTTGTTTCCCGGATTCCCAGTTCTTCACCTGCAGACCTCACTGTGGTGGCGCTAGTGTGGTTGATTACGTCATGACTACCCTTGACCTTCTTCCCTTTATTCACCACTTTTCCGTCTCCCCCATTCCCCTTGCTGACCACGCGGCCCTTTCCTTCTCCTTGTAGACTAGCCCCCTAGGCCCCTAGCCCCCCCATTGCCCTCCACAGTACCACTCTGAGACTTGATGAGGGTGACCCCATAAACTTCACCTTTCATCTCCGTCAGCTTCTCCCCTCCTTGTCCCAATTCACTATGTTCCCCACGACAGGATGATGTACAACCTTCTTGCCATCTGCTATTCACGAGGCGCCCTTGCTTTCCTACCCCCATTCCACCTCCAGCCGCCAGTACAGGTACTGGGACGTGCCCCATGAACCAATGGTATGACGACGATTGCAAAACCCTTCACCGCCACTCCGCTTTGGCGTTTACCATGCCCTCCCATCCTTCCCTCCCTCAAAATTGCCTATCGTCATCTCCTTTGTCACAAGAAGCGTACATTTATTGCCCATAGGAGAAGGGATTTCCGTACCTCGCTCTTGTACTCCCCAAATACTTTTGGCGTACCATCATTCCCCGACGCTCCCCTTTACCCTTGGACCTTGACCCCCACAATATGTCCACCCACACCTCCACCCTCTATGATATCCCTGGTCAGCCCCAAATCCAAGTTGTGTCCCGACCCTCCACTTGCCACATCTTCACCTACACAAATGTTAAGAAGGCCATATCGATGATGAATTGCAGTAAAACAATAGATGAGGAAGGCTTCCAGGCAGAGTTTTTCAAACATGGGATCGACACCATCAACAATTATTTGGTAGACCTTTTCAATCAGGTGGTGTGCATTGGTTTCCCGCAATCTTGGTCCCACCATATTATCCATCCTATTCACAAATCCGGTCCTACTTTTGATCCTAATAATTATAGGACAATTATGGTGGGTCACACTTTCTCCAAGTTGTACACCACTGCCCTCCACTTGCAGCTATCCGAGTTTCTAGAGCAGTACTAGTGCAGAGCTAGGGGATAGGTAGGTTTTAGGACAGGGCACCAGACTACACGCTCATTCTCACCCTCGTGCTATCATTGAGGAAGCACGTCACCGTTCATCTAGAGTCTTCTGCTGCTTGGTAGACTTTCAGAAAGCCTTTGACTCTGTTTCGCAGGAAGCTCTTTTTCGCAAACTTAGAGACATTGGTATTTCGAAACCCTTCTTACCGCCATCACTTGGCTGTATGAGGAGGTCTTGGGTCGCCTTAAATCTTTATTCTTGGGTTTTCGACTTCATCAAGAGCACCATCGGGGTCAAACAGGGCTGCCCTCTCTCTCCTACTCTGTTTGGTATTTATATTGATGAGTTGGAGGAATTTCTCCGGGACCACATACAGGATGGGGACGGTTGTCTTCTTCACCAAGTTTTGATCTACATTCTTCTCTTCGTGGACGATGTGGTCCTTTTGGCTTCTTTTGTGGAGGTGCTTACAGAGGCAAACTGGATGCTTTAGCCCTCTTCTGTGATCATAGACAACTTACAGTCAACCTGGGTAAAACCAAGGTTATGATTTTCAATGGGCTGAAGACCTTTGATTTCCATTTCTTCTACAGGGGGAGGAGCTGGAGATCACCAGCTCCTACACCTATTTGGGAGTACTCTTCTCTGGACCTTGTTTCAGTTTACGCCCGACTATTCAACCCCGTTTAACAAGGGGTATGGTTTCGTGCGATCTTGGAGAGCGGTGCTTCCACCACCATTTTCGGACATGTTGAAGATGTCCCTCTTGGACTCTCTTGTGAGACCCATCGTTCTCTATGGTTATGAGGTTTGGGGTCCCTCCCTGCTCGAGTCGGATTGGGCTTCTATTGAGCGAGTTTAGATCCTTATGCTCAGACGGATCATCAGATGTAAAGAGATTGTTCCTCATAATATCATCCTTGCTGAGTTTGGGGCTCGCCCTTTTAGACTAGAGGTCATCTTTGGTCTCGTCTCACTCTTGCACCGCATCTAGGGACTTTCTGTCTCTTCCACGAGAGAGAGCAACTACATCTACCTTACTTCGCTCTTCCGAGGCCATTGCTCTTTCGACCGTAGTAGTGGCCGTGCTCGCTTTGTTGGTATCTTGGGGGGCTTCTCGTCTCCTTGGATCCCTTGGGATCAACATGGACCGTCTCCCCCCTTTCAGCTACTCCATGGATGCTCCTGCACACCTCCTTCGAGCAAGGAGGACTCTGCACAAAATCATTAGAGACGATATTTATAGACAGTTCATCCAGAGTACTTGGACCAACCCCCGAGATGAGCTATGCCCGAAGATGGCCTTCTATGCCAATCACTTCCTCGAAGTCAACAATGGACTCATCATTCGGCCCACCTATATCTCCCGACATTGGATGCATGTTCCTCGCATCTCCACGGGCCAATTCGAGTTGGCTCCCACAGCTTGGGTCGAGAGCGATCACCAGTTGGACCGGTTTGAGAGGATCTACCAGCTTTGCTCCCTCCAAGAGATTGAGACAGAGGAACACTTCATTTTCCGGTGCCCCATCTACTATGAGATCAGAGAGAGGCTTCACCGTCTGCATTACGTGAACGCCGAACATTCACGACCTTCTTGTGCTATGTTCCACCTAGTTTCGGGGCCGGGGATGACAGGGGAACAGGGGACGTGTTTCCGGGACGGTTTTTCTTAGGCCTTTTTTTAGGGGATGACAAGGGACGACTATTAAAAAATAAGGAAAAATTTAAAAAATATAGGAAATTTCTAATATTCATATGATAACATTGCTAAAGCATTCATCACACACAATATAAAACCTTAATAGATACAATTAGAGTTGAATTGAGATTTCACATAAGATTTAACCTTAAAAATATAGGAAATTTCAAATATTCATATGAATAATCATATAATGATAAGTATAACACATTGATAAACTTAATAAAACATTCATCACACACATCATAAAACTTAAAAACTTTAATACATAAAACTGGAGCTGAATTGAGATTGCACATAAGATTCAAGTTTCATTCTGATAAATGAAATGCCCAAGGGCAACAAAATGTCTCAAACATAGAAAATCAAAATGAAAATATATAGTTGCCCTAATCAAACTCCGCTAAAGTGGCATCAAAATCGACTCGAGTCCGAGTCACTGGAACTATGAGGGGCTGCCTCATCTAATGGAACCCCAACCAATCTCATATGTGCCTCCTCCTCATCAATCTGTGAAGCATCTTCGGGATCAACATCCCATCGTGCGGTGGAGTTTGTGAAGCTTATTTTTTTTTTGATGTTTGTTTAAATGAAAGTGGGGTCCTTGTGGGCCCCCACATTGCTTTACTTTTAATTAAAAGTGTGTGTGTTTTTTTTTAAAATGCGTTTTTAAGGCTGTATGCGTAGGAGACGGCAGGAGGGACGGGCTGGGACGTCCCGGTATGGTCGAGGGACTTCTAGAAGTCCCCTAAACGTACTGGGACGTCCAACCGCCCCTACTATCCCATGTTTTTTTACATGTCCCAAGGACGCTTCCTAAAATTTATAGAGTTTGGGGACGGGAAGGGGATGTTTCCTACCCGTCTCGAGGTTCCGAAATGTCCCCGGTACGGGGACGAGCTAAAAAACATAGGGGACGCGTCCCCGTGGAACGTAATCTTCGTGTATTACGATTAGAGGTGTCTTGCTCTTTATTTATAGGAAGCTCTTAAGCTACGTGACGGGACCCTCCATCTCCTTGCCAGGGAGACTACTACTCGACGTATCACATCTATCTTTGTTGTGCTCCCGGGTGTGAAGGGCACCAAGTGGGGACTTGACCCTAGTGGAGATCCTCAGATTAGATCTGTCAGGACTAGAGGAGCTTCTTCCCAAACCAGAGGTATTCGGACTCAGACGCGGCCAAGGGCCCCTTCTCATAGGCAATACCCACTAGGCTCACTCGAGAGAGCTCGAATTTCCATGGATCATAAAGGCGTCCCGAGACATCTTCCAGTTCCTGACACCAAACATCAGCACATCACCAAATTCTTTCCGACCGGCCTTGAATGACAGCTTGAGAGGGTTGGTGTTGAGGCCTTTCCCTCCACCTCCTCTCGTTTGTACTCCCTTCTTCTGTTTTCTCTCGAGACCTTTTTGGGTTTCCCCTCTGCTTTTGCTTTGCTTTGTATGGTACAGTCCCATTGACCTATTTTTGTGGTCACTTGTTGGACATTTCATATTATTATCTTATCTCGATCTCCTTTATATTCAATTATCGGTTCTTCCTTTTCTTTTTCCACTTCCGATTCCTCTTCTTCTACCTCATCATTTGATATCACTTTTATATAGTGCACTGTCCTTTGGGAAGACATTTATGACCCAATCCCCAAGGATCTCTGCAAGTGAAACACAATTTCTTCCTCCCGAGTTCATTTCTTGTTTCTATCTCCTTGCTGGTTTTAGGCAACTCCTTTTGTTGAAAACCACCTTGCTGAAATGGCTTTTTCTGTTGCCCATAAGGTGCTGGTTTTGGTTGTGTTGTAGGCTGTCCTATAGGCTGATATCTCCTTTTGGGGCTGAAGTCTCCAAATCCAAAGCCTTTTGATGGCTTCTTGTAGAGAGGTAGGGCTGAAAGCTTTCACTAAACCCCTAAGAGATTCAATTAAACCTTCCATGAACAAAACAACCAATCTGCTCTCTGTCACATCAGGTACCATCACGAAAGCTTCTAAAATTCAGCTACATAGTCACTGAATATTGTATGAGCTGAGTTAATTCCCGGAAATGGATTTTTGGATCAATTCAGTCAAATCTTTCTATTAACCTGTCACTAAATTCACCATATGAGTGGACGTGATTGTGTCTTTGTGTGATTAGCCCATGGTACCACCACTCATGTGCTATACCTTCCAAATGAAGGGTTGCAAATTTGATGGCTTCCTCTATCATTGGCCTTGAGTGATAAGAAGGTATCCAGCTTTTGTATCCATGCATGAGTTGTACTCTTACCAGAGCCATCAAAAGTAGGGAGTGACAACTTCCTTAATGCCTGCTGCAAGTCTCTTTGATTAGTTTGTGGGCCCAGTTCAACTCTTGGTCCACTCCTGTTTTTCTTCAGATTTATAAAATTGGTGAGTGATATAGCCTCTCTAATCTCACCTGGAAGTACCTTGTACTCCTCATAGTTGGCAACAATATCATCCACTATAGATGGCTGAATTTCCACCTCTGGAACTACTTCCTCCCTATGAAGGAAGTCAAGTTGGAAGGGCCTAACAATAGAACCGATGGCTGTCCTTTGAGTGTGCTGGTTATTGTTCACCCCTGAAGAACTTCCCTCACCATTTGGAGCTCTTTGCACATTCGTGTTTTGCATGGTGTGGACTAATTGAGCCATCATATCTGCTAAACATTCCTGTCCCTGCACAAGCCTATCGAAACATACATCTTCTGGGTCTCTATTACCCATGACTTCTGGCTATTCTGTAGCTTTCTTTTTCTCCCTTTGGTGGTACCTGACTTCTTTGTCACTACCTTGCATGAAGTTCAAAGCTGCAATTTTTTGTTTTGCTTTTTCCACAAGTGGGAGAAAAATTAGCTCTAATAACCACCGTAGTATCTTTGATAATAATTTCTAACAAATCTGGATATTTTATCAAACCCTAGGGCAGCAGTATAAAAATTTAACTTTTATGACAACAACGATAAATTGATTTTTAATAAAAATAACAAACCCCAATAAAAAAATATATTTTTATTTATTTATTTCAAATTAGCTTTAATGAAAATACCATAATGTCTAAATACAATTATATTTTTTACAACTGTTGAACTAGATGGAAAGATGAACATAAGATAAAAGCACGCAAACCGAGGTTGACTGAAATCGCCCCGACGTGGCGCCCGTATTGTATTTTGTTCCCAAGAGGGACGTACTAGCTGTACTTGTTGTTACGGATGCTAAAATAGCCCTAAATATGTTGCCCTAGCTGAACTAGATGAATATTTGTATTCTAAATGATCACCGCAACCCATGGATGGAATTGCTGTTAGCTTAGGTATGAGGGTTTTCGTTCTCGATCTGTGTGTAAATGAGGGTTTTTGTCCTATATTACTCGATGCGTAAGCAAAAGCTACTTGTAGTGTTGGCTAGATTTTATGCACAACATAAAACCTAGGCAGTCATGAGATAAATCTCCCTCATTTAACGGCGAGGCTCCCGTGTAAGATGTTTTTCAATCTGTTAAGTATGAATCCTAGTAACTATTTGTAGGGGGTTTTACTTTAATGGTAAAATTCATGAACCATAGCTTAACAATTCTGCAACAAGTAAGCAATTGTTTATGAAGTATTTGTAGAAGGGGGAAATAATAGAATTTGGGAAAGAAGAAAGGAAGATATGTAATTCAACCAATAGTTTTCAGAGTTGGTCTCATACACATAGATTAAATAAACAAGTAGATCTCACAATAATCACAGTAAAGGAAATGAATAACTTCTAACCTAAATCTTAGATAACACAAAGTTTATCTAAAAATTAAAATAGAAGAAAGAAGCAAAGCACCGTAGACACAAAGTTCTCCGGAAATCCACCTTTTATTCAATTCCCCAACTTTCACAGAAATAACAGCACAAAGTCTGAAGACTCGAGAATGCTCTAGAAAAATTGTGATCCTTTAACCCGTAGGCTCTTCCTCTATTTATAGTGTATAGAGAGCAATTACAAATAGGAAGCTTTCAATGAATTTCCACATGTGGAAACTATGAAAAGGGGAAGCAACTGGCAGTATTCTCCCCTAGACTTTCTCTTTGCATGACATGCATGCCTTACAACTGAAAATAAAACTTTCTATTATGCATGTTTGCCACCTATTTCCAAGTAATTGACTTCTTTCAAGAATCAAGTAACGACTTTTAAACCAATCACTTAAATTTTACAATTTAATTGATTACTCAATTACTTTGTCGGAGAAAATAAGAGAATAAGAAGAAAGAGGAGAAAAAATTAGAAGAAAGTTCTGCAACACTCCCAGTCTTGTTCTTCTTCCATACTCTGCATGCGGATTCAACTTTTATTGCACCTCTGCCTCATGAATGATCTGAATGATATCTCTGCATTGAATCTGAGATGCTTTTTCTCTCATATGCTGTTGAATCCTTTCCTTTGATTCTCACCAAACTGGATCTGGAAGTAGCTGACTGAGATTTGCTTCTGAATCAACCTTTGTCTGAGATTTTTTTAATTTCTGCTAGAAGACCTTGCAAATATGAGAGCTGGATCTATTTGTGTAGAACCTGCAATTTCTCCTTCTGATTCTGAAGATATATTCAATGTATCTGACATTGACTTTGCCTTCTTTTCACCAATATGAGCACCAGTGAAGTATTCCTGCAAATAATTCAGACAAGTATGCAGTCCATAACATGAATATCTAATTTCTTCACCGAGATCTGATTATAAAGCCTGCTGCCCTCTATTTTTAGACTTTGTTTGCATGCCAAGCAAGCTAAAAATATTATTTTATTCACCTGTGCACTCACATCAACATGCAGATAGCCAGAATAATAAAAAGGAAGCCTTTCCAACCCTAGGCGCCAAAACTAGATGCTTCCCGACAATTAAAAGAAATCAGCTTTTAGGCATTTAGTTATGCCAGAATGGGTCACACTTTTTGGCTAATGCTTGCGTGAAATACATGAAAGAAGGGCAACGTTAAACTTCAACCTGACGGGAAGCTCCTTTTTTACGTTTTTCAACCTCGTCGAAACTCCTTTTTATGTTTTTCACTTAAGTGAAAACATAAAAAACATGAAGGAAGGGCAGCGTTAAACTTCAACTTGCCAGAAGCTCTTTATTTTACGTTTTTCACTTAAGTGAAAACGTAAAATTCCATCTTGTTGGGCAACTCCAATTTCAACGACTTGCACAAGGACTTGCTTCTATGTTCTGCGTGGATATTCAAATGGAAGGGCAACTTTGAAAATTGCGACTGGCATGAAGACTGCATTTCTTTCCATTTTTGGATTTTCGGTGAAGAAAACACAAGGACAAAATAAAATTTGCCATTTTTGGAAAGGGTCCGGAAGATGTAGTAGCAAAAACTTGCAAGTGCCATAACTTTCACTCCGTGGCTCTGTTTTAGGTGCCGTTTTTTCCAAAAGTGCATATTTTCTCGAGCTCTACGCATTGGTGGCAATATTTTCCTTATTTTCATAAAATCCATTATTGCACCTTTTTGAATCAAGCAACCTCTTACAATCTCCTGAAGGAATCCTGAGTTTTGGTCACCTATAGACAAATTAGTCAGCAATTAAAAACACTGGATAGCTTTTCAAAACCCTAGGCTCGGGAAAAGGTTTGAAGAATAAATAGGCTACGGGATTGCTAGACGAAAAACGGAGAAAACCAAAACACGACAAAAAGAAAGAAATAAATAAAAATGAAAAACTTGCCAGAAGTCACAGAGACAATTGCTCGAAAATAACTTGCCAATTAACTAATCTGTAAAAACTCATCCTGTGAATGCTCCATTCAGAGATGAAAGAAATACTTTGGCATGGAAATCCACGATGGGGTTTAACTTCAGCACAAACTATTTTAAAAGAACTTTATTTATTTAATAAATAAATAAATAAAATGTTTTCAGACAAAACCTGGCGAAGGGATAGAGTGAGTTTTAGCATGTGGGTATTTGTCGAATTTGGCTTTTATGACTCTTTGGGGATACCTTAAAGCAATGGAGACAACTACAAGCAAAACAAACACAAAACAGACCCGTTACTTTGAAAAGAACGATTTTTTTAAAGGGGTAGTCCCAGATTTCAGGGTGAAATCTCAGGGACACCATGTAGAAAATGAAGTAGTTGATAAATTTCCAAGATGAATCATAATGAAACCCCAAAACTGCTTTTATAATTTTTAAATGCCTTCTCCAAGGGTGGTGCCACCTTTAGAGTCACATGCATGCTCAATAAACAATTAAAAATTATTTTATTGCATCTCCAATGTTGGCGCCCCATCCTAAAATAGAAGCTTGATGCTCATGCAACACCTCTATCTTTGGCACCCCATAATAGAAGTTCTTTATTTTATTATTATTCTATCTTTGGCACCCCATAATAGAATTTCATCATTTTATTATTATTTTATTCCACCTCTGCTTTTTGGACCCACTTATTGAAATATAATTTAAGTGTCTTTTTCTAATTAAAATATAAAAGTACCTTTGGAACACCTAAATTAATTTATTTCTCTCTTTAATTCCCCTTAGCCTACGGGAAATGAAACGAATAGGCTTCAGGTATCCAAAATCAATTAATTCTGAAAAGGGGACATTACATAACTATTTTCAAATTGTAGGTGAGTTGCTACTGAATAAAACTGTGCATGCGATTTTTATATCAACGTTTGAATCATGCTCCGTGATCCATCATTAAGATGAGAATAGAATGAGTTTAGATTGCAGACTGAGGCATCAATTTAAGATGTTAGCCTTGAAGAGCTACGATGTTGGGCAGTGGAACATAGGAGAAAAATTTATTAACTATTTTGAAATTGTTTATTGCTTACTAAATTACCTCCCATGTTAGGAGAAATTTCTTCAAAAGTAGTAAATGGCCCTGGATTGGCATTCAGAAAGATCCAGGAATCAATTTTCAAATTTTGCATGTTGTCTGATAGTGTTTTCTGCTTCTATGATTAAAATTTATGATGCATTAACTTCAATGGTATCAATCAATTTGCTAAATTTCTTAAAGCACCATTTGTCTTAAGCTTCTTGGTATATTTCTGCGATATAAATTTTTCACATACGTGGTAAACTGGGACAAGGCTCTTTACTGACTCTTTGATACCTAAACTAGCAATTAGTGACAGGTATGTTATGTAAACATATTTACCAGAAATGAACATTCCTTGCAGGTCTTGTTGTCCCAGATGTTCCATTGGAAGAGACACAAATGCTGAGGGAGATCTCTGCTCTGAACAAAATAGAACTCGTAAGTCTGGTGTTGCAATTATCTATTTTCTGGTTGGTGTTTGAGTGAAAAACTGCAGAATATAACTGTCATCCTTGCCCATATCTTCTATATAAAGATTTATGTCTAGATGAAGAGAATTTTGAAAGAAATTACTTCCCTCCATTGTCAATGAGTCTGGAAATCTAGATCCGTTTGGTAGGGAAAACAAATTCAAAACTCTGGAATTCTTCTAAATGTTTGGAAAATGGTCTGGAATATTAAAATGTATATGTAGAGATGCAGAAATATAATTTTATAAACATGCAATTTGACAATATTACATATTACCATAAAATGAGGATAAATATTAAACACTAAATAAAGTAAAATGTTAATAAATAATATATTCAAATTGTGCATATAATTTAAAAAATATGCAAATTTGATGAATTCAATGAAGAAATTAACAACATATATGATATAACTATAGAATAAGGGTTACTATTAAACACAATATTCAAATTTTACATATAATTTTGTAAACATGCAAAATTGACAAATTCAATGAAAAAATTAATAACTATAATATGAGGATTAATATTAAACAGTATATAAAATGAAATGTTAATATATTCAAATTTCACATATTATGTACTAGATAAAAATTTTAATTAATAGAAAAGATCACCAAAAAAACAAAAAAAAAAGTGCTGATCCGGACCAAACTTATCAAGGCTGGCCAAAAGTGCAATTCAGCCAGATTTGGTAACAATGCCTCATTCCCTCACCAAAACAGCAAGATTTTCTAGCTGCTGTTAATGGGTGTGGCGAGGATGCAGATGTTCGTACTCCAATCCACTCCCCCAAACCCAGGCCTCCCCAATCCCACTGGTTGGCTTCTGATTCTTGCAAATTCAGGTCAAGATGGCCCCAGCCACCCTTCTGATGCAAGGGAATATGTTAGAATATGCAAAGAGAAGAAAAAAGACAGAAGGCAAACTGCACTGTCTAAATGACGAACAGGCAGAGTGTATTTATTGATGAGAGAGGTGGTTATACAGTTACCAACCGAGCAACTACATAACTGTTTTACATGCTATATAATGTGCTATATTTTAACACCCTCTTAATGACTAAACCGAAACAAGACAAAGCTTGTCCCGAAATTTTACAAATATCCTAAAGCCCATATGTTTAGTCATTACATCTACAGACTGTGCCATAAGTTGTACTTTAAAATCAGCAGTCCTTAATTGTGATGCAGTTGTCGAATGAAGACGAACCACAACACAAAAATCTGGTCCCATGAACAAAAGATATGGCAAGTGGTCCACTGGTTCTCTGTTTCGTGATTCATTGACCAGTGATGAATCACCAATGGCTGAGAGTGTCAGCCCCATCTCCAGAGTGCTGAAATCGAACCTCGAAGATGTGGATTAAAAATTTATTCCAGTGCTAGTGTAGCTCGCTGAGTCTCAGTATAAAGACTCAATTATCCTGTGATCAACGTCACCTCGATCACGTCCTTGCACCACCATGTAGTGCTCATCCAACTTTTTCAAGAAGAGGAATGTGACCATCTGTGCAGGAGTTAGAACCAACTCCTCAATAGTAGGAGAAATAACCATCTCCGTCTCAGCAGTGGTCTCCGTCTCAACAGGAGAAATAACCATCGAAATAACCATCTCCGTCTTATCTATTTGCTCATCTATCCCCCTCTGTTGGGAAAGATCCTTCACAACACAATGAGCAAACTGTTCATGCTCTATTGTCCTTCGAGCAAGAACCTCTGAGTGAATGGCTGGGCATGCCATCTCACCATGCACCGTCAATGCATCTGGAATAGTGGAGTCTCCGTCCACAACAAATTGTTCTTCTGAATGAGGAAATCCATCCTCCCAAGGCATGTCCGCCTCCCGCACATCCTAAATGGTGGAGCTGTCCTCCACACGTGCATTCATGTTGATCACAGCCGGATCAACAAGCCGATACTGACCACCCACCCCAATACCAAGGGCAATTATCCGTCTCTGTTTCACATCAGAGACAACACACTTCTTTCCACATAAATCCACAGAAATATTGGGATTTTCAGTCAATTGACGAATAGATAGAAGATTCTTTTGTAAAGAAGGTACATATCTAACATTCCGTACCAACAATTTATGAGCATTATTCAATACAATGCATATATCTCCTATCCCTTCTACTGCAAGCGATTCTCCATCAGCAAGTACTACTGATTCAAAACAAATATTTGCAGTAAATGAAACATACCAGTCCCTACGACATGAAAAGTGTGCAGACGCACCAGAGTCAATAATCCAGCAACTGGTACCACTATCATTTGAGCATGATGTCGTAAGACAGTAAAGAGCATACTCGTCATCCGAATCCCGTTCTTCTGCAACTGCTGCCACATGTTCCTCTTTACATGGCTTTTTGTTCTGCTTCGAAAGATCATACATCCGCTTTTGACAATCCCTCTTGAGGTGCCCAACCTTGTGACAGTAATAACATGTGACCTGATACCGAGTGGAAGATTCACCAGAGTGACGTTTCCACTTTCCCTTTGACTGAGTGACAAGAGCACTCTCTGCATGGTCACAATTAGATTCTGCCTGAAGTTGTCTCCGTTCCTTTTGCAACAGGTAGGAACTCACCTTGTCAAACGTGAGTGTTTGACTTTCAGCCATTAAATGGAGTGCCTCCACAAATGACTCATACGAAGAAGGTAAGCTGTTCAAAACCAGAGCCACCATATCATCGTCATCCACCTTTTTATTGATGGAAGATAACTGGTCTCGGAGGTCTTTCATCCGAAGTAGGTGCTCAGACAGCGATCCACCTTCTTGTAACCTCACGGAAAATAGCATATTTTTCAGGTATAAAACCCGACTCTTCTCTGACGTCTGATATTTATCCCTCAGACTAGTCCACAACGTGCTTGCCACAGTGGCATTCCGCACTTCCGGTATCAAATCATCCGACACCGATAACTTGAGAAGCAATAACGCTTCCTTATGACGTTTGTCATAATCTTCGAAGTTCGTCGCTGGTCGACTTTCATCACCCTTGATTATTTTATCACAATCCCGAAATTCCGCAACCGTTAAAATTTTATGACTCCAAACATTGAAATTTGTGCCCGTTAACTTTTGTGTCTCCGGCAACGTCAAGTGTGATATATTTGCCATTTTATTATTCCAAAAGAACGGTAATAATAAAATAATAGTTTTCCCACACTTAATAAAATAATACTTAGTCCACCAAGTATTACTTATTCCACCAAGTAATATTAAATGTAAAAAACCTTCGAACTGCGCTTGAACTATATTAATAAATATTATGAAGCATGGATGAATACCTTTGTTCGAAAAATAATATTATTTGTTGCCCTCACGACTTGCTAATGCCGCCATGACTGTTGACGTTTTTGTTTGGTCTGGCCACACAACTCCACGTTTTTCTTTGCATGCAACAAGATTTGCGACTGGGTTCGTATCCTTTCTGCCCCGCGATTTTCACGATTCTGTCCCGCGCGCCTCTGTCCTGCGCTGCATATTCTGTCCCGCGTCTGTGTATTCTGTCCCGCGTCTGACCGCGTCTCCCTCGTCTGCGCGATTTCCACGATTCAGGCTTCACGTTTTGCTTTCAACTGGTCACGTTTTCCTCTTGTTTGCTTCAGCGATGCCTTTCACGATTCTGCCGACTGGTGCATATCTGCCCACGTTTTCTCTCGAGTTGCTTCAGCGACTTCCTCCAGCGATGGAAATAACTCTAGTTTGTGCCCTACCAGGGCTTCCCCAAACTTCCAGTTCGTGCCTGTTGACAAGGCTTCCTCGAACTGCGAACCAACCGCTCTGATACCAATGTTAGAATATGCAAAGAGAAGAAAGAAGACAGAAGGCAAACTGCACTGTCTAAATGACGAACAGGCAGAGTGTATTTATTGATGAGAGAGGTGGTTATACAGTTACCAACTGAGCAACTACATAACTGTTTTACATGCTATATAATGTGCTATATTTTAACACCTCCCACCTAGATCTCGCTTGGAAGCTTTAAAGATGAACAGTAGTTTGGGAAAACTCTATACAATCATACAGTCTTATTGCTATCCAGTGACGTTTTGTACAAATGTGAGCATACTACTTTATTAAATAGCAGCATGGAAGCTAAGTACTGTTTTTTAAGCTTCCTGCTCTTGTACTTCTATGTAGTTCTTGTTTAGTTTTCTGTAAATCTTGTTTCTTAGTATTAGGAGATTGTAGTTTGTTGGTTTGCTTTTTTTAGAAAGTTTGGGTTGGGTTTTCAAAATTGTAAAATCTTAGCTTTTCTATCCTCTTACTTTGTGTATCACACTTCTGTCTGTTTTTGGTCTTCATCAGAGGAAGTGTTCTTATGTAATCTTTCTGTTTTGTATCAATACAGTTTAAACTTTTTTCAAAAATGTAAACGTTTTGAGGTTCTTTCATCACTTCTCTTGTTTTGATATTTGTTCTGTTTAAAAACAATTACAGCAGATGTAGCCCTGATAGGTTTGTTGAGAGGATAAATCATGGTAGTCATACCTCTCATACACTGTTTATAAATAAACAGCGAAAAAGGACACTAAGGGTGAATGGGAGTGAGTGGGGACGGCTGCAATCAAGATCAATGAGGATTTTGCATCATGAAACACTTCTGAATTTATTACATGAATTTATAACCATATCTGTGCAATGGTTTGGAATTTTGGGTTCAAGAGTTTTCATTAGGGCAATTTTGCATAATATTTGATTGATTTTGAACATAAGATAAAAGTATCCAATATGAATCATGCCAATTCAAAGGACATTTGAAGATCTTTTTATGTGCTGTAACAATGAAAGGCAAATCATTCTGTCAGACAATGAAAATAATTTGGAGTTATTGGCAATTTCTGTGGCCCTTACCTTTACTAACATGATGGCTAAGTTGACTATTTATTTTAAAGATGTCTTTGTGGATGCATAGTGCATAAAATACTAAACAAAAATGCCATGTAACATAAACTATAAAAGTGCAAACACACCATAAATTTTCAAACACACGCACATGGCCATAGAATTGTGTTAATCTAGCTATAGAGTACCATCGCAAATAAAATATAATTAGCTTCTTAATGCCAACCTCCGTAGGATAGACAGTTTATAGATACCTTGGTGATATGATTCCTTTGGGAGAAGGCTCTTTTAAATTGTTATTTAAAATCGCGTAATTATCTACCATTGACCATTACTTCTAACTTGTGTCTGCAGTATATCCATATTTCAAACATACTATTTATTAATATAGAACGGGGTTGTCATGCCGTAAGCACTAGAGTTGATAGTATGACTCTCTTTCAATCAAGGTTATTCTTCAAATTGCATGGCCTTTGGAAGATTTTTTCATGGGATCTAATGTATAATGCTTTCTTCATTAAGTGATCCAATAAATGGATGTAATTTTGCTGCAAGCAATTGTACCATTTTTTGTTCATATTTTTTTAATGAATAATTCTTTATATTAGATAGTTAGTGCCGTTGACTTCTGCAATAATTTATTGTATTTTTATGAGTAACCTGAACTTCACATTTAGTTCTCACACGAGTTTCAATGGTTCTGAAGTAATAGGGATAATTCGTGCAATTTGAGCAAGGATTGAGTCTTCAATGTATGAAAAATTGTCTCTCTTTTATCTTTTCCCACCATGAATTGATATATAATAAAATGTTACTTGTGATTACACAATGCAAAATCTTGCTATTGTTAATTTTTAAAAATTTATGGCAAAGTTGTTTTTCTTTGTTGAATTTTTCAAGGTGCTCTTCACAACTCCAACAACTCCAACAGAGAGGATGAAAAAAATTGTTGAAGTATCAGAAGGCTTCGTATATCTTGTAAGTTTGTCTTTTTAGAGATAGTGTCCATACATTGAATGAATGTGCCATTAAGGAAAGAGTGAAGTAAGTTTTGCATACAATTCAATTTATATAAATACTGTACTTTTAATGAGAATATGAGAAGAGTATCGTACACGCAAGTAGAACACCAAGTTTAAGGTGGACACCAAGTGCGTACAAATAATGGGCAATGTTCGAGAGTATATGCAACAATACACTAGTTATCCCATTGAGAGCAAGTGCTCTCGATGTATAGGTTTCGCATAAAGCATGCACAAGTACTTTTCAACTAAATATAATTAAACTCATGTAATATCAACATCTTCGGAAAACTTAATTATGTCTTGGCAAAAATTATGTTCATAGCAAATAAAAGCATACCAGTCGAATTCATATGTTTAAAAATACATTTGATAAGCTTTAGAGTCTATACAACTCCTAGAATAATGAGGACATCTCACTTCAATCATTTGTGATTGTATTCAGATACTTTGGTTCGACGTTTAATGCTTTGATTAAACTCCTAGTCACATACTCTTTGTAGTCATATGTTATTAGTTACTAGGTCCCTTTTACCCTACTACTTTTCTATTGTAATGGTTTTACTCTTGAGTTCCATTGACCTCCTTTGGTCATTCGTAGACATTAATATGATTTAATTCTTTGTATTTTTCTCTGAAAGCTGATCATGGACTTTCATAAGCATCCTGTAAAGAACGAATTTTTAATCATTTATCATAAAAAGCTTAGCATTATATCAGTGAAAATAGTTTAAGGTATCTCAATATGTGTCATTAACAGAAGCCCAAACTTTATATAATATAGGTCACTTTATTGTTATTAATTCCTCTTTATATATATTGGATGGTGCCCAGTGCATACTCATACCAGAATAAGCTATACACCCATGTCTCTCAGGCAGATACAAATGCAAAAACTTCCAAAATTCTAAGTAGGAAATTGTTTTGGCTACATAATGAGGGCCATTTAAAAGAAAGAAACCCATTTTAATCACCTTGGTGTCTTTTGTCCTCTTTCAACCCATGGATGGCATAAAATCTTTACACAAATAGAAGTTGAACTGATTTCCAAACAAGACAATGATCTTCCAAAAGCTTGTTTGAAAGTCTAAAGGGTTTTATTTTACTTAAGCTCAATGTAATATACATTAGAATGATCTGCATAGAAAACTTAACTAAATCTGCAGACCAATTTATTGCCTGAAGAATTGAAATCACCATTAGATGAAACTCACAGCTCCAGTCTAATATTAGAACAGAAGCTAATGATGAACTGTAGAAGGTCCTTTGAATCAAAACATCATTTTCATAGATCATATGGAGCAATACCACAGCTATCAAAACGTCTGAAAGTCATACCGTCTCAAATTGCCAAAAGAATTTCAACTCCTTTTTATTCTTGAAAACATCATTACTGAAGTTAGAATATTTTGATTATGCACATCATCAAATGATGTGTCCTTAAAGTCTCTTGTATTGCATCAGCAAATTTAGGTATATAACATGAACTCCTTTCCCAATTATATGCTCAGAGATGTAGATAGATGGACTTTTTGGGTGCCTTAAAATAGCTATTTTATTAGCCGAGAGGCACATAAATGTCCCAATCCAAATAGATCATATTAAAGATACAATGAAAGCCTATTATATAATTCTGATCTTAAAACATCATTTTTCTAGGAAGCAATTCAAAGTAGAAAAAATCAATCTAGCCATCATAGATGATTTGAAGACATATATCCCACATAGCTCAATATTACATATCTCATTATTATCAAATATCGAGATAAAGCATTTTCTACAATCCTTCACTGTCCTGTTCAGCAAATGCATCAGCCTCTTTACAATTAACAAGAACCAAGATAGCCTTGGAGGAACATCACAAGAGAAAGTGGGAGTGCTTTAAGGAGCTTCCACATATGGTTAACCATTTTCTTTAGTATTTGTAAAACACTCACATTGTTTGATTAGGCATCTTTGTTTTATGTGTGGTCAAGGTTCATTTGTTGTTTGGCCAGCCTATGTTATAGTTCTTCAGCTTACATAGTCTTGCTTAGCCAGACTTAGTACACAGTCCCTTAAAATCATAGTTACCAAGTCCAGAAATCTGAATCCATTTGGGAGGGCAAAAACCAGAAAATTGGGAACTCTTGAAAAGGTTTGGAAAAGTTCGATGCGTAATATATACATACTATATACGAGAATAAATTAAAAATATGCAAAAATTGACAAAAATGTTAATATATTAAAACTATTAATAATGCAATATAAAATGTTAATATATTTAATATTAAGTAATATTAAAGGGAGCTGGGTATCTTCTTATTGCAAGAAAAGATTAAGTATTTTTTTTGGAAAAAAAACAGGGCCGATTTGGACTGAATTTATCCGTGCTGCTTAAAAAATCTGGATCCAGCTGGATTTTGTGCAGATCCGGCCGGATTTGGTAACTAGGCTTAACATTGGGTGGTGCATTTACCTTCATGTTGACTATTGTGCCTGTTACATTATTTTTCTTCTCTTTCAAAATATTGTTTTGCTTTGTGTGGGACACACATGCTGAATGAAGTTCTGCAGGATTGTTTTCTTGATCATGACATTGGAAGTGAGCTTTCAAGGTTTCACTCTCCTTTTCAGAGTTTACATTTCTTCCACATTAATCTTTAAAGTCTCCATGCTCTTCTTTTTCCTTGACTCAAGTTTCTTTTTCAGTCTCAGAAAGTGCAGCCCAATCTATAAAGTATTGATCTAAAGTTTGTATTCTTTGCACCAAGGCCATATTTTTTTGTACTAATTTATTCTGCCTCTCCAGTGCTATATTGTATTCTCGTTCTTAATTCTCCAGTGTATGAATAATAATTGGCAGCTTCTGCTGCTAACTTATCTAACTTTGCCATGTGCTGCAAAACTGCGGAAATTTAAGCACATGAGCCATAAAATGGTGGAATCCTTGGTTATAAATTTATCTTCTTTATTTATTGATATTGTAAAGTGCATGCCACAAGAAGTCACAACCAATTGTGATGATCATTTTTTCCATCATCAGTTCTAATTGTGGTGTAAAACTTTCCATCTGAATGATGTTATTTGTGTATTCCTCTTCATTTGTTCAATTTGACCTAACACCTAATCTATATTTTCATCTCAAAATCACCTCTTTGCTCCATGACAACTCCTTCAAATTCTTTGTATCTTGTGCCATAGGAGATAGTGGTGGTGATGGTTTTGATTACCACCCTTGTTTGTGAGCTGGGTGGTTTGGGTTTTGGGATTATAGAGGTATTAAACTTCTGAACATATTGTACAACATTTTCAAATTTACTTGTTAAGGAAATAGTAGGGTTCATGTTCCCACATATCTCTAATGTTTGCAACTCATCAAATCTATTGTGGATTGCAGGTTTCTGTGGGTATCTTCCAATATTGTGAAATCTAGTTACCATTGTGGGAGATCTTCCAAGATTGCGATGGAGTTGTTTGTGACATTGCTCCTATCACAACCACTTATTTATGTTTCCAGAGGATATCCTCCGGAATGCCAATATTGTTTGTCAAGAAGTCCTCTTGCATTGATTGTCTCTTTCTTGTTGGTGTTATTGAAGCTAGTACAACATTTATAGACACATTTCTTGTTCTGAGTCTCCACGATCGATTCCTTATCCGTTGAATCATAGTTCAAAAAATTGTAGTCACAAATTAATCAACGATCCAAAAATTGACCAGAAATAGGGAATCAACAACTTATCGACATTACTCAATAAATTTACTACTTTAAAAAGCATTTAAATTCATAAAATAAACTAAATTAAATGTAAAACATTGTTGAATGACATGAGAAGTGAATGTACAAAATGCCATAAGTATATTTTTTTAAATTTTAACCAAAAAAGAGTACAAAGTTACAAACTACAATGCTCATAGAGTCATGAATTTTGAAATATCAATATACATATTACATTTCATTAGGTGCACCTAAAATAAGTTTTTGTGGCTTCCTCATGGAAGTGGAAGGTAAAGATTCCTCCTCTGCAACACCAACATCATCATCCACAAAAATATCATCTGGATCCTCACCAACTCCTAATGCCTCTTGATGTTATTGCTTCTTTTGTCTCCCTCTCCAAATTTGTTATCTCCTCTGCGTAAACATGGGCTCCACATCATCAACAATTTAGTCATCATATGGATCGATCTCATCCAATGTTTTAAAAATCGGAACCGGACTCGGAACCGGTCGAGGGTTGGACCGGACCGAACCGGACCGGTTCAAACTCTATGAACCGGTTTACTAAAAAACACATAAAAATTACATTTTTAAAGAAAACAATATATTTGAAAAATTAGAAACCATGATTCCAACAATTACACACAAAATATGCAAAGTTTGCTCATGTATATAGTGATAGTTGGAATGCTCGCACTCAGCAAATACTCGGCAGGCCCCAAAAAAAAAAAAAAAAACTCGGCATTATTTGGCTAGAATGCTCGTCGAGTTTTTTGGAAAGCTATCCAAGATTTTTTAATTACTAATTTGTCTACAGCAATCGTAGCTCATGATTCTTTCGAAGATTACAAGAAGTGCTTGGTCCAAAAAGGTGCAAAAATGGATTTTATGAAAATAAGAAAAATATTGCCATCAACTTTGCAGTAGAGCTCGAGAAAATATGCACTTTTAGAGAAAACGACACCAAACGGAGCCACAAAATGAAAGTTATGGCACATGCAAGTTTTTCTTTGCTACATCTTCCCTGGACCCTTTCCAAAAATGGCAAATTTTATTCTATACTTGTGTTTTTTCACCAAAAATCCAAAAAAGGAAAGAAATGCTATCTTTACATGACTCGGCCGGTTCAGGATGAAACCGGACCGGTTTGACCGGTTTGGGCTAAAACCGGTCAACCGATCCGGTTTACTAAACGGTTCGTGCTTTAAAATGTTAAACCGGTCAAACCGGCCGGTTCCGGTTCCGGTTTGACCGGTTTTTAAAACACTGATCTCATCTATGTCAATTGCATCATAACTTTGTACCCCCTCCACTTGTCTTACACGAAGACGAACATCAGTATGAATATAAGGTCATTGAGGTGTTGTGTTGTCAACTTGTTGCACTTCTTTGTGTGAACAATTTTGAATCTGCTCCAATTACATTCACATCCATAAAAGCTACACAACTGAAACAAAATGTGTATGGCTAGCCTTTGAGGATTTGGTGTTTTTGCTCCATAATTTTCCCACCAAACATTTGCAAATACGACATTTATAATTTTGTAAGTCAACTAAGCTTGAATAAATGAAAGAAGTCTAGTACTAGTAAGGATTATCTACGAGTAACGAGACCAAAAATGACTCAATTTACTTTTACTTAGTAGAGACTTCTCTTAATGCATAAAATCGAAGAAAAGAGTCTCCCCGTTGCATTCTTGTAAATTTGCAATTCCTCAATAATTGTATCTCTAGTGTTGTCATCAAGGATCATCCTCTCTATGCATGTATTGAGGCCATCCATAACCTCCCCATTGGTCTTAAATGAATCCGAATAGAAAACATTAGGATGAAAGTAGTAGGTCGCTGCATGAATATGTTAGTGGAGTGTCTTGTTCCATCTCCAATCAAATATGAGCCAAATGGGTTCGTGTTTTCTTTGATTTTGTTCATAATATTTAGATATGGCCTCCTTCGCCATGTTCATAGCCTCATTCAAATAACCCATTGAGTTTTTCTCCCCACCCACCAATTGTAGAACTCGAGCGAAAGGCTTTGAAACCTAAAACAAAATAATACACAACTTTAAAATTAAAATTAAGAATTTATATTTGTAACAAATAAATGATAAATTAACAAATAGCTAAGTTTAGAACCTTAATGATTTCTTTTATTCGCTTTACTTACATATCATCAAAAATAGTCTGCGTGATCCTTTCCCCTTTGGCCTTCCTAAAGCAAAGGGAGACTCCAACCATCGATGAATCACAAACATTTGCTTAAGGTATGTTTGTGAGGCTACAATGCTTTGCATTGTTATGAAGTTCTGCATGGCGAATCATGTGACTCCCAATCACACAATTTCCTTTCTATTGGTGTGTTCTCTCATCAAGTTTAACACCCAAGTGTGATTGTAGATGAACTTGGTATTATTTTTTGCATCTTCAACCACATTTTTCACCCATGAGAGTTTTCCCATGTCTCCTAGTAAGAGATACAAACAATGGGATGTATAAGGCATCCAAAAAAGTGTAGGGTGCGTCTCCTCAAGAAGTCTTCCTATTGCTACATATGCCGCCACATTGTCTGTCACAACTTGGACGACATTCTTTACGCCCACCTATTTCATCACCTCGTCCAGTGTATCACACAAAGTGTTTGCAGTTTTCACTTAGTGGGAGGCATCAATTAACTTCAAGAAGACCGATTGCCCACTTGAAGCCACTAGGAAGTCAATGTGCACTTTTTCCCATTCGTCCACCCATCAAACAAAATGGTGCAACCTTTTTATTTCCATACCTTGTTTTGCTCTTCTATAAGAGTTTTTGAATGTTTGATGGAATCCTCCAACAATAGGCCACTCAAATCATGGGGAGTAGAGCCTTGAACCCCTTTTTGACAACGGTCAATGTAGTGACCAAATTCTCCCGATATGGACTTTTAGCATCATTGAAAGGAATGTTATTACGCCAAGGCTTTCTAAAGTATATATAAGCGCAACCTCTTGAATTTGACACAGACATAATACAAGTCGTATCAACGCAAGATCGAATGGTTCAAGCATTTCAAAAACAAATCCAACGGTTTAGGCGGTTCACGTGTTCTATGAATTTTATGAAAAACGAGTTGACTAGGTGTTCCATTGATGCCTCCACGATCTCCTCAACACTCGACCAATTCATTCTCTTCCACATTTTTCCACTCTTTCACTCCCATGCCAATCTTCAACTCCTCTGCGATTAGAGCCAAGTCCGCAAACCGATCGGAATGCGAGAGGCCACACAACCATGGGTGCTCCTGCTGCGATGTTCTCCACCATCAAATTCCACATGCGGTGCGTTAAAAATTCCCCCGTCGACTTGTGAAATAAAATCTCAATCTAGGGTGCCCAATTCCTCACAATGAAAGCCCGCTCTTGTATGCATTTCTCATACCTTTATGATTAAAACTTGCATATCCAATCCGATCGCACTTCGTGGAAAAATTGGCACTTTGTCAAATTCCGAGCACCCACGAGAAAGGCTGGCATTGCGCTCCAGTCCCTCCATGATATCTCAGATTTGTGAGGGAGAAAGAGAAGACAAGACTAAATGAAACATAGACAACTAATGAGGGTGCTTGCCTATCTAACCATCTCATGCATTCCATATCTCGCTTCGATTGTAAGCATTTCTCGATTCTCAGTATCATTGAAGAATTCCTGCTTTGAAGAAGAGGACCGATTGCCCACACAAGCTTCCCCATAAACCAATTGCTCTTTTCCCTCCTTGATGAGTTCGATTCCAATGCGTAGGTGGTGTCTATGATGCTACCCTTGGCAGAGTCCTAAAACAAATCTTTGGCGGTTTAGAAACTCAAGATTGTTTCGGGAAAGCACCGCTTCACTGATATGTTAACAGGGGACAACGCCGTTGCAGGTTTGACCATATGCTTCACCATAGGGAAAAATAAGTGCCACCGGTTCTAAAGACATAGCCAGGAACTCTATATTTGGTAGTCACGGTCTGAGCCCATCCCATTACCGTAGCGTAGACCATCGCCACTTTGTTTTTGTTTTGAGAGAAAATAGAGCGCACAAGGCGGTCAAAATGAGGGTGCATGACATCATAACTTCAAATAAAGGAATTAGATGCATCGGAAACATATGATTATCTCTATCTAAATGTAAAGATAAACTTGATTATATAGTTTAAAATCTAATTAGCTATGTAATTATAAGAACATTTATTTGAAAATGTGTTATCTTAGTGATCCTTTTGGAAAATTGTAATATTACCTGTATGAGTTCCATAGATGTGACCTATATTTTATTAATAATATTTAAAGTTATTGAATTTCCTATGACCTTACTATATGTGTCGAAAATTATTCTTTATAAACCATGTTTTTCTTTCTTAAATATTCCATTCACGTCTTTGCCTTATCTAACAAAAAGTATATATAGGGGGCGACATGTTGTTGGTTATGACACCACCTGTATAGACCGTATCAAACACAAAATTGGATGGTCCAAGTGCTTTAAAGAATAGGATTCGACGGTTTAGGCATTTAATAGAGCATGTGGATATTTCCAAAGTATTTGGACTCAAAGACTTTCTCAGTTAGTAGTTACGGATTATGCCAATATTTTGTGGGTCGCGACAAATATAGAAACCACCCACAATTAAAGTTGACAATAAGCAACATCATAGTGGCACCAACACACATCTCTGAAAATCTGAGTTGGGTCCGCATTCACCTACGTGTGTTTGACGTTTGTTGTTAATGTCATCAAAATATAGTTCGGGTCTCTGTCATGTCATCAGAATGAAGCAATTTTTTAACGGTGAAGTGTGGTGGTGATGGGGTTCGTTGAGGAAAACATGTTGGCAGTTGAGCCGAAAGTGGTATTTTCTCCCATTATCGCACACCATATGAGATTTGGTTATTAGTTGTCTTAATTTTTGCATGTTGCAGCATGGTTTAAATTTGACGGCCACTGTGCATGCTAAACAATTTTAGCCGACAAGAAAATTTAAAGCTTGACCTTCAAAAATGCAAAATAATGTTATTTTTACAATGTTATGTGGACTTTTAACACTTGGTATTCCAATTTTGTTGCCGCATCCTCCTACACATCACCCCTTTTCTCCTTCAAACGATTGACATAAATGTCATGTGGTTGTTGGAGGGTTGAGTTCCCCATTGTTTCCCCATTCCATTTTCGCCACCCTCATATCCCGTCTTCTTCACCCCTCTTCCTCTCCAATTATTTATCTTTCTCCCATTTGACTCCTTCAAAAGATCCGCTTCGGCGTTTCCATCGTACATTTCACATGTGATTGCTAGTTGTAGTACCAAAAATTTGCTTCAACTTTCCTTGCTTCATTGTACATTTTTTTATTCCAAGCAATACCTTTGAGTGAAGTCCCAAGACTACCTCGAGGAACAAAAAAAGTAGCCGAACTATCTTCCCCGGGTGACCGGATCAGCCCCATCCCCATCCCCGATCCCCTAGAGTTGGGGCAATATAAGAGGCCTCATTGTCAAAATCATCCTTCGCTGTCCTATTCGCTAGGATGCAAGTGCATCAACTTCCCAATTTTTTTCTTTGTATAAGCCGGTAGGTAAGCGACCAACTCTCTTTGAGCCTCAGGTGGTACTTATGTGCACAATGCCACTTCTTTCCTTGATATTCGTGTAATGTAGAACTTAAGGTGTTAAACACCACTCATCTTCATCCCACAATAATTGCATACAACACAATTGCCATTTGCTTGTTTTTACAATGCTTCCTGAAGGGTCTTATGACTTGGTCTTATTACGGCAAGTTGCACTTGAACCAAATGTTAATCCCATTCTAAAAAACAAAACAAAACAATTATGTCTTAGTTTTACAAGTCTTTGAGAAATCAAGTTGCATGAGGACATTAGGAATAAAATCTAAGTAGATGATACGTTTTGTATACGGGTATGGGTACAAAGTCTGAATCTGCGATTCATGTGCTCTCTTCATTCCTCCCGACTAAGCATCCATAAGTAACCACAAACCACGAGCGATGGATGTCCAACGGTTGTACATCCCATAGTTAGAATACTACTTAAAACTCGGCGAGTTTAGAAAAACTCGCCAAAAATTATGCTAAACGAGTAACTCGCAGGGAAAACTCGCCAAAAATGCAAAAAAAAAACTCACCGAGTATAGTTGGAATACTCGCCAAAAACTCGCCAAAAACTCGCCAAAGACAGCATTTCTTTCCTTTTTTGGATTTTTGGTGAAGAAAACACAAGCATAGAAAAAAATTTGCCATTTTTGGAAAGGGTCCGGAAAGATGTAGCAACAAAAACTTGCATGTGCCATAACTTTCATTCTGTGGCTCCGTTTCAAGTGTCGTTTTCTCTAAAAGTGCATATTTTCTCGAGCTCCACACAGTGATGGCAATATTTTTCTTATTTTCATAAAATCCATTTTTGCACCTTTTTGGACCAAGCAACTTCTTGCAATCTTCTGAAAGAATCATGAGCTTTGATCGCTTGTAGACAGATTAGTAATTAAAAATATTGGGTAGCTTTCCAAAACTCGACGAGTATTCTCCTGTGCTCGGACTAATCACACGAAGAAGCGCAACAAGTTGACTCAAAAAAGGCTCAACGACTTGGTTTTTGTGCAATACAATCTCCAGCTTCGCACAAAAAAAGTTGAGGCCACATCAGTGGAGCTCATTGATTTGGATGAGATAGATCCATACAGTGAGTGGACTGGGCAAGAAGAGGAAAACCCTGCGTTCACAAATGGTTTTGGCGAGATTGCTTCTTTTGAGAGGGAGGCTATGGAGGGAGAAGCACTAGCAGGACTCCGAGGAGATATTGGACTGGATGACATCTTTGGAGGTGATCTCCAACATGCAGCAGAGGAGCCACCAGCACCATCATCTAGTTCCATGATCGAGCCAAATTCGCAGCCTTCTAGGAGGAGCGTGGAGACGCAGCCGAGTGTGGGGACTAGTATCAGCCGGTTGTCGTATTCGCATGATGATGCGATTTTGTATTGTATTTGTATTCAAATCTAATAGAAAACACTTCTCCAACATTTTATGGGCTCATTTGATACATTTTGTAGCTATGTGTTGCTTAAAATTTATGTTTTTTAAAGAAATTTGAGTATTTTTTAAGTTGTCGAATATTCCCGAGTATTGGCCGAATATTGGCGAGTTTTTGGCGAGTTTTTTTTTTGGGGGTCTGGCGAGTTTTTGGTTTTGGCGAGTTTTCCTACTATGGTACATCCTATTGATTCTCCACCGAGAGAGATTTTCCTTATTAAATTTTTCAGGACCGACACCCGATTCTGAAATTAGTTTTAAATCTTTCGCTCTTTCATTTGTTTAATTGGGCTGTGGCTGTTCAGGTTATTGCCAGCTCTTTGACTTTGGCTTGGACCCTTTCTTTCTTTGAGTATGGGATCAAGCCCGAGGGAGTATCCTGGAGAGACGACCTATTTGTTGACAATTCTAGCACCAGAAAGCTGTATTCTCATTATCCAGAACTTGAGTCCACCTGTGGTTTTCCCACTCGAGGATCATTTTATCTGGCTGGCCTATACTGAATATAACTTATAATTTGTAATAGAGATATATCATATTATCATGAATGGAGCGGATTCATGATTTATCATTTTGTATTTATTGTTTAGAGCTACATTGTAATGACTAATGAGTAGTCTAAATTCTAGGTTCTATTCAGTATTTACCTTAACACTGCATTTGTACTGTACAACTGTACAAGCGTGAGTGCCAAGGTAAATTACTAAATTAAAATAGATTACTCATTATCCATTACTGTATTTCGGATTTCCAACCAAGTGGGTAAGAATGCAGATGTAATCATGTAAGTTTGTTGGAAGCTTGAATCTATTAACACTAACAGTGACATTCAGAATAGTTTAACAGTCTTATTTTCATCGTTTGAAGTTGAACTTTGAATCTTTGAGAGATTATAGTCTTTTGACTCTTTGAGAAGTAGAACCATTACCAAAATGAGATCTAGCCAGCTACCAACTTCAAAGACAAATAATGATTCATGAACATTGAAAATAAATTAAAATGATTGTGGTTTTGTAACCTGCTACTCTGCAGGCTGTGCTGCTGTATTCCTTGAAGGTGAAGCTTGATCTTTGAAGTATGAAACTTGAACAATGAAAAGTGAAAACTCAGAAAAGTAAACTGTAAAACATAAGAAGACTCAGCAGAGGGCTGTGATGAGTGATGACTTGAATGTTTGAAACCCTAGCAGACACACCATTCATTTGTAGAGAGAGATTGCTGAGAGAAAAATCACAAAAAAAATGCAGAAAATTGACTATTTTTTTTTTTTTCGCTTCTAGGCATATTATATTGCTCAAGGACGATTTTTGATGTTTTAGTCTGCAATTTACACACTGAAAATCAGTGATTAATCGCCCTCCCACGAATCACGGTTTTCACAACAATTTATTGTTGCAGGTCTGTATCACGATATATGGTGATTTTCGAATCAGAGCTTTGAATCATCTGAATTGTTTGCATTCTCTTTAGGGTCAGCTGTATTGAGCCTCTTCTGGCTCTTGGACAACATTAATTCTTATTGTCCTTTCATACCTGTAGTGTCAATAGTTAACTCTGTGAAATTTGATCCAAGATTGCTCATACGGCTCCACCATGATTGCATTACCCATATTAGTCAACACAATTAGAGAATACACTTAAAAACACTTCTGACCATTCTTTTGTATCTTCTCAATGACCTCCACTTTTCTTGAAGCACAAGCAGCCCTATTATATATTTCACCATTTCTTAGTCCATCCTTGTAATAATGACACCCGACTGGAAGTTCATTCAATATGTATAGTTATCCAATCCGGCTGAATTTACACAAAATTCGGATTTTTCAGCTGGCCCAGATAAGTTCTGTTCGTGTTGGCCTTGTTTTTTTAATTTTTAGTTCTCTCTGCTATTAAAAGACGCTCAATGCACTTATATATTAGTTAATAACTTTATACTAAATATATTAACATTTTATATTATGTTATGAATTTTTTTCATTGTATTTGTAATATTTTGCATATTTATAATTACACTCTTATATAATATGTATATATTTTGCACGGATATTTCCAAACATTTTCAAGAATTCCAAATTTCCGTATTTTTTCCCTCTCCCAGCAGATCCGGATTCCTGGACTTGGTAACTATGGTCTTTACAAAATAATCAGGCTAGCATGACTAATTTTGCCAGATAATTTTCCTGGAAAGAGCTAACCAGAATACTATTTATTTTTTTAGATTTCCATGCTTTTAAGTTTTCACTTTATAGCAAAATGCATCCTCATGAAGTCTCGCTTACGTGCCGGTGTAATTTTTTTGGTACACTGGGTCCTATCATTGGTAACCCATATAGTTCGTGGAAGTTTTCTAGTTCAAATAACACAATAAATGATTCTGCCTGTGTGAAAGTTTTCATACATGTTTGTTGGTCATACAAATCAAACAGTAGCAAGAACCAATCCTGCATCCAATGAATGCTCAACATTAATAGTTAGACAATTCTGGCCCTCTTTGACATGGCCGCCTCATTCGAACCAAAAGTGTCATCCTCGCATCGTAAAACAATATAGCCATTTGAATTGAACATCAAATGCCTTCCAGGGAATGGGTGCCCGCAATTGTTCAGTCTTGTCTTTCTCTTTCAACTTTTTTCTGCTATTGGCATTTTGCTGTGTAGTTCCAACCTTCAACGACATGTCTAACCGGCAGAGAAATTTGTTACAGTTTATGTTTTTCTCCTTGTCATCCTACTTCACAAATTTTTATAAGTTAAAATTTGAATACTGTCTAAGGTGTTCACTCTCTTTTGTATAAAGTGAATGTTGATGTGCCAAATTAATCATTGGTTCTGTGCCAGCCTTGCCATTAATGTTTCTTTCTTGAATTGATTTTTTTGTGTTATTCATCACTCCCATTTGCATTGTGGTCACATATTTGACTTCTTGTGCTAGTTGGCACTTGCTTATCATTAATTGCCACATGAAAAACAGAGTGGGTTTTGATCGTCACAGTTGTGTTGGTCGGCATGATCCACGTGCTTTTGAATTTTTTGTTTCAAAGCTAAGTATGCATTGGTTGGTGCTTGTTCTGTTTGATTTGGGCCCACTTGTTCATTCTTCATTTCTAATGAGCTAAATGCTGACGTGCTCCCCACCTGTTCCATTCTTGTGCTGGTTAGCACTTTTGACTTGTTCATTCACTGTGTGGGGATATTGGCACTTGCTTGCTATCCAATTCTATCAAACTTTGTTTACCTGGCCTTACAACTTTGGGTTTTTTTGACATTGTTTTACAGGAGTTTCTGTGTGAGGTCGATATCGTTCGCTGTTTTGATGCATTAATAAGAGTTCGATGCAGCCAACCATCCAGATTTGTCAATTGCACTTCACAATTTTGGTGAACTTTTGAAATTTTCAAGGACCTTCCCACTGTAATGTTAATTTGTGTCCTTCAATATTCAGTTTTCCTACATTTTAAAACAATCATACCCTTCTGAAACTACATCCCTTTTTTCATGCCAATGCATTCATCTGTTGCATAATTCTGCTCATATTCATTCGACCCTATTCTATTCCTCAATCCCACATGTTTTCTGAATAATTGCCAAAATTGATTTGTTTGAGGCTTCAACCTACCCATTTTCTCTTAAGGATAATAGGTGGTTGTTTTATTATGGTTAATCTTTAAAATGTGTGGCATCTCCGTGATGTATTAATGACATGAGTTCCTCTATCATGGATTAAATATAAAGGGCACCATAACCTGGTGATTATATTTTGATGCATAAAATTCGTAATGCTGTTGGTTATATTGTCCAGTATGGCTTTTGCTTCAACCCATTTTGTTGCTACCAACAGATATCAACATCTGCCTTTATTTGAAAGATGCTTAAAAGGTTCCACAAAATGTAATCCCCACCTTTCCAACAATTATGAGAATATAAGGCTTATTTATAAGGTGTCTCATAACAAGTTTGTTCTACCGGTTGTAACCACTTCAACTGTTCTGTAATTACATCGTTCATAATAAATAGACGGACACACAATCTCGAATGTGTGCAATCTGCCTTCTCTTTATTTCTTCCTTGTATACGTCTTCTAACAGTGGTATCAGAGCGAGACCAAGTGAGGAAAGAGAGAAGGGTAGAAAATCTGCCCCATTAGGGCACGGAATCTGAAATATAAGGAGAAAAATCGAAGACATTTTCGTTTTGATTTTCGACAGAGAACTAGGGCACGTTCATTTTCGTGAGGGCAGAAAACTAAGTCGCGAATCTGGTCTGCAACTCTATGATGCAAACAGTCGGGTTTCACTGTTAAAATCGATTTCCACCATCATTTCCGCAAGGAGCAAAGCAAACATAGTCGCGCAGGAGCAAAGCAAACATAGTCATGCAAACAACAAACGAAGTTGCGAATCAGGAGAAAAACCAGTCACGTTTTTCAGAAGAAAAAAAAAAAGTCGCGAATTTCATACAGTCATTGTACAGTTGCATTAGGGCATTTTAATGCCTGCTCTTGAAAACGCGAAGGATATTTATTGGCGAAGGGCATTTATTGTTTCCTTTACTCATCGCAAAAATTGCGAAGACCTGTATTAGCACGTTTTTGCCTATTTTTTTACAATCGCGAAAGACACGGAAGGGTTTTATAGAAGAATTTCAAGTCACGCAAGGACAAAATACGGTTGCAAATTTAAAGAGAAAGTGTTTGGGCCTGAAAAAACATAATCGCTGGAAAAGCCAGAAACTGAGGTCGAGGTAGCAAGAAAAACGAGGTCAGATTACGAATTCTAGGGTTTCACTGCATTTTCGAAACCTTCCTGGTACTCTGCTATCTATTTTTATAAGCAATTGTATTTACTTTATTTTACTAAAATGGAAATGCCCATAGAAAAATATTCTGGACTAAATTTTCATACATGGAGAGTGAAAATACAAATGCAACTTATGAATAAAAATTTGTGAGCCATTGTAAATGAAAAAAGAGATTGCGCTACCGATGCATCAAAATTGTTAGATTGGCAAAGCAGAGAGATTTTAAAGCAAAATCTATTATTGGCCTTGCTCTCTCGACTCTGAACTTCATCATGTAGACCTAGACAAATCATCTAAAGAAATTTGGGATGGTTTGAATAAATTATTTGGAGCAAAAGCAATTAATGCCAAATTTTCCCTAAAACTTCAGTTATATAGGTTCAAAATGGATGAAGGAGTCTCTATGTCAAGCCACATCAATAATTTGAGGTCCTTGATCAGACAACTAGTAGAAGTCAAAGCTGCGATTGAGGATGAGGATGCCAAAGCTATCCTATTAAATAGTTTGTCTTCAAAATACAACAATGTAGTTTTTACCCTTAGTCAAATTCAATCTCAATCTCTAGATGATATGATTGCAACTCTTCTAGCTGAAGAAAATGAACTACAAGAAGATGCAAAAGGTCATTCTTAGCAAGAAAGTGCATTCTATTCCAGAACCAGAAACTCTCGTAGAAGATCAGATAAAGATAACCGAGAGATTGAATGTCATTATTGTAAGAAAAGAGGTCACACAACATGGGATTGTCGTGTTCGAGCCAATGATGTGCTCAAGGGTAAAGAGCCAATGATGTGCTCAAGCGTAAAGTCATATCAAATACAACCAATATAGCAATGGTTGAAAACTCACCAGATGCAGAAGGTAGTGAGGACAGTGACAAATACACAATATAAAGATGCTCAAAACTTTTAAGGCAAGAAAGGATACGGGGTAGATGAAGCTCGGTATGGATGGTTGCTCAGATAGTTCGAGAGGCCCAGGGTTTTGGGAATTATACCCTCACGAGGGTCATGAGACAACTTGATGGAGCTCGTGGATGGCTCAATATGGATGGTTGTCCAATAATTCGGAGATTTGTGATTCGGGAGTTTAGGGAGGTGGAATCTGGGAACTCGGGAATTCATCTCGGGAGCTACACCTTTACAAAGGTCATGAAACAGTGTGATGGAGCCCTACCTTATCATAGCATTACTTTCAAAGTGAAAGTGTCTGAAGATTGCGTAGTTCTGTTTTGTTCTAGTTTTGTTAGATTGTTTGTTTTTGCTTTATGTAGAATAAGCCTTAAGGGGGTATGAGAATATAAGGCTCATTTATAAGGTGTCTCATTACAAGTTTGTTGTAACCGGTTGTAACCACTTCAACCGTTCTGTAACTACATCGTTCATAATAAATAGACTGACACACAATCTCGAATGTGTGCAATCCACCTTCTCTTCATTTCTTCCTTGTATACGTCTTCTAACAACAATTCATGTGGTGATACAGGTTGCAAGAATTGAAAATTTTCTTTAACATGTCTCTTGGATCTTTGACATATATCACAATATTTAACCCATTCCCTCCAATCCTGAAAAAGTGTTGGCCAACATAGGTCTAGTAAGAATATCTTTGAGCAATTCCTTCATTTCCAAAATGGCTGCCCACATCAACTTCATGGGTTTATTTCAATATCTGATCAACTTCATCTTCAGGCACACATTCTCTAAATGTGTTTTTTCTTAGTACAATACAACAATCCACGGGTTAATTGGAATGAGCTGGTGTTCAATATAATGTTTAACCTTTGTTTTAGTGTGACATCTTGATTAAATGACCCTGCTGACAAATACTCTCAACTTTTTTAATACAATTTTGATAATATGACTACTTGGAATAGTCAATAATTGGGATAGTCACTAGTGACTCCCTTTGCTGATTCATCATCCTGGATTCTTGAGAGATGATCGACAGTTTCATATATTTTCCCCTTTCGAACAATTATTGAAAATGCAAATTCTTGTAGTGACAATCATCTCGATGTTTTGCACCATGAATCAGTGGTCTGTTAATTAGATACAGCAATGTCTAATGATCCACAAAGAAAATGAATGGATTCGACTGAAGGTAGTGTCAAAATTTTTGTCCTGTGCAAACTGCACACCATTCCGGAAGCCTCTCTTTTAATTACTGTGTAGATCTTCTCATTTTTTGACAATAACCTGCTTACAACGTACAAGGGATGATCCATGCTCTGGAGTGCAGCCATTTACATAGTTTGATGCATCTACATGCATGTGGAATTATTTATCGCAATTTGGGTGAGTAATATGTTGTGCACTTACTAACATGATTATCAACTTTTCAAAAGCTTCCTACTACTTTGTTCGCCATTTAAAAGTAGCTTTTCCCAAATTACTCTAATGAATGGGAATCTGTGACATTTCCACAAAGCTCTTTATAAACCTTCGGTAATAGCCAACATGTCCCAAATCATATACTCGGCCTACATTCTTGGGTTACTGCGACTCATTTGTTATGTTAATTTTGTCACAATCTGTCTTAGTTCCTGATTGACATGCCACACACCTCACTAGTTTCCCATTTGGTACCAATAACCGACATTTCTTGGGATTTAATTGCGATCTTGCTGCCTAGCACATATGCATGCACAGAGATAATGCCTGCAAATAGTGATTCCACATCCCATGCATGCATTAGCCATCCAAAAATGTTTCCAGGTTTTTAGTAGAAATCTCCCAAAATATGAGAAAAACTGTTTTTTCATGTAGCTGGAGCATTGTGCAAGCCAAACGACATTCCATTATATGCACAGGTGCCGATTGCCAATACAATTGTAGTTTTCAGTTTATCCTCTGTGTCTATGCTTACCTGATTATAATGGAGAACCCATCTAGGATTGAACGTCCTCCAATATTAGATCAATAAATGATAATGAAATGGTCCTTTCTTTTTAATGAAGTTTAAACTTCTAAAGCCCCCACATACCCATAATTTATCTGTCCTTATTTGATGCAAATATTATCGGAGATACCCAGTAACATGTTACAATGCTAAAAATGATACCAACATCCAGCATATGTTCTATTTCGTCATGAACCCTACCTGCTCTCCTAGGATTCATGTGATGGGGTCTTCTCCTTACCGGTAGTGCTGCATTTGTCAACTCAATATAATGCACACTAGTTCAGGTGGAACCCCTTTCAAATCCTTATATGTCCATGCAAAGACTTCCTTGTTCTCCATGAATATTTGTATTGCAGCTTATGTCATTCTGCATCCAGATCTGCTTCCATTGTAAGTATCTTGGATTCATCTACTGTCCCCAAATTAGCTTCTCGGGTTACTGGTCCTGCATATTTGATTGGTTCCTCGTCTGAGAAATGATATGCTGGCTGCTTATCCAATTCTAATAGGCGGGATAATCTGTACTTGAGTTTTGAAGTTTCTTTTTGGATTCATGCACTATATTAGAGAATTAGTTTCCTCCACCTCAATGTATATTATATATAATGGTTGAATTTTTCTTCATCTTTGCATTTGTCTTAGTTTGTTCTGTGGTTCCACATCAATCATATATGTATGTCTGACGATTTTAAACTCTTGTATCTGCCAGTGTAGCAGCCCTCGGTTAAAGATTTTATTTTCATCAATCATCTAACTGTTAAGCTTCATTGTAGGGCTCAAATTCCTCTTCTTCTGAATCAAATGCAACACTTGAGCTTCAATGCTCTTTCCCTTTAACTTCATCTTTGAGTTTGTCTGTCATCAATCATGCCCATCCTATCTTCACTGCAATAGTGCTGTGCTCCCAGTCGTATATTGTCTCGACTTGGTGGAGCCAAGGTCTTCTAATATTGCATCATAATTCTCTAGCAGTCTTTAAGTACTTATTCGAAGAACTGTTGTGGATAGTTGGTTTATTGCAATCATAATGCCCGTGTTTGGTTAGTCATCTTCTATCTGATATCTGCTGGTCTAGACTGCCAGGATACGGGTACGGGTACGGGTACGGGTTCGGTACACTGAAACGGAAACGTTTTAAAACCCCGGGTACGATACGATGCGGGTATGTTCGTACAATATATTTTTAAAAATTAAAAAATATAAATATAGATAAATATTTAAAGAAAACACCAAGCTTATATTCTCAACAACCTATAAAATACTAGCAGCCAACAACAAGCTTATTATGAATTAGAAGCCATCTAAAGCAAGATTTCTTTGACTGAATACAAGAAGACCACAAAACATTAAATCTATGAGTCCATCTACTAATGGGCTCACAAACATTCCACTTAATGTTAAGGCCCGGGGAAAGGTTTGGGGAGAAGGCAATCTTTTCATAGAGTTGTTTGGAGGTAGGCTCTTGGATAAGGGGTGCCTTTGAGCCACTTCACAGTATCCCAAAAGTCATTCTCATCCTCCATAATTAGTCCAGTAAAATGAGCTGTGAAAGCATTTCTGAGCATTGTATACATTCTGAACTGGGATTGAAGAAGCTTATAGAAAGCTTTAAGGTCTGACCATTCCATCCACTTTCCAAATCTGTACAAGTCATGAAATATTTTAATTCCTTTCTCAAACCAAAGGAGGGCAGAGCAGCCTCTTGTCAAGGCAAGGATCTTGTCATTATATTTCAGATTCCACCAAATTGATTTGTAGGCTTGGCACCTAGTGTCAAAGGAAGAGAAGATAGGCTGCCCAACCACCAAGTGCTTCACTTGTTCCCATGCCTTCCAAATTGACTGAAGAATAAAGGACCCATGAGGAGCAATGTTTTAAAAATCAGAACCGGACTCGGAACCGGTCGAGATTGGACCAGATCAGAACTGGAACCGGACCGGGATCGGAATAGTTCAAACTTTATGAATTGGTTTACTAAAAACACACAAAAAATTACATTTTTAATGAAAACAATATATTTGAAAGATTAGAAACCATGATTCCAACAATTACACACAAAATATGCAAAGTTTGCTCATGTATATACTATATAACATGTAAGAAAGGTGTTTATAGCAAAATGGCACGAACTCCAAGTCCAATACACAATACATATATCATATATGAGATTCCGAAACAAAGGTGTTTATAGCAAAATGGTTCGGCCGGTTCAAAGCGGAACCGGACCGGTTGGACCAGTTTGGTACCGAACCGGTCCACCGGTCTGGTTTTAATGCCGGTTTGTGCCAAAAAACAATGAACAGGTCGAACCGGCTGGTTCTTGTTCCAATTCGATTGGTTTTAAAAACACTGATGAGGAGCAATAGGAAAGCCCCCAAATAGTAAGTCAACCAAATGAAGTCCTTTTCATCTCTCTTGACCCTTGAGAGCCTATTGGCAATATTGAAGCTCACACGAACTTTACAAGGTTCAATTCTAGTCAAAGCCCTCAAGTTTTATTATTTTATTTGCACTTAAAAAATCACGTGGGTAAAAAAATCATGTGGGTACGTACCCACAGCCCCAGGTATGTTCTAGGTACAGTTTTTTGTACTTGGAATATACCTAGGGCTGTGGAAAATTGTACCTGGAACGTGCCCAAGGCCTATGGGTATGTACCCAGAGAGTACCGATCTTGGTTTCCGTGTAGCAGGGCATTTTAGGCTCGGTACGGGCCGATCTTGAACGTATCAATGCAGTCTAATTGCTGGTAGAAAATGAGATTTTCCCAACCTTATCCATAACTTTTTGAAAGTATATTTAGTCTAGATCCTCTATAATTAGCGTACTTTTTATTTCTACTTGAGCTACGTCTATTGTTATCTTTATTATTTTGTCCTTCCCTAACATAAGGACATCCTTGTAGAATGTCATGCTAGTGTATTGTTATCGAATGTAATAGAGGCATGTTTTGGTAGGCAACTTTGTTATGTTATCAGTTTTTGTTGGCATTGGGTAGCATATTGTGAGTCTTTAGCTATGTTTGTTTGTACTTTGTATTTGGTGGTTGTGTTATTGCACAACCGTCGGGTTCTTTGTCTTATCAATAGAAGGATGAATGTCAAGTGAAGGGTGATGATGTAACTTGTTCTCCCCGTACTCACCAATTGCATTAAAAGCTACCTTTTGCAATAAAGTTGTTATTCTTTTATGTTTTGTTGTGCCATGTTCGAATGTACTTATAAATATGCAATAGTATTTTATTAGTAGTATAGTTTATAGCAAACAATCCTTGTCTTCTTTTGTTTTTTCTGCTTGTGCTTGCGCCAACGTTTGTGCCTTTTTTTTACTTGTTCTAGTTCTTAGAGATGGGCGAATTGTTTTAAACAATCCAATAATAACTTGTGATGATTGCTTTTGGAAATATACCCGTGTTATAAAGAAAGAAATCTTGTTGAAGTTTTGGGCTTTAACATTGACCCATCATTAGGAAGATGTAGTGTGTATGAAGAGGAAATACAACCCAAATTTTACAAGAAAGCACAAGAATATAGTTGTTGAATTGAAAGTTGAAACTATTAATACCCAATAGTGTGTATTAGGACCCATTCTCCTTGTTTTGTATCTTGGGTTTTATGAAATTGGGGGTTGGAAAATCCAAAGACTTGGATGAGTTTTAGGCAGAATATTTAAAATGGGGAAAGAATTTCTCCCTCCTCACATTATCGACATATTCAACATCATTCAATAGGATTTTCCTGGAGATTGAACTACTAGTCTTGCGATACCTCTTTTTAAGAGTGAAGATGTTAACAATCCTTCTAATTATAAAACCATCATGATCAACCCATTGTTTTCAAAGTTGTTTGGTAGCATGGTGGAATGCAGAATCAACAAATGGGCAGAAGAAAAAGGTAAGAGAGCAAAAGGGCAAGCAAGGTTTAGGCCTAAGTATTCAACAATAGATCATGGTATCACTTTGAGGCACATTATTGAAAAAGTTTGGAATGATAAAGAGGAAGCTTACTGCTGTTTTGTTGACTTCAAGAAGGCTTTTGACACAGTTCTTAGGAACAAGCTATGGGATAGAATGAAGGAGCTTGGTATCCCAGTGCATCACAGAGCGAGTTGTTCATAGACTTTATGAAAAGGTACAAGTCAAAATTAGAACTCAAACTGGTATCTCAGAAAGTTTCAGGAGTGATATTGGGGTTAAACAAGGATGCCCATTATCACCTACTTTATTTGGCCTATATATTGACAAACTTGAGGAATGGTTAAATTTACAGAGTGAAGATGGTGTTCGCCTAGGAGAGTATGTTGTAAGACTTCTCCTTTATGCTGATGACCTTATCTTGATTGCTAGATCCACTCAAGGACTTCAAAAGCATTTGTGTGCTTGAGCACTTTTGCAAAGAAGTGGGGATGCAAGTCAACACCAATAAGACCAAGATTATGATCTTCTCCAATAGAAAGAATGTAATGTCCCCAAATGGGACACCTTTGACCCAAGCTGGATTTTAAGCAAAACCCACAACCAAATGCAAGTCTATCACATGCAAATCAGATTTTTAGTCTGCAAACCTGTAATTTATCCTGAAAATGCGACTTGAATAGTTGCACCAAACTCTTACCAAACAGCCCATAAGTTATTAATCCCCACTCCAAATATTTTGCAGATTTTATAAAGCCAAAAACAGACTTAAAGATGATATACAAGACCATGCAAAGATCAGCTTTGACTGCTGCAATATATTCCCGAGATAAGATAAGATAAGATAATTATATTAAATGTCCAACAAGTGACCACAAAGATAGGTCAATGGGACTGTACAATACAAAGCAAAGCAGAAACAACAGGGAAAACCCAAGAGGGTCTCCGAAAACAACAAAAGAAGAAGAAAAAGAAGAAGAGAGCACAAGGGATGAGAGGAAGGTGGAGGGAAAGGCCTCGACACCAACCCTCACGACTGTCACCCAAGGTCAACTGTAAAGAAATTGGTGATGTGTTGCTGTCTGGTATCAGGGACTGGAAACTGTTGGAGACGCCCATGTTCCGTGGAATGTCGAGCTCTCTGGGTGGACCTAGTGGTCTGTCGTCTAAAAGAGGGGGCTCTTGGTTGTGCACGAATCCGGAAGTCTCTGGTCAAGGAAGAAGCTCCTCTAATCCTGACAGACCTAGCCAGGAGATCTCCACTAGGGTCATGCCCCCGCTTAGTGCCCCTCACACCTGGGAGCAAATCAAAGAAAGATGTGATCTGTCGAATAGTAGCCTCCCTGGATGGAGGATGAAGGGCCTTGTCACGGAGCTTAATGGCTTCCTGTAAATAGAGAGCAAGACACCTCTGATCATAATACCTGAAGAAGGTCGTGAACGTAGGATGTTCACGGAAGAGACAATGAAACCTCCCTCTGATCTCATAATAGATGGGGCATCGGAAGATGAAATGTTCCTCTGTCTCAACCTCCTGGAGGGAGCAAAGCTGACAGATCCTCTCAGAACGAACCAAATGGTGATCACTCTCGACCCGAAGCCTATGGGATCCGACTCTGAACTGGCCCAAAGATATGCGAAGAGCATGCATCCAATGACGGGAGATATAGGTGGGCCGAATGATGAGTCCGTTGCTGACTTCCAGGAAGTGATTGGCGTAGAAGGCCATTTTCAGGCGTAGTTCCTCTCGGGAGTTGGTCCACGTAACCTGGGTGAATAGTCTGTATATGTCGTCTCTGATAATTTTGTGCAAATCCTGCGTGCTCGGAAGGAGGTGAGCAGGAGCATCCATGGAATACCTAAAAGGGGGAAGACGGTCCATGTTGATCCGAAGAGATCCAAGAAGACGAGAGGTCTCGGCATACCAGCACCGAACACGACCACTACAGTCGGAGAGAGTAATGGCCTTAAGAGCGAAGTAAGCAAGGTAGATGTATCTATCCCTGCCAGTGGAGGAGTCCGAAAGTCCCTGGATGCGGTGCAAGAGTGAGATGAGACCAAAGATGACCTCTAGTCTGAAAGGGCGAGCCCCAAACTCGGCAAGGATGATATGATGAGAAACAGTCTCTTTGCATCTGATGATCCGTCTGAGCAAAAGGATCTGAACCCGCTCAATAGAGGCCCAATCCGACTCGAGCAGGGAGGGGCCCCAAACCTCATAACCATAAAGAACAGTGGGTCTCACAAGAGAGTCCGAGAGAGACATCTTGGACAATGTGTCCTGAAAGTGATGGCGGAAGCATTGTCTCTCCAAGATCGCGAGGGAACCATACCCCTTGTTGATGCGGGGTTGAATAGCCGGACGTAAACTGAACCGAGGTCCAGAGAAGAGAACCCCCAGATAGGTGTAGGAGTTGGTGATCTCCAACTCCTCCCCAGAAGAAATGGAAATCAGAGGTCTTCAACACATTGAAGACCATAACCTTGGTTTTACCCATGTTGACTGTAAGCTGCCTATGATTGCAGAAGAGGGCTAAAGCATCAAGTTGTCTCTGTAACCCATCCGCCGAAGAGGCCAAAAGGACCACATCATTTGCAAAGAGAAGAATGTAGATCAGTTAATGGTGGAGAAGATAGCCGTCCCCGTCCTATATGTGGTCTCTAAGAAAATCCTCCAGCTCATCAATATAGATACCAAACAAAGTAGGAGAGAGAGGGCAGCCTTGTTTGACCCCGATGGTGCTCCTAATGAAATCGGAAAGCCCAGCAGCAGTGCGAAGGCGACCCAAAACCTCCTCATACAACCGGGTAATGGCGACAAGAAGGGTTTCGAAATACCAATGTCTCTAAGTCTGTAGAAAAGGGCTTCCCGCGGAACAGAGTCAAAGGCTTTCCGAAAGTCCACAAAGCAACAAAGACCCTGCACGAACGGTGACATGCTTCCTCGATGATAGCACGAAGGGTAAGAATGTGATCAGTAGTCTGGTATCTCGTCCCGGAAGCCAACTGTCCTCCGGCTCTGCATTGCACTCGCTTTCGAAATGTCGAAAGCTGCAAATGAAGAACCGTGGCGTACAACTTAGAGAAGGTGTGACCCACCATAATTGTCCTGTAATTATTAGGATCAGAAGTAGGACTGGATTTGTGAATAGGGTGGATAATGTGGTGGGACCAAGATTGCGGGAAGCCAGTACACACCACCTGATTGAAGAGGTCTACCAAATAACTAATGATGGTGTCGATCCCATGTTTGAAATTTTTTGCCTGGAAGCCTTCCTCATTAGCTGCTTTGCTGCAATTCATCACCGATATGGCCTTCTTGACATTTGAGTGGGTGAAAATGTGGCAGGTGGGGGTGGGGATATAACTTGGGTCTTGGGATGACCGGGATGTCATAAAGGGTGGATGTGTGAGTGAACATAGTATGGGGGTCAAGGTCTAGGGGTAAGGGAGAGCGTCGGGGAATGATGGTACGCCAAAAGCGTTTGGGGGAATGCGAAAGTGAGGTGCGGAGATCCCTTCTTTTGTGGGCAATAAAGGTGCGTTTCTTGTGGCGGAGAAGATTACGATAGGCAATTTTAAGGGGGAAGGATGGGAGGTCATGGGTAAAGGCCATGCGGAGCTGACGGTGGAGGTTTTTGCAGTCGTCATCATACCATTGGTTCATGGGGCATGTCCGTGTACTACGGGGCTTGGAAGTGGAATGGGGGTAAGAAAGCAGGGCAGCCTCATGGATAGCAGTGGCAAGAAGGTGGTACATCCTGTCAGTGGGGTACACAGTGAATTGGGGCAAGGGGGGAGAAGCTGGCGAAGATGAAATGAGAAGGTTATGGGGTCACCCTCAACAAGTCTCAGGGTGGTGTGTGGAGGGCAGTGAGAAGGGCTAGGGGTCTGGGGGGGAGTAGTGTACAAGGAGAATGAAAGGGCAACATGATCGGCGAGGGGAATGGGGGAGATGGAAAGGTGGTGAATAAAGGGAAGAAGGTCGGGGGTAGTCATGACGTAATCAACAACACTGGCGCCACCACCGTGAGGTCTGCAGGTGAAAAATTGGGAATCAGGGAAAGATGAGATGCCATTAAGGATCAATAGGTCATGAGCTTCCCCCATGTAAAAAAGTGTCGACCGTATGTCGTCAAGGGCCTCGCCACATCATCTGACTCCCTCTGAAGACCAAGAGAAACCGGGTCCACCTCCAAAGTACAAAGAGCATCAACAATCCTGTCATGACATGAAACTTGGATGTTTTTGGTTCGAGCATTGAAATCACCTAAAAGGATGACCTCACCAACTGCTGAGAACTGAGAAATGCCAGCAGAAAGGTCAAAGTAGGGATCCCCAACCAGGCCATTCTCAATGGCAAAAGGAGAAGAGGTAGGGGGAAGTAACAAACTGCAATATAAATGTCTCGGGTAAGGTGTGGGGTCCGCCTAACCTTGATCCATAGAAAACGTGCAAACTCATCTGCAGCTGCCACAAAGATCCTGCCCTAAGAGTGTCCCTAACCAAACAAGCAACACCGCCAGAACCCCTAACTCCACCGGAACTCCTAGTCTCTTGCCTGCAAACAGAGAGCCAATAGTACCCCCTAAGGTCCGGGAGAGGACGAACGGGGCTCTCATGGGTTTCCGTAACAAAAAGGAGATTAGAGTGACCCAATGCATCCTGTAGGAGACCTGGTGAAGACCAGTATGACCCATTACCATTCCAACATGAAATGGTAATGCCCCTATTACGCTGCCTCACCGGTGGGACTGTCATTTGGACCCGGAGCCCAACTAGGAGGAAAAGTGTCTCGAATCACCGGTCTGAGGTTCCGAATCACTGCCCATTTTCCTGCCTTCCTGGCTGCCATGACCATCTCTCGGGATTGTTTGAGTTCTGCCACCTATGCTCTAGTAAGATTTTCATCAAGGAGAATCTTATCCGGAAGTGAGAAAAGTCTCCGTTTAGCCCTGAGAGCCCGAAGTCTGTCTTCAGCTGATTTGAAGCGAAGGAATAGGGTAGAGTCCAGACCAAGCCATGCTCTGTCAATGTGTACCTCCGACAGCCCCAACTTGTTTGTGATGAAGTCAGAAGCAATGGCTAGAGGATCAGAAGAAGGAAGAGGTGTGGGTAGACCTCTCTAAGATTGAGCTCTCTTGTTCGTCTGTTTCTTTCTTCTACAAGTTTGGCTTGTACAACTTCTTCCACAACTGCAATAGGAGAGGTGTTTTGGCCCTTACCTTTCACAATATGTGCCCATGAATCAGATTGTTTCCTGAGGTTTTCCTGTTGGGTTTGAAACTCTTCCTGTTTGTGCTTCAGATCTGAAATTTCTGCCTGTAATTGGTCATTGGTACCTATAGAATGGTGACTAGGGTTTGAGTAGAAAACCCACACAAATAGCAATCAAATCTATCTATTTTTAGTCTAAACTGATATCTATATTTTTAACAGCCCACACATGGGAAAAATCTGATTTTTAGGAACAATAATGGACTGAAATTAATCTCAGAAATCTGCAGATGAAAGAGGACTGAAACAGCTCTATGAACCCTTCCAAAATACCGACAATGCTTTATTTTGGTTCTCAAAAATTTGTACAACAGATGGCGATAATTTTCAGACCTGGAATGTCTCCAAAAAAACTCAGAAAATCACAAGATGGGTCGCTCAACCTTAGCAAAATTCAACAACAGCTGCTGCAACCTTCCTTCCAAAGTTCTGCTTGCAAATCTTCAATAAACATTGCTGGAAATAGCAAAATTCTGTGTAAATACAATGGATATACCTGGATGGAAAATCCTCAAATATTCTAAGGGAGCTTTCATCCTCTAGAGCCAAATCCTAGGGGTTTTCGTCCGTAGAATGTTTCTACAAAAGCTCAAGGCTTAGATGCAAATGTAGAAAATATAAGATGATCATGGAATGAGTCCTAAGCAAGTCGACTTCTCCTTTTAAGGAAGAAGAGACCCAAAATGACCTTCCTCTCAACCAATCAACTTCTTTCCCTCCGTTTCACCTCTCTAGGCCAAGTCGCATTTTTTAGAAGGGATACATAGGACTCATGTACATACTTTTCTATTTTTAATTTCCCCTAGGCTAGTCGCACTTTTCCCTTTAAAATACAATTAAAATATAGTGCTTTCTTACTTTTCTATTTCCACTTTATAATTAAGTCAAATAAATTAATATAAGTGCTCTATTATTTTCCCTTTGCTACGGGCACTTTATAATAATTTATTGTGACTTAAGTCACCCTTGTGTTCCCCCTTTGGCCGTCGGGTTGACAAAATAGGCCAAAGGTCTTCGATATTATTCCAGAAAGAGGGACATTTGAAAGAAAAGAACTCAATATGATTTCTATTTCGATGGAAACATTTTAGAGGAAGTAACGGAGTATAAATATCTTGGGTTTGACTTTAATAACAAGCTTAGTTGGGAGATTTGTAGCAAAAAGAGAACTTTAGGGGTGTGAAGAGTTTTTTATGCTTTGCAAAACAAATGCAAAGAGGCAGAATTATGGGATTGGAAAACTATGCAGACCTTGTTTGCTCTTTTAGTAACTCCAGTGGTGTTTTATGGTTGTGAGGTTTGGGCTAGCAACATTTCAAACTCAAGGTGGAAAACATTTGAGAGGATTCAAAAAGCATGATTGCTAGCAAGTTCAAATTAAAGATCTCAGTCCCATACGAGATTCTTCTAGTTGAAACGGGTGTTGTACCTCTAGAAGCTATTGCTATGATTCGTCTCATAACATATTTAAAAAGGATTGAGCAAATGGATGGTAATAGATGGCCTAAGGTTGTCCTCAACGAGTTTTTGGAGAAAAGAAAGAAGTCATGGATGAATCAAAACAACAAATGGCTTAAAAATGGAACATTTACTTGAATGCATGTCCTAATAATAGCCAAGAGATAAAGACTTTTGTTATAGATAAATTCTACCAAGTTATGTGGGGAAAGCCGTTAGGGAGAAAGAAGAGGTATTATTTGGAGGAATTTAACTCTACATGTGATCATCAACAAAAGGCTTTTATAGGGGCTAATATCCCATGGAAAGCAAAGATCTTCATAGCTCAATTGAGGACTAATTCACATCATCTTCGGTGTGAAACAAGATGGAAAAGACCTAAAGAGGTATGGGAAGAGAGAATCTGTGTCTTTTGCACGTCTGGTGCAGTGGAGTTAGAGAAACATTTCATGTTGGAGTGTAATGCTTACAATGACATTAGGGCCCAGTTTGCTAGCACGGTGGCTGCTGCATCCTTACAAGATATTTTCAGCAAGAATATGGTTGAAAAAAACTGGGGCGCTGATTATCAAACTCACCAATAGGAGATCTGAATGCCAGAAAGATCTTTAGCAAGATCTGCTGTCCCATAGGCTGTCTTTGGTAGCCTTGTGGACGTTAAAATATCTTCTTCTTCTTCTTATATGGTGTTTAGTCTTCACTAAATGCTCCACCAAAGCTGAGTTTGGATTACGATTCAATCTTATGTCTGCTCCATGATCTCCCACGCTAATTATGACTGACTTCCCCATTCCTCCTATGTAGACATTGTCACAATCACCACATTCTATGCGATAAACACCACTACCGTGCCAATATTGTGCCTCTTGAGGTTCATACCAATCTGTCAGAAATGCCTTCCAGAAACAGCAGGTAAACCCTTCATTGATTCTTATTTTCTTTGCAACCTTGCGTATCTCTTTTTTGGGCTTTATTACGCACATTGTGTCCTATTCATCTCTTTACTCTTGTAACCATTCAACTCAAAGACATTCTTTAAATGCTCCAATTCTAGGTCTCTATGTTCCTCATCAGCTATCCTCATAGTCCAATTGATCAATAAGAGTAATTGTTATATTGGTCCATTTAATTGTCCTAAACTGTAAATGTTATTTCCTTCTTATGCTTGAGGTCTGCCCATTCTCACTTCCGGTGGTGATGTTACATGTCTCCCCTCTTCGCCCCCAAACATCATTTGATTGACAATTGATTTCTTTCACCGCATGACCACATTTTTATTTTTGTTTTTCAACTAGCATATCCAACTCCTTCCTCGTTCTCGGCTGCTATTGTAGTAAGAGCTGCTAATTACTTATATCTATCTTGCTTTTCAATTACCACCATATTGGCAGCTTTAGTTTTTGACATTTTTCATCATCATGGTCGAAAGGACCACATTCTTTTTATAACTTTCCTACCCACTTTTGATTATTTGGACTTTCTCAAGCTAAATTCCCCATTTGTTGCACTTCATGAACTAAATGACAGGTCTTCCCTTTTTATTCATTGCAATTGGAGACCTTATTACCCTGCTTCCATTCTACCATTGCTCATGGATCTATTGTTCTTTTGATTCTTATACCCCGCTTCCATTACTTGTAGGGGTTTGTTGTGTTACCATAGAGTTCCTTTCTTCCTTGCTCAATTTTTATGTTAAACAAGAAACATACATTAATTTATTTCATGTCTTGACATTGCATATAGTACAATATTTTGCTAGGTGGTCCTCTACCATATGCCCTTCGTGCCACTTTATAACCACCAAATCCATGCCTTATCCAGTTCAGGCTTATATTACTTAGTCAATTTTTGTAGTGTTTTGTTGATTGTTTATACCATAGATAGAATACTGCTTGAAAACTCGTGAGTTTAGAAAAACTCGCCAAAAATATGCTAAACGAGTAATTCGCAAGAAAACTCGCCAAAAATGCAAAAAAACTCGCACGAGTATAGTTGGAATACTCGCCAAAAACTCGCCACAAACTCGCCACAAACTTGCCAAAGACAAAGACATTTCTTTCCTTTTTTGGATATAGAAAAAAATTTGCCATTTTTGGAAAGGGTCTAGGAAGATGTAGCAGCAAAAACTTGCATGTGCCATAACTTTCATTTTGTGGCTCCGTTTGGTCTTTATTTTTTTCTCTAAAAGTGCATATTTTCTCGAGCTCCACGCAGTGATGGCAATATTTTTCTTATTTTCATAAAATCCATTTTTGCACCTTTTTGGACCAAGCAACTTCTTGCAATCTTCTGAAAGAATCATGAGCTTTGATCGCCTGTAGACAGATTAGTAATTAAAAATATTGGGTAGCTTTCCAAAACTCGGCGAGTACTCGCCAAAACTCGACAAGTATTCTCCCGTGCTCGGACTAATCACACGAAGAAGCGCAACAAGTTGACTCAAAAAAGGCTCAACGACTTGGTTTTTGTGCAATACAATCTCCGGCTTCGCACAAAAAAAGTTGAGGCCACATCAGTGGAGCTCATTGATTTGGATGAGATAGATCCATACAGTGAGTGGACTGGGCAAGAAGAGGAAAACCCTGCGTTCACAACGGACGAGATTGCTTCTTTTGAGAGGGAGGCTATGGAGGGAGAAGCACTAGCAGGACTCCGAGGAGATATTGGACTGGATGACATCTTTGGAGGTGATCTCCAACATGCAGCAGAGGAGCCACCAACACCATCATCTAGTTCCATGATCGAGCCAGATTCGCAGCCTTCTAGGAGCATGGAGACGCAGCCGAGTGTGGGGACTAGTATCAATCGGTTGTCGTATTCGCATGATGATGCGATTTTGTATTGTATTTGTATTCAAATCTAATAGAAAACACTTCTCCAACATTTTATGGGCTCATTTAATACATTTTGTAGCTATGTGTTGCTTAAAATTTATGTTTTTTAAAGAAATTTGAGTATTTTTTAAGTTGCCGAGTATTCCCGAGTATTGGCCGAATATTGGCGAGTTTTTTTTTTTTTTTGGGGTCTCAAGTAGTTTTTGGTTTTGGCGAGTTTTCCTACTATGGTTTATACCATCGTCCTCATTACTTTTTGTGTAGAGCTATTACTGAAGTTTTACATTCTATCACGTGATTATTAGCTAAGTTGCCGCATTCGAATTCACCGAGGATAAAATTCTTGAAAAATTCATTTCTAATAAAATCAACAATTAAATTCGACTACAAGAAATATACTTTTAAATTAAATATTTATAAATAAAACCGCACTGACACGAAGGCACCCACACAAGCTTTTAGCTCCTCCGCTGATTCAAGCTTCATTCGCTGATCCAAGCCTCAATACCCCAATCAATGCATGCACAGCCGAGGCGGCAGAGAGTGTATATTCTTAAACGGCGGGAGCCGGGTGAATATATACCCAAAAATCAACAAAACCAAAACCGTAAAAGCAGAGAACACTAAACACTATTTTCAACGTCTTTAACCCAAATTTTAATGAAAATCTCCATCCGAATGAATTTAAAATTTCTGGTGAATTATTTTCTGTGCATTGAGATTTGCCAAATTTCAAAGTTCAGGCTTGAAATTCGCGAATGTGGTTACTTAGATTATAAGTATCATTGTAATTTAAAGCTGGGACATTTCTTAGACTTTATTTGAATGAGTTCCATAACCTATTTGCAAAGCATTGTTGCTTCAGCTCATCCTCAATTGGATTTTCTATTTTCCCTGCCAGACTCAACATTATCCAATTGTTAATTAATGAATTCACCTTTTTCTTGTTTCAGACTCGTTAACACATATAAGTCTGTGTATTTGTGTGCATTCCATTATCAATTTTGTTTTCATGATGTCCCATGTTTTTTTCTGATATAAGTTTCATAGTGCCCTATATTTTTTCTGATTTTGATCCAGCCGCTCGTACTATTGAATGGAATCCCTTGCAAAGTTCTCGGAAATAATGAATTTTCCTTGTATCGTCTGTTTTATCTTTTGCCTTCCAATAAGACATTCAATTTAAACAGTGTGTGCTTGTATCCTTGCTCTTCTTTCTAGCAAATTTGAGTGGTTTTGATACGGAACAATGTTTTGATTCCATATTTTTCTGCTTTATATGTGTGTAGATGTTTCCAATGGTATTCGTTTTCTGAGGTAAGTGCACACCAAGTGAAGTCTTCTTCTTCCGTATATATACAATTGGTGCTGAATCCTTCCTAGCTGCAATACTTGTCTCACACCCTTCAAACAGACCTTTAGTTGATTCCTATAGCTGTCCTCATTGTGTGGATATACCATCTACCTCAAGTTGTGATACAGGCATATTGCTGATATTTATATTAGCAGTATTGTTTTTCCTCCACAAGAAAGCATGCCTTCTCTACCCGATTTCTATAACTTGAGCTCTGACCAAGAATTGCACCTTCAATCTTTTATCTTTGTATATTTTAGTGCTGTTAATTTTGAAATCTTTTGTATTGATCCTTGAGTAAGTTTGCAGTTAAATTGCTTTTACCTAAGTGACGTTATATTATTTTTTTGGCATTATATTGAGGCTGGAGTAAGTTGGTTGTCCAAACTACTTTTCCTAATAATGTAAGAGACCTGCAAGCTACAGGGCAATGCAGATGCTCTTGTGCAAACATCAAAAACATTAATCTGCGTTGTTCATTTGTATAATTAGTTTGCTTGTTCTTTCATTAACTTCCTGCTACATATTTTCCTTTGATAATATATAATCTTCCAACTTGTAGGCAAGGGTAGCATTTGCAAAACAGAGGCAATACACCTTAATGAGAGCAAAGCTTAACTGATTCAATTTGTAGGTGAGGATGACTGGTGTGACTGTTCAATATTTGCCTCCATAATAAAACCCTTCCAACTTGTAGACAAGGATAACATTTGCAAAAGGGAGGCAATACATCTAAATAAGAATATGCATAATTGATTCAAATATTTTATATTTCTCATGAAAAGACTAAATTGCTTTTAACGGTAATTTTTGTACTATACTACAATTTTGGTTGACAAAATCTCACGTACCTGAGATAATCTGTTTGTAGGTGAGTATAACTGGTGTGACTGGTGCCCGTGCTTCTCTGGCATCACACGTGGAGTTTCTTCTTCGTGATATTAAACAGGTTTTTGCTCTTCTTTCTTCCAATAAACCTTTCTGTCGTTAGACATTTGTATTTGTTCCTTAGAACCTTCATTGCCTGATTAATTTATCATCTATTAGATCAACTTCTATTTGGTGACAGCCTATGCAATACAAGACTTATCCGCTTCAACACTTTCACTGTTCACAAAAAGTAATTTTTAGTAGGAATAATTAATGGTCAATGTGGAAGCTCTAGGTAAGTAAATTCTGATAAACATGTTACCAGTGGTAGTTTATTATTTTTAGTTTTTCGACCTTGGATTGGATGGAAGTTTCATAAAAGGGAAGTTACAAATGTTTATATGCGACACGAAGACATTCTCAAAGGTGTTAGATCATGTAAGTTACTTAGGAATAAGCGATAGTTGTTAAATCATATAGTAAACTCTATAATGACTTGGTGGGTTGTTAGACTTGGATTAGATAGTGCTAATCTTAGCACATTAGTTTACAGGCACTTGAGGTTGTTTCCTCAATGATAGCAAGTTAGCCTAATCTATTAGCTAGTTTGTAGCCTCTATCTTGGCTGTATATTTCAGCCACTTTTATGTAATTCTCACGTCTTGTATATTAAATCTTTTATGGTATCAAAGCCAAGTTTTAAGGAGCTGGGTAAACTGCCTGAAGAGAAATGAGCTATTGGTTTTTCTTGGTAAACCTGAAGGTGGTGAGAGAAAAGGAGAAATCTTATTAAGGCAAGAAGATAGCTATCTGATTTTAGTGGCAGAGCTTATTTGTCTTTTCACAGTGTAGGAAAGGTGCAGTATTTCTTTTAGAAGGTGCTGCTGTTTTTTCATTTTTGTGCTTGTCAAAGCAAGAGGAAGCATGGTTTTAGACATGCCTGTATAAGACAAAAGCAAAGTTCTGTAGAGAGTGTCTGCCTGGAAAGTGCAGCAATAAGAATGGCACAACTGTATTTCTTTTGATGCTGAGTGAAGGCTGGGGATGCTGGTAAAGAAAGGCGACCATGTATGAAGCCAAGCGCTGTTCTTTATTTTGATGTGTCTAAGGGAGGTGTTGGTCTGAAGGGCATGGTAGTGATTGCCGCAGCAACTGATAATTTCTTGTTGTATGTTTCTATGCAAAAGGGTGTCGCAGCCTGGGGTCTGGTTTTAAACACAACATTATGTCTTTAATGAGAACAAAGCTTGAAGAGCCTAGGGCATTTGAAGGAAGTGTGAAACTAGAAGAGCATTGTAAGTGTGTATGCTGGCCACAACATTTACTGAAGCTCTTGAACAGAGGCACCTATGCATTGAAAACTTGAGAAGAGGTGAAGCATGGCATTTTATGCTGAGCATGAAAGAAAGTGAGGGCCATGGAGCTAGATGGAAAAATTAAGAAAATGCAGCGCAGCCATAGGAGGGAAGGTGTTGGACCCAGTAGTTTGGATGGCAAAATAATATAAAGAAGCTTGCATATGTGCTTGAGGTGTAAGGTAAACAGCCTGAAAAATGGCACCCTATGAAGCTTGCATATGTGCCTGAGGCATGAGGCAAACAGCCTAAAAGTGACACCCTATGTTTCAAAAGTCAGCAAGTTTCGCGATTACTCGTGAAGCAAACTGCAATTGATAAACCATTTGTAACTCATTGAGCCAAGTCTACTGGCAAAACTCAGTGAGTTTTGTCGTGTAATTCCATCAGTTCTTGGCAAACATTGCCGAGTTTTACATGTCGACTCAGCCGGTAAAGTATAAAACGCCCAACTAAAAAAACGTCATTTTTACCTTTGATGCTTGCATTTTTATGCATTCTCCTTCGCAAATACAGTGAATGTGAATGATTTGCACACCATAGGAGATAGGGTTTTCAGCATTTAAAGGAATACATCAATGTATTTAACAACAAAAACAAGTTTGAAACAAAGATTTAGAGCATACAGGTAGGAATGATAAGTTGATAACATTACTTTCTATTTTTCTAAGTTTCTAGTTTCTAATTTTTATCTATATTTGCAAGAATGGCATCCGGTTCAACTACACTTAGCAAGCCTAAGTCTAATGACCCTTCTTGGAAGCATTGTGAATGGGCAGAGGACAATTGTGTGATATGCAATTATTGTGGGGTGAAGATGAGTGAGTCTCGCATTCGTCTCAAATACTATATAACACAAATACTAGGAAAAGATGTGGTAGTGTGTAGACAAGCGACTCTTGAGGCTAAAAGAGAAATGGCCACATATCTTACGAGTTATGCCGAGAAGCAAAAAGAAAACAAAATCACTTGAAGCCCTATTGAATAGGAGGGTAGCAAGAGATGATTGTGATAGTGAAGCCTCTTCTATTTTCCCAACTCTAGGGGGTCAGGGATGACTCTTCCATTGAAGGTGGTCTCGAGTGTTTTTTGTTCCTTGATGTATTCTCGGGTTGCAACCTTCACTCGAAGGTACCACTTGGAACCAAAAAGTGCACACGGAAGCAAGGATAATTGCAACAAACTTTTGGTACTACAACATTCCATTCAATGTGGCAAAAAGCCCATATTGGGAGAATTTAGTCAATGCATTGATCATTTCTAGGAAGGGGTTCAAGGATTTTACTCATGATTTGAGTGGCCCGTTGTTGGAGGATTCATGCAAGGTATTATAGAAGACCCAAAAGAAGGGCTGCACCATTTTGTTTGATGGGTGGACGGATGGGAAAAACCACACATTGATTAACTTTTTAGTGGCTTCAAGTGCCCAATTGGTTTTCTTGAAGTCAATTGGTGCATCCCACCAAATGAAAATGCAAACACTTTGTGTGATATGTTGAATGAGGTGTTGTGGAAGTCGGCGCGAAGAATGATGTCTAAGTTGTGACGAATAACACAACATATGTAGCCTTGGAGGACTTCTTGAGAAGAGACACCCTACACTTTGTTGGACCCTTTGAGCAACTCATTGCATTTATCTCCTACTTGAGGATATAAGAAAAATGGCATAGGTGAAGTCCATGGCCGAGGAGACAAGAAATATCACAAAGCTCCTCTACAATCACCCTTGGGTGCTAAGCTTGATGAGAGAGCACATCAATGGAAATGAGCTTGTGTGAGCACGAGTCACTCGATTCACCACAACCTTCATCACATTGTAGTATTGTAACCTTACTAACATCTCTTAGGTAAATGTTTGTGAGCACACGGTGGTTGGAGTCTATGTTGCCGCATTCAAATTTGTGTTCGAATTCGCCGAGGATAAAATTCATGAAAATTCGTTGCAAAAAAACAATGATAAAATTCGTGTTTAAATTCGAGTATATGACATAATACTTTTAGATTGAATGTTTGAAAAAGAAAAAGAATATCACATAGGCAATAAAATAATTAAACATTATTGTTGAGTTATTAACTATAAAATGGTTAAACATCAACTAAAAAGTAATAAAATACTTAAACATTAACTATAAATAATTAACTAAAAACTATATTATATAACTAGAAACGTAATAAAATAATTAAACTTTAATACAAAACAAACATTAAAAAAATATGAATTATTTGCTCTTACCTATTTGACCTATTTTATCTTTTCTACAGTTTAAAATCTTCGTCAACGGCAGCGACCAAAGCAAAGCACACGGAACACTCTACACAGGTGGTGACTTGAGAGAATTTTTCCTCAAGCTTCACGCTCGAGCTTAGTCACTCAAATTGGTTGATCCTACTCGCAGTTGCAAACACTTCAAGCTACACGTTTCTTCAAGCAACGGTGATATGCGAGTTTAGGGCAAAACGGATAGGCGTTCCAAGCAAAAATACGTAAACGACAATGTTCCAAGCAAAAAAACGTAAAATGTACGATTAAATTCGTGATTTTAGATGAATTTTTCCTCAACCTTTGAAATCCGCCAAATTTCGAATTTCATGCTTGAAATTCAACGAATGCGGCAACATAGGTTGGAGTCTTCCTATGCTAGGAAGCCCGAAGGGAAGAGGGATGTAAAGACTATTTTTGATGATGTGTTTGCGAAGTGTGTTGAGGAAATCATCAAGGTAACCTTAAACTTAACTAATTTTTTATTTATTTGTTATATTTTTTTAGTTTAAAATTTTTAATTTCTCTTAATTTTGAATTTAAAATTGTGCATTCTTTTGTTTTAGGTGTCAAAGCCTTTGGTTAAAGTTCTACAATTGGTGGATTGGGAGAAAAACCCAATGGGTTATTTGTATGAGGTCATGGACGTGGCCAAGGAGACCATAGCAAAATATTTAGCAAAAAAATGAACCCATTTGATGCATAATTGATAGGAGATGGAACAAGCAATTGTCAACACATACATGCAAATGACACTATTTGAACCCGAAGTTTTTCTATTTCCAATCATTTAAGACCGATGAAGAGGTTATGGATGGCCTTAATACATGCATACAAAGGATGATTCCCGATGAGGAAACTAGAGATGCAATTGTTGATGAGTTGTAGATTTACAAGATTGCGGGGGTAGGCTTTTTCTTCGCCTATGCATGAAAAGAAGAAACACTTTGCTTAGGCAAGTAAAATCAAATCGAGTCATTTGTTTTAGTCTCGTTACACATAAAATTAGATACTAGAATTCTTTCATTTATTCAAGCTTAGTTGACTTAAATTATAAATGTCTTGTTTGCAACTTTATGGTGCAAAAACACCAAATCTTTAGAAGCTAGCTAGTTATGTAGTGCTTTTGGGTGTGAATGAAATTGGAGCATGTTTGAAGTTATTCACACAAAGAATTATAACAGACTGACAACACAATCCCTCAATGACCTTGTTTTTGTGCAATACAATCTTCGTCTTTGTGTGAGACAAGTGGAGGGAGTAGAGAGTCATGAGGCGATTGACTTTGATGATATCAATCCAAATGCTGAATAGACTGCTAATGATGTGGAGCCCATGTTTTTCAAGGAGGACATCGCAGAATTGGAGAGGGAGGTAAATGAATCAATGGCGTATGACACATCGGGTTTCGGTAGGGTTCGTGAGGATGTAGATATATTTGCGGATGATATTGGTGTAGTGGAAGAATCTTTACCTTCCACTTCCAAAGAGCGATAGACATATACTAGCTCGATTGATTGTATATTTCATATTTGATATTAGTGTATTCTCGTGCATCGAGGACTATGCCACTATAGTCTATGATTGTAAGTTGTACTTTGTTCTCTTTTTAGGTCAAAAATTATATATTTCATTTTTGATATTAGTGTATTTTGGCCATAGTTTGCATATACTCGTATTCGGTAAACCTAAAAAAATTGACTTGAAAAAACTCAACAAGACTTGGTGAATATTCGACAACTTAAAAATACGCAACGTTCTTTAAAAACATAAATTTTATGCAAAATATAGCTACAAAATGTATCAAATGAGTCTATAAAATGTTGGAGAAGTGTTTCTATTAGATTTGAATACAAATACAATACAAAATCACATCATCATGCGAATACAACAACTAGGATGATAAGTGCTATGAATTTAAGATGATTGTCATTGAAAATTATCATCATAAGTTTCATATCTATGCAAGTTACAATATACAAAAATTACATTTTCCTCTTCCCGTTTTAGAGAAATATTGGGAGAGAGTCTATTGTCTATACTAGTCCTCACACTCTCTATTGCGTCTCCTCGCTCCTCCTAAGGTCATGACTTTGGCTCCAACTTGGTAGTAGATGGCGGTGGCTCCTCTGCTGCATGTTCGACATCACCTTCAAAGATGTCATCCAATCCTGCTAGTGCTTCTCCCTCCATAGCTTCCCTCTCGAAAGAAGCAATCTCATCCTCTGTGAACGCAAGGATTTCCTCTTCTTGCCCAATCCACTCACTGTATGGATCTATCTCATCCAAATCAATAAGCTCCTGCGATGTGGCCTCCACTTTTCTTGTGCGAAGCCGGAGATTGTATTGCACAAAAACCAAGTCGTTGAGGCGTTTTTGAGTCAACTTGTTGCGCTTCATGTGAATGGCCTCAAACAAACTCTAGTTGTGTTCACATCCAGAAGCGCTATAAGGTTGAGATAAAATTTTGAGGGCTAACTTTTGAAGATGCGGGGTATTTCCTCCCCAATCCTCCCACCAAGAACCTACAAACAAGATAATCAAAAGTTTATAAGTAATTAATAAAATTAAATTTGTAACTTGTAACATATAAGTAACTTAGTAAACATTCTAATTTTTATTACCTGGTGACTACATGGTTTTCCTCGATAGCTAACGTCGAAGAAAAAAGCCTCCCCTAACATGCTTGTAATTTTGCAGCTCTAAAATAATGAGGTCCCTCATCTCAACCTTTGGTATCATCCTCTCAATGCATGTTGAAAGGCCCTCCATAACCTCCTCGTTCACATCTGTGAAGCCATCGAAGAAGAAAAACTTGGGGTTGAGGTAGTACCCCGCTACATGAATAGGTTGGTGGAGTTGATTGTTCACCTCGATCAATTATCTCCCAAAAGAGACCAAATCTGACGATATCCCCCTATAATAGTTTTGGATAGCCTCTTTGGCCCTATCCATGGCCTCATAAATGTACCCCATAAGGTTTTGCTCCCCATCAACCAAACGCAAAACCCTCACCAACAACTCAGACACCTATACACATTAAAATTTAAGGTTACAAACTTACAATTAAAGTAAATAAGTAAATAACAATATATTTATAATTTAACAAATTAAAATAAAGGAATCGACTTGAAATATAAATCGAAGTTTGAAATTACCTTGATGATCTCTATAGCTCTCTTTACAAAGATATAATCAAAAACTATCTTTGCAGTCCTCTCTCCATTAACATCTTTTTGAATATTGTGAGTCTAGCCATGCTTGACTCACAAACATTTGCTTAAATGATGAAAACAAACTAGAAATATTTTGCAACATCAAGAAGTTAGTTGCAAACCTTGTTACACCGGCTCGCACAAGCTCTTTCCCCTTTGTGTGTTCTCTCATCAAGCTAAGAACCCAAGGGTGATTATATATGTACTTGGTTATGTTTCTTACATCTTCTATAACCGCCCGACTCACCCAATCAATTTTGCCTATGTCCTCCAAAAGAAGGTCAATGCAATGAGCCGCACAAGGAGTCCAAAAGAGTGATGGATGCCTCTCCTGTAGTAGTCTCCCAGCCGCCACATATGTTGCTGCATTTTTGTGACAACTTGCACAACATTCTAGATACCCACCTCTAATATGACCTTCTCCAACATAAGACTCAAATTCTCTGCATTTTTACTATGTTAGAGGCATCAATTGACTTCAAAAACACCATCTCACCATTTGAAGCCGCTAAAAATTAATGAGGGTGTGGTTCCTTCCATCCATCCACCCATCTAAAAGAATGGTGCATTTGTATTTCTACCATTGTTTCTTTTGATCTTCTAGGATTGTCGTTGCATCTGCAATTGCACCCTTGAGCAATTTCTCACTCAAGTCTTTTTGGAGAGGGTGCTTTGTACCCTTTCTCTTGCAACTGTCAATGTTGTCACCAAGTACTCCCAATACGGGCTTTTGTCACATTGAAGGGAAGGTTGTTGTAGTACTAGAAATTGCACATGCTTTATCTAGCTTCCTCGTGTGCATCCTTGTTCCAGCTTGTACCTTGCAACAAAGGTTGTGCTCCAGGTATGTTCCTTGGTAAAAAAATCTATGTATCCCTTTGCTTGAACTCGATGAAAGTAGTTGTGCCTCTTCCGGTTCGTATGTGTGGACCGCAAAATAGAGCCCATAATCGTTGTTGCATTATCCTTTGAATCCTCGTCATTCCATCCCCGGGTCTAACAACTTCTGCTATAGTTGCATGCACCCTTTCCCTCTCTAGTTTCTTCTCCTCCACTTTGCTTTCATCACTCATTTTACCTCTTCTGTAACATTGGGGCATACCACAACGTCCCGGCAAACAATACATGCAAGATGATACTTCAGGCGATTGATGCCTCCAGAAAACGTTTTCCGTAGAAATTGTAAACCACGGTTCCCTGAATTGCTCCACATACACCATACTTCCAAACAATGGTACGACGCATTAGCGGGAATGGTTCCTGCTGATGATGATGCTGACCTGATGCCATTGGTAAGCTCTAATCTGCAACACAATGTACATTTAAAAAATTAAAAAAAACGTAAGTTTAGTTAAAATTTAAATAATAAAAAAGTGTCTTTATGACCCTATTTAACCGTAATTTAAAATTTAAAATTGTAAATCCTATGAACAAGAATATATTCTAAAAACGAAATTAAAATAACATTTACAAAATTACAACAATACATTCCGCAATTTCATTCATTAATGATAATGTCACGAATCCATGATAACAAACATGAATAAATTAATAACTATTAAACGAATTTGCGAAAAGAAATAAAAAAACATACCTCCGGTTCCAAATGACTATTAAAAATTTAAAATCATTCGCAATTAAATTGAATGCATTTAAAATTACAAAACATATTCGGATACAATATGAATATATAAAATTTAAATAATATAGAACGAATTTGTGTCAGAAATGAAGGGGTATGTTAAAGAATTAAAAAAACTTACGTCTAGCTCCAAATGATTACTAAAAATTTAAAATCATTCGCAATTAAATTGGATGCATTTAAAATTACAATATGAATATATAAAATTTAAATAATATAGAACAATTTGCAAAAACTTAAAAGAATTTAAAAAATAACTTACCTCCAAATGCAATTCTTCAAATTTCCTCTTCGAATTTGCTCTAAATTTCGTTCAACTCATGCAATGCAAGCTCAATGGCTGTGTGATTGAAAATGAAGTGCTTTGGTGCCTTAAAAGACAAAAAGTGTATTTTCCATTTTTTCCGTCGGTTTTCATGTTTCACATCACGTACCGCATATGGCGAGTATTATGCACGAACTCGTTGAATATTCTAGGCGAATATTCGGCGAGTGTTTTCTACGAGTTTTTCCTATGAATATTCGTGTATCTTTTTATTGGTGAGTACTCGCAAGTGCTCACCGAGTTTCGCATACTATGATTTTGGTGCATTGAGGAGTATGTCACTATAGTCTATGATTGTAATTTGTACTTTGTACTTTTTTGGGTTGAAAATTAATAGAAAATATATTTATGCATTGTTCACATTCATTTCTTATGTCAATTAATAGGTTATTTCATTTAGGGCTTGATCGATTGTCCGCAGGTTATAGGAGGTTTGCCCTATGATAGAGCTTCGTAGCTCCGAGATGTTGGACCAACCTCAATTTCCTCCTATTTTTTGTTACCAAAGAAAATAGTGTTTTTCATTTTTTAAAGTTTATTTTATAAATTTATATTTTTTAAAGTAAAGAATAAAGTTGTTGAGTAATTGTTGAGTAACTCCCGAGTCTCGATGAATGAGTCAAATTTTGGGCTGCCAAGTAATGTCCGAGAATGAGTTTTTGAACTATGGCGGCACCTAGAAGAGGAGAGTGGCACCGTAATAAATGCCCGAATACATCCTTTCCTTTGCTGATATTTGTTGTAGCTTATTTATTTTTTGTTTTCTGTCTTGCCTTCCCGCATGACTCTCTTGACTTCGGACATTAAAAAAGGTGTGGCCAAAGAAGCGAGCTTGAGAGGTTAGAGGAGTGGCACTAGGACGCCATGGGGCTCCATAATATGCTACGATTTAATGTTAGATCCATTTCAAGCTAATGTCTTGAGCTTAACTAACATTTAGGCAAAGGACCTTTTCTTTGTATTTTATGGTTTAAAAAGTTTAAGTTAAACTATATAAGAATTCTAAAATATTTTCTTTAAAAATACTTGAAAAGCTGATTAACTCGGGTTTTGGAAAATGGTAAAGAGCCAATAGCTGAAATTTGGCAACATTGCCTAGTTTCGGCATAGATACTAGCTAGATAGAAAATGAGTATTTCTAAATTCTTTGGTATTATTCCCGAACAATTGTTTAAGTGGAAAACTAGACAAAATGCGTAGTTTTCAACACTTCATAGTGCCCGAGTCATATAAACCGACCGGTAGGAACTTCAATTTGTGGAGTCATAAGATACATACCTAGATTATCTCTGATGCGGGTACAGTACGGATACGGATACGTGTATGGTTTTGGTACGGTGAAACGACAAATTTTTAAAAATCTTGGGTATGGTACGCTTTTGGATTTACGTTTTATGTATATATATATATGTATATGTATATATATATATATGTATATATATATATATGTATATATATATATATATATATATAAATTTAAAGATGCATTTTCATACTTATTGAAATTTAATTCTCATACATTGCATACTTATTGGAATTTAATACTCATAGAGTCATACAACTTAAAATCATTCATAGAACATGAAAACAAATTGAAATTTCCAATACTTTGAGAATTGAGACTTGAGTTCGTATTGATTCATAATGTTCAAAACATGATAGTAAATAACATAATACATTCAAGTTCTCAACTTCTAGAGCATATCATCTAGATGATCGTCAAAATCATCTTCATGGATGCCACTTGCAGCTTCACTCCCACTAGCTCCACTTTCGAACCCTTGTGAAGGGCTCCGTGGAAGTTCCGCATTGATGCCAAGAAGTGAAACATTGGACAAACAAGCAGTAGAAGTTTCAAAGTTCGTGTTTTCAGGTTGGAGGTCCCAAAGCTTGTTAGGCCCACTAGTATACTCTTGCGTCCTGTGGGTTAAGAGGCGCAAGTTGGAATGAATGTATACTAGATCTTCTCCTGTCTTCTTCAATGCCAACATGGTGTGTTTGGCTGAGTGGATGAAGCCATAAGTACTCCAGTTGCGCTCTGCAGAAGAATTACTAGCCACCTGTCACAAAAACAAAGTATTAATATTATTAATTAAAAAAAAGAATGATATCATTTTGAATTTTAATTCTTAATTGGTAATTAAAATATCAAATAACAAGTTACAAACTTTATACCTGTGAGAGCAATTTGATCGCAACCGTATCGGATCAGAAACAACCTCCTAAATGCTTTGCCCTCGTCCCATTTGCAACCTCATGGTCATCATATGGTCGCTGCCTACCAGCTCTCCCAACTATTTCATTGCTGTAATATTTGGGATTTAAAGCATAAGCAAGGAGATGCAATGGGGTGGTCATTTTGTTCCACCTTTTCACGATCACATTTTTAACTTCATTGTAAAAGTTTTCCTCAGGGTCCTACTCTTTGGCTTGTATGATATCATGGATTTTTTCAAGCATGGAGTCAATGCCATCATATATTTCTCCAATGCAAGCATTATCTTTGTCTACAAATCGTATCATACTCAAAATAGGCTCCGTGAAACTCAACAAATATTCAACTTTTCCCCACCAATTCTCATCAAGGATCCATGATTTTATTTTTTGGGCTCTTTCTGTGTTAGCTTGCCTCCAAGTGGTCCAAACATTATCAATCACCATCATGCTCAAAGCACATCTCACCTTCACAAGTCGTCTCAAGACGAGTGAGTGAGAGGCAAACCTAGTCTCAACAACCTATTAAAAAGAATGGAAACAATTCAATAAAGAACACATATTGAAATTGATTTAAAAATTTAAAGTCAAATATTAAATTTAAAATGAATTGTTCCTTTACCTTCAACAACTCCAACTTTGAAAATCTTCTGAATATTGCTTGAGACATGTGATGGTTGGTGACAAACATTTGAATCTTGTTTGCCTTTGTGTATATTTGCTCAATCCATGCAATTTTCCCAATCTTTTGCATCATTAGATTCAAGGAATGTATTGCACATGGTGTCCAAAATATGTGCTCATACCTACCCTCTACTATCAATCCTGTTGCCTTGCAATTTTTGGCATTGTTCGTGATGACTTGGACAACGCTCTGCGGGCCCACTGACTCAATAGCCTCAATGAGAATATTTGCAATGAATTGGGCATCTTTTACTTCCCCCTCACAATCAACAACCTTCAGAAACATTGGCCCTTTAGGGCATACTGCAATAATGTTGATGAGAGGTTTGTTTCTGGAGTCTTTCCATCCATCTGATATAATAGAGACTCTTGATTCAGTCCAAGAATCTCTAATTGGTTGTAGAGATGTCTGAATGTGTTGCACTTCTTTTGCCAAAAGAGAAGTGCGAACCTTATTATAGCTAGGGCTTGTATACCCTTGTGGTGCCTCATTAATGCCTCTCACCATCTGCTGCCAATAAGGTGATCTCAAGACATTGAATGGTAGTCCACATGCAAATATACACCGAGACACCAATTCATCTGCAATTTCCCTCTTCTCAATGTTAAATGTTTTTTCTAATGGGCCTTTTGTTCTCTTGCTTGATGGCCCTGAGGTATCTGCATCAAAAGGGGAATCATCTGGAACAGTTTTCAAAGCACGAGTCTCAATGAAAGGATGAAATGATGGTGTTGATGTTTGTGGTTTTCCCATGGTCCTCTATTGTAAAGAAATAGTTCTAGAGCGAGCTCTTGTTGCTTCAAAGTTTGCATCCTCTTGCTCTTTTAGGTACATGGCTATGGTTTTCTTTTCCACCTTCTTACACGGTCTAATACCCGTCCCCAATACCCCAATCAAATGAGCTCTCAAATGGGTATATGAGGATTTAAATGTGTTGGCACAATGGGGGCACGTCCAAACACGAGACACCACCACCGGCAACAAGCTCTACCACTTCCACATGCCTCCATAAAGGAGAATTTGGATCCATTTTCATTGCCATACCACCCGAAACATTTCCCCCCTCTTGCCCCACTGAAGCTGAACTGGATGCCATGATTGTAGGATTAATTTGTTTTAACTTTTAACCTACAATAAGAGATATTTTTTAAAACATTGCTAAATATTAAAATAATTTAATTAAAAACAACAAATACAAATTAGAAAATTAATTTGTTAACCCATACATGTCAATCTTTGATTCTAATCACCAAGTTTGCCATAAATGGTGCGAGGTGAGAGCATACACAGAGGGTAGACGTTTAAATTTTTAACAAATTCAATTTAAAACTTTAAAATTAAAAATGAATACATAACTAATTAAAAAAATTAAACAGTTAGCCCTACATGTCAATCTCTGATTTTGATCACCAAGTTCGCCATAAATGGTGTGAGGTGAGAGCATACACAGAGGGTAGACGTTTAATTAAATAAAACTTCAATATTAAACTTAAAATACGGAAAAATTAATTAATATATTATATTTTAATAACCGTAAAATAAATAAATATTAAAAAAACAAATTTAGATCATGATCAATAATCATGAATGATGTGTTTGAAACACATCATTCATGATATTGATCATTGATCATATTCATATACAAAACATTGCTCAAAAGATTTAAAAAAATGGCCCCGAATGCATGAAAAATACCTGGAAAAATCCTCCTGAAACACATCATTCATGATATTGATCATTGATCATATTCATATACAAAACATTGCTCAAAAGATTTAAAAAAAAAAAAGCCCGAATGCATGAAAATACCTGGAAAAATCCTCCTTGATGTTTGTAGACTTGCTTCTCCTTCTCTCTTTCTCCTTCAAGCTCAATCACTCTCTCCTCCAAGCTCTCTTTCTCTCCTCCAAGCTCTCTCTTTCTCCTTCAACCTTTGTTTTCTCCTTCAAGCTCAAGAGTCAATATTAGCAAAATAGCAAAGATTGAGTGTGAGAAAAAAGTAGAGGGATTGGGTGTTTAAATAAGTGTTTGGGGGTTGTTTAGGGTTATGTTAGAAATATGATACTTTAAAATTTAAAAAAATTGCATATTTTTTAAGTTTTAATGACTTGTCTTTTAAAAAGACATGCTGCAGTCACGGTATGGAAAAATCGCACTGTAGGGTACCTTGCCATTGGTACGCATACCTGGACCGTACCCACAATGTACTAGGACCCGCACAGCACTGCACGCTTCCGTGCTGGTACAAAGGCCTCCAGGGTGTTTTTGTGCAGTCTAGATACATACAATATGTTAGTATCAAGATATTGACCAGATTGTGTTGGACAAAGAAACCAAGCTGGCAAATGATATAGACGACTATGATAAACATTGTAAAGAGGTGCTAATGTTGTTGAAACTCTCTGTTGCATTGGGGGTAACCTAGTTCCGAGAGGTTAGGAATGCAAAAGTCGCATCTCAACTCAGGAAAGATCCAACAACAAAATACAAAGCTTCAAAAGTTGGAAGGGTATTATATTCAAAAAATCTGGTGTATTCCACTAAAATGCTAGAGGGTGCTTCTATTTCTGAGTTTTTGTTGGAGTTGAATGACAAGTAATCAATTGAAAACAAATGAGAATCTTGTAGATGAGGAAACTTTGGTTGCTTTGGTGTTGTAGAATTTGCCACCATCATTTGATGCCTTTTGTGAGTCCCTGCATCTGGCTGCAAAGGCCCAAGACCTCAAATTTGAGCAGTTATCTGGAATTATATTGCAGGAGAGAAGGGAAGATTAGTCAAAAGCAACAATGTTAGGTTGTACAGAAAGTGCATTCAATGCACATCAATTCTGTGGCAAAGGAAGACAATATAGCAATAGTAGTTTTTAAGTGACAAAGCTTTCAAAAGTGGTCACAAGTCATGGTGGAAAGGCCACTATTGCAAGAAACTAGGGCATTTAAAGAGGGATTGTCGGAAGAGACAATATGATCTAGCAAATGATAGAAAGAAGTCATGGTATGCAAATGTGGTTGAGGAAGATGAACAAGGATCAACGAGTGGTTTAGCACTTGTGAAATATAGAACTAGTTGGCGTAGTCAAGGACATGGTACTTTGACTCAGCTGCATCTCGACACCATGTGTGGCACAAAGCCCAGTATGTTAATTTCATTGAAGTAACGAGTCTATTTCTTTGGGTTATGGATGGACTCACTATGTAAGAGGATGCGAGGATGTTTGAGTTACATTGAATAATGTTGGAAGTTATACTTTTAAGAATGTGAGATATGTTTGTGACATGAACAAAAACCCACTATCTTTTAGTGAACTCAATGCAAATCCTAATCTTTGTGTAAAGTTTCAAGCAAACAAGTGTATGGTAACTACTTTGTTGTAGGAATTGGTGAAAAAGGGATGTATAAACTAGAAAATCCCAAAACAGCAAAAGAACATTCACTAGTAGTAGTAGAGAGCACTAATGTACTTTGGCATGAGAGGTATGGTCACCTCAATCATAAATATTTGCATACAGTAGGTAAGACTAAAATGATGAATGGGCTTCCCTCTATCTAGGAGAGTCAGAATGTATGTACTGGGTGTCAAGTAAGCTAGCAGATTTAACATCCATTCAATACTTGTGAGGCATGGAGAGCCAAAGGAGCATTGGATTTGGTACTTGCAGGCTTGCATGGTCCATTGAAGACACCAACAATATCTGGAACTAAATATTTTATATTGATAGTTGATGACTTTTCTAGGAAAATGTGGATTTATTTTTTGAATGGAAAGTCGGATTGTTTATCTAATGTTGTTGCATGGAAAGCTAAATTAGAGACACATGAAGTCATTATATATAATTAGAAGCCAATTCCTGATAAGGTTATTGATGATGGTAATGACATATAATTACTGCTCTATCTCTAGACGAAAAATCTTCCCTGTTCCCCTTTAGACAATCGAATGGTCAAGAACTAAAGAAACCTTAATTGATATAAGGACCAAAACACTAGTTGATCATACATTGTTGTGGATGAATAAGAGAATTGTAGAATGTGTGGAGAAGAATATTGCTGGAGGCTCAACATCCAAAGAACCTAGGTCTATATCAAAGTCTTCCTCCACTACTCAGAAACCTCTTGTTGTTGGTCAAACTGCTTCAACAACAATTAAGAATGTTCCAGCAACGCATACTACAGGTGGGGATGAAGCTGGCGGGGATCCTAATCAATGTAAGAAGCCTGATGCTACTTGTGGTGGAGGAAAACTTTCTAAACCAATCAAAATATCATTCAAAACATAAAAAGGTCTACAAAAACGCCCCCATCTCCTGGTACGATAAATTTCTCCACCATCCTCTCCTCAGGGATTCGATGCATCAGTATTGATTGATAACAGCAGCCAACAATGTTTGTGTTCTGATTATAGCCAGTCAAGTCATTTCTCGAGTAATCCTCCTCCTCCTTTGTCTCATGTTATGCCCATTGTATTGCATTGCCCATCCCTAATTTCAACCCATCAGATCAGGATGTTTGACCTCATATGTCTCCTCAACATATTTGACAACCTCTTTCTCCTCCTAAGCAAGTTGATGCCTCCATCAACATAGGAGTGCAAACTAGCGATGCCATTGATACTCCCAAAATGGGTCGAAGAAATGGTTAAACAGAGATAGAAGGTGGTTAAGGCCACAATTCCTGATTTTAATGTGATTGCTACATTAATGCAACAGCAGCTTGCAAAGAAACACAACACTAAAAAGTGATTGGAACCGATGATCGAGGCATGAGGTATGTTCAGGTGGCAAATCCATTTGACGATAAAAACACGAGTCAACTGAAAGATGTCATGGCTTCTGCAATTGAACAGATTGAAAAACATGTCAAGTCAAAAGCTGCGCTAAAGGAACAAGTGCACTACTTGGACTCTATATCCATCATCTTATTTATTAGTCCCGTAGATACTCGACAAACTCCTACTCCATCAATTCCAATTCCCAGTCTTGACAAAGATACTCTTCCACTTGCTTGCGAGCTTGCAAACTATGGCAAAACTACCAAGATCTGGATTAAGAATTTGTTGAATCATGGGCTGAGAATAATCGATGAAGCTTTAAAAATTTATGAGAAGTTGTTTGGTGAAAACAATAAATTAATGACAAGAAGAAGAAATTTGAAGAAAAGCTGACATCTTGGAGGAATATAATTCCATATTTTAATGAGATGGTAGCATCCAATGTCAATTTCTTGTTGCATAAGGTATTTTTCAAAATGATGATGAAAATGCATCTTATGAATGGTTTGTAGCAGCAAAATGGAGGGTTGAAATGTTGCAATCTGGTCTGAAAACATTTAATGACACTGAAAGAAAGAATTCTGATGCAATCCTCCCATTGCAAGGGTTTGTTGGTAAAATTCCTTAAGATTTTATTTACGGTCAAATCACAAATTAGATCCTCCAAAGAAATCAAAAACGAGTTTATAAAGTTGATAAAGAAGGAATTGACCAAGTCTTCCAACTTCAATTCCAATGCCTATTAGTGTAGGTTATTATTTATCCTTTTATTTATTTATTAGGATAATTCTTACACTTGTGTTAGCCCTACACTTGTTGAGTTAGCTTGCTTAAGTGTATTAGTTGTGTGAAATTAACTTACTAGTTGTGTTGAGTTAGCTTCTCGCTTATGTGGAGTTAGCTTACTAGTCTTCCGGAGTTAACTATCGCATCGGTTAGTGGGAGTTCTTCACCACCGATTTAGGTAGTAGTTACACTTCCTCCTCCTATATGTACATCTTTCTTATTGAGTAATTCAAGTTATTGTATTGTAATGTATTGAGCATTATGGATTATGATGAATTTCCATATATGGTATTTTAGCTCTTTTGTTTTACAAATCTAATGTGGTATGCTATTATCATCTGAGATTGCGGCTTGGAACGATCTTCTTATCGTTACTTTCAATGCCATGAAAAATTGATCAAATTAAAAAATTTATTGGAAGAAATCAAGAAAGCACAATTGAAACAAGTTTAACTTACAATATGGACGGGGACACCGAGTAGTAAGCTACACTAATGTGCTAGATGAGACAAAGATGATGGAAGATGTAAATCAATATCATACATACAAGCTGAGGATGGATATTGAAAGGAAAAACCTGATTGACTTGACTGATGATGATCAGTCTTGTCTTTCAAAGGATGAACGATCAATTAAAAGTTCTATTTGATATAAGGGGAGTTAATTTTTGTCTTATTTCATTTTTATTTTCCTCATAATTGTAACTTTTTAAAAGTGACTTTGATAAGTTAGTTGAAAGTAGTTATTCTAAATATCTAAGTACTTTTCGAATTTGAAAGTGATAAATAGAGTTTTCATGAATTGTAGCAGGACTTTTGACTCTTATTACAATTTTGATGTGGATTCCTATGTCATTGGAACTTTTTGTTCTTGCTGAAGGAAATATAAAGAGAAAAATTTAAATCTGTGTCTTCCTTATTCTTGTTTACATCATTGTCATCTTTGTTATTTGATAATGCGTGTTTTCCTTTTTTCATGGCTGTTCAAATAAATGTGTTATAGTTAATCGTCAAACTTTTCTTTTGATTTTCCGTCTACGTGCACACTAAGTTCTGTGTTTATTTATTATTGGATATGATTTCTCTTTCCATCTTTCATTTCATTTACTTGTGAAGTCTTAAATACAATTTTGAATGTATTGTATAATGTCTGTTTCTTTCCATTATTTTGGTTTTCATTAAAGGTAACTTCCCCTTAAAATAGAGGAGAGTCTTTGTTTTGCACGCTGCGTTTGCCAAGATTCCCTTATTTTGTCATGTGACAAAATATTTTGTCAATACTTTAGGATCAATTTTTTTAGAAACCCTCAAGAACAAGGTTGGTATTGAAAGTAGCTTGATTAGGTCTGAAAAAGATGTCTCCAGAGAAATATGTGAGCCCCGGGTGAACACACAAAAGAGACATTAAAGGATGAGGTTGAAAATAATGAAGTCGTATTCCCAATTGAATCTGAAGAACCATAATGTGATAGCTATATCCCAGAAATTAATCAAGCAGAAAATTACCAGTTGGAGGACAACAAACATATTTGATGAACAGATATTAGATGAGCTGATGGAAGGAGGGAAATAAAACTGGAATCCCGAGGGCTATTGTATTCTTTCACCAGCGCTGGTGGAAGGAGGGAAATAAAACTGGAATCCTGAAGGATATTGTATTCTTTCACCAACGCCGTCTCAGTTAGTTCAATGGGCACTATTGAGGAAAACTCCTAACACAGAAAAAGGAAGAGGAAGATGAAGGCCAATGAAATTCAAAAGGGCAAAGGATGCGAAAGGGGGCTGATTCATTTCAAATCTCAATAAGGTTGTTTCGTGGAATGTTAGGGGATTTGGATCCACTAACAAAGGAGACTATTAAAAAGACAGCTCTAGATTTGGTTTCCAGATATTGTTCTTATCTAGGAAAGTTGAAACTAAAAAAAAAAGACATGTTGGAAGAAAAAGTAAAAGGACAGTGGAAATCTTATGACTATTTCGCAGTTGACTTTGTGAAGGCTCAAGTGGTCTGTGTTTTGTGGAACAGAAAAGTAATTGCAAGGGACATCTTGATTAGGATGAATTGGATGGCTCGGAAGATTCATTGAATTAAGGAAATCGTCCGCTGCTGTATTATAAATGTTTATGCTCTGTGCAATTCAATCCTCAAACAACAATTATGGGATGAAAATTCTGCTTTTCTAACAAGATTTCTACTGACAGTTTTATTATTGCCAATGATTTCCATAGTATTTTAAAGGAGGACAAAAAACCAGGAGGAACTAGAAGACAGATGCTGTTCTAAACAGATTTTTAAATTCCGTAAACCAAAACAGCCTTTGGGATATAGAACCCAAGACCAGGAGATTTACTTGGTCAAATAGGAAAGATATTTTTGGGTACATTGCAGAGAGATTGGATAAATTTTTAACTTGAAACCATTGGCTTAATCAGCTTGGCAATTGGATCCAGGATTTTGTTAAGTCTCTGGATTTGACCACAACCTCATCATGCTGTTGGTTAAGGAGGATTCGTCTCCAATAGGTAATCCCTTCAGATTTGAATTTATGTGGTTTAAGGGTCTCTCTCTTGCTGATGTACTTAAATTATGGTGAGCCGAATCTTGTACCTAGAGGAAGCTCTAAAATGTATTCTTTAGCCTGCAAATTTCAAAATGTCAAAATTCAGCTGAAGGACTGGAATAAAAATGTGTTTGGAAATATTTTCTAAGAGAAAACGGATCTGGAGGATCAAGTTGCTAATTTCAAGAAGCAAATCAGCAAATGGGTCATGACAGGAACTCCTTCATGCTGAGAACTCCTTTCAGAAAAATTAAATTCGGTTTTAGAAGAGAAAATCTTCTGGAAATAGAAACTAGAGTGAACAGGCTCAAGGAAGGAGACAAGAACACTAAATTTTTCATCTATCTATAATGGAATGATTGAATCTTAATAGAGTTTCCTGCGTGAGTAGGATTGGGGAAAGAATCCAAGATTTGAAGAAGATTAAAACTGAAGCTGCAAAATTCTTCCAGGCCATATTTTCTGAGGATTGAGGAATAGTGAGTATTCTTAGCAGGTATTCTTAAACCTCATCCTCTTATCATTCCTGATGCTCATAATGAAGATCTTATGAGTCCCATATCCAAAGAATTCATACAGTTGTGTGGAGTTTGCAAAACAATAAGGCTACAGGCCCAGATGGTTTCCCACCCAAACTTTTTCAATCTTCTGGAAACATTGTTAAGAAAGATGTTTGTTTGGTTCTTAATGAATGTTGAAGATTGAGAAAGACTCTCGAAGGATTTAAATTGTACTTTTCTAGCTCTCATCCCAAAGAAAGTCATTGAAGATTCAATGGACTCCTTCAGTTCTACTGCCCTTTGCAATACCGTTTATAAAATCATTACTAAAGTAATAGCCAACAGATTTCAGGCCAAGTTACGAATCAGGTTCAGGTTCAAGAACCGGATTTGCTAGTACGGTGATTTTTTTCCCTTGATACGGCTTGGGTTTGGCCATACCAAAAATATATAAAAATGAAAAATACATAAATTATAGCCTCTTAAATAGGAAATTAGTAGCACTAATCACATAATATGCATATAAAAAGAAAATAACCACAAATGAAAATACTAACTGAATGCCAAATGTCATAATAATCTTAAATCATAAATATCATGCGCTAATTATAATTAATTACATCAAAATTAATATTCATAGTCATGTCGCTTTTCATTAAGAACATAAATATCAACATTAACATTTAAAAATAAATTAAAAAACGTTTTTAGGCTTGGGTTCCTCATGGATTCTTCCTAGGGAAGCCAGAGGAATCTGGATGCCCACGGCCGTATACCCTGACCAAATCTCAGACGAACCAGACCTGTATCTTGTACCTGGGCATATCGAGGCAGGGTCCTGCTGCATACCCAGCTGAATCGGTATCTTAGATTTCACATACTTCTTCCTCACATAATCTCCCAATCATAGTTACCAGGTCCGGAAATCCGGATCCTTTCGGGAGGGCAAAAAAATCCGAAAATCCAGTCCGAAATATATGAGTCGAATTTTATAAATATGAAAATTTGACATATATAACGAAAAACTTTAATAATGTAATGTAAAATGTTATATTCTTAATATATAAGGTCTAAGTAGCCGATACGTTTTGGATACGGGAGCGGGTACGGAGTATCCAATACGTGGAAATGGCAAAAAAATTTGGGCCCGGATACTGCATAGGATACGGCAGTACAAAAACTATATAAAAATTAAAAAATATTACTAACTTGGAAATATAAATCGTTCCGTAAGCCTAAATTTAATAGCTTGATTGATAAATGTTTATCTTGAAAGTTTGAAAGTCATTTTGAACTATGTATAAGTATATATATTTATACATGTATTAACACATTATTATAGGTATAATTTAATAATATTGGATTATCATTATAATATAACCATACTAATTAAATCAACTTAGAAGTTAATATATAGATTATATAGGTTTAAGTGTAACTTCTATCAATATATTTTATTTAAGTTGAACAATTAAAAAAATATAAAAGTCCTTTTTATCAAATAATATGAATACTATAATTGTATATATAATTAATATAACTATTATAATATATAATAAAATATATAAGTAAATATATAGACATATACTATATAGATTATAATATATATAAATTATTTAAAATTAATTCATATATAATTTGGGGGTGGGAGGGCTCGGCCTACCCCACCCCCATCGTTTTTTATTATTAAAACTTAAAAGTTAAAAGAAATAAAATAAAATAAAACAAAAAAATTAAAAAATTAATAAATAAAGTTAAAACTTTGGAGCCACGGCCGCGACCCCTCCACCCTGTCGACCCAGCCCTACCCGTCCCACTCCCCACACCTCTCTCTCCTTCGCTGAAACAGTGAAGCCCTTTCCCCCTTCGCACCCCTGCCTCCATGGCCGCTCTCGCGCCGCCTGTTGCCGCTCTTGATACGCTCCCAGCCTTCCCAGGGTGCTGTATCGGCTACATAGTATAAAGTTGATAGTTGACCGTTTTTTCCAGAAAACTACAGAAAAATTTTAAAAATAAAAATAACTTTTTTCCCTAAATTAGGGCTGACCCTGACCAAATTTATCCAGGTAGGCTGAAAATTTCCGGATCTGGCCGGATTTGGTAACTATGCTTCCAATACAAGGATGCTTTGTGTTGGGCAAGTAGATTCTGAACAACATTATCATAGCCCACAAACTGGTACATCCAGTTAAACATAAAAAAGAGTCTGGTATGATATAAAACTAGATATTAGTAAAGCCCATGACACAATCAACTGGAAATTCTTTCTGAAGATCCTGGTAAAATTTGGGTTCCTTGATTCATGGTATGAATGGAATCACAGTTGCATCTCCTCCCCTTTCTTTTCAATTCTTGTTAATGGAATGCCTGCAGATTTTTTTCAAGCTTAAAGAGGTATTAGACAAGGAGATCCAATTTTCCCTTGATTATCATTATGGCTGAAACCTTGGGGAGAGCACTCCAAAGAGCCAAATACATGATTAGGTTCTATGGGGTTAATCTCAGTGAAGGTTTCCCCTTCTGCCATGGTTAGTTTGATCACACAATTTTAGCAAGTAAAGCAAAGTGTTCTGAGGCAAGAGTTTTGAAATGGATTCTGGATTCATATCAAGTGGCTTCTGGTCAGAGTATTAATCTTGAGAAATCTAACATCTTCTTCCTTAACACTTCCCTCAAAAACAACTAAGAATTAAATAGGTTCTTAATTTGATTATTGTCTCCCTTTCAAGCAAATATTTGGGCATTCCATTGTTTGACGGACGATCTAAAACATTCTTTTGGGAGAACCTCATTTCTTAATTGCAGAACAGATTAGCTCTTGGAGAGGCAAGTTGCTTTTGTGGGCTGGTAAAATCCAGCTCATCCAAGCTAATTTACAAGCTATCCCTTACATGATGTCTATCTCGATGACTCCAGTTAGTGTAAAGAAAAGACTTATCGATATTTTGAAGAGTTTCATCTGGAATGATACTAATAATCAAAGAAAAATAGCTCTGATGAAATGGGAAATACTTAGTAAACCCAAGGTCCCACATCTAAAGGACGAGCTAGTATCAAAAACCTTTTCTATCTAGACTTAGCTCTTGGACTAAGCTATTATGGAGGGCTTTTGAGGAAAAAGAAAGGTTTTGGAGTAAAATGCTGCGACAAAAATATTTGGATTCAGTGGATGATTCAATAAGACTCTACTTCTGAGGATGTGATAGGAAGGTTCTCATATTTGGAGTTTCTTACAGAAGTTTAGAAATATTATCAAAAATTCCTCATGTTGGGATGTAAAAATGGGAAGTCTGCTGAGTTCTAGAAGCAAGATTGGTCTCCAATTGGGCCTTTAAATCAACACCAATCCTTCAAAAACAGAAATTTCTTTTTCTAGTCTATGGGGCTTTAAGGTTGTGAATTATTGGGTGGAATTCCAAACAAGATGGGTGCTTGAAAATAGTGTTAGGACCCTAGGATTGCTGGTGTACTTTTCCATCAAGATCTTCTAGATAGCTTTCTTGATTTTCTCTATTCATAGCCTATAAGCAATTCGACTAAGGAGGATTCTCTTAAATTTGACTATCACCCCTTGGTTGATTACTCTATTAAAGACGGCTATCTTGAATTGTGGGTTAACCTCCAAAATCCTCTTATGGCCCTATGACACGATTCGGATTCCTCTTGGTCTTCTTGAAGCATTGCTTTCTTGAGGATAGTCATGAGAAAAAAATCTCTAATCTGGGACATAGACTACAGAGAATTGGCTTTCTAGGCCTGTCAAATGTTGTGAAATTCAAATTCAGAAATCCCAGATCATCTTATATTACATTGCACTTTCTCTTTGAAAGTATGGAATTAGTTTTTCATTAGAATGATTTAACATTGGGTAGGTCCGAGCAATCACTGGATTTGATCAAAAGTGTTGGGACTATTTCAACTTTGCATGGCATTGTGCAAGGTATATTGTGTAGTGGTTCGATTGTGCAGGGGTTGCAAAGAATTGGATAATTCAATAACATACATGTGCGCAAACGTGTTGGCACTTGGGCATTATGGAATATGCTCTGGAGGTGCAAAATCCCAATGCAAACTATGCAGGACTATGTGTGGGACCAATGCTCAGTGGGAATTGCTTTATGGTGCGCAGAAGAGTGGCACAACATTGGACAATGACAGTTGTAGATGGCGACTGTTATGCATTGAAAAGCATTTGGCAGAGGACTGGAAATGCAGAGCAACATGCTAATGATTACTAGGCCGTGGTTAGAGGGAATCTTGGGATTCTTTGTTAGTCTAATCATATGGGATTGTTTGAAAGCATGCAATTACTCTAAGAGCATGTTGATTCCTAGGCGCTGATTATAGGCAACGGTTGTGACAACTATTTTGGGTGTGTTTGCTCTATTATAAATAGCAGACAGGTCGAGGATGAAGGACACAATAAGGTTTATGTACACTGTGTACTGAGCACGCTAAGTGGTGAATGCTATAAGGTATTGTTGGCAAGTATTATAGTTGCGCAAAAGGTTGTGCATGGGCTACGGAAGTACTGGGAACAGAGTTTTTGTTCAGATCTTGTTGTACTGGTAGGTTGGATTAAGTGCAATAAGACAGATCTTTGTTGCTGGGTTTTTTACCCGAAAGGTTTTTCACAGGATAAACTTGTGTCTATATCTTTTGTGCTTTATTGTTTTCATTTCTGTGCTGCTTAAGATTCATCTTTGCATGCGATCTATTCCACATTAGATCTATTTAAGTTTCTAGATGGGTCTGTGTGGTTTTGCGTAGGAAGTATTAATTATCCCAACAAAAAGTTGGGAGATCGGGTACATATATCAAATTAAGGGTTATGGAAAATGGGCCCTTCTTTGATCATGTGGAACTTATAGAAGAATAGAAACAACAAAAAAATTCAGGACTATGGGTCTCTCTTGGGAAAGCTTTATTGTAAATCTGGAGATAAACTTCCAAGAAATCTTCAAATAGAAAGTGCTAATCCCCAAACAGCAAATAAGAGGTGCTGAAAGCTGCATTCTCATAAAATGGGATCTCTTACGAAATTCACATATCGGTGACAACAAAAGGGCTATCAGATCTGAAAATAGATGGTTGACCCCAAGTTTTGGTCATTTAAAGCTTAATTTTGACGGAGCATAAAAATCAGTTTCTGGTGTTGCAGGAGCTGGTTGCATTAGTAGAGACCATAGTGGGAGTTGATATAGCTGTTTGCTATGAATATTCCTTGTGCAACAAATAATATTGTTGAGGCTTGGGCTCTTATAAAAGACTTACGAATGGCCATGGACTGTAACATCACTCACCTTGAGGCTAAGGAGATTCTTACATCATCATAAATGGTGTGAATAAGAACACTCCCAATTGGAGAATTCAAAGTCTACTCAATGAAGTAATTAGATTGGTGATAAAATTTACCTTGAAGCAAACGATTTTTCTTTGTGGCTAACATTGTAGCTAATGGCCTGGCTGACTTTCTAGCTAACATTGGAGCTAATGGCCCAACTGACTTTCTGGCTAACATTGAAGCTAATGGTCTGACTGGATTTCTAGCTAACGTTGGAGTTAATACCCTTAGCAATGGGTCCTTGGTCATTTCTAATAACATAAATATGTGGATTGGGCTTACCAATCATATTCAAAAGCATTAAAATGTTAACTAGCATCACATATCATAATTCCTTTTTCGAAAGGTATTATTCACAAAAAATGGTCTCTAGTGAGATATTTCTCACTTATCTTGTCATGATTCTGGTTTGCATGGAGCATCATTCATATTGCAAGATGGCGGCACGGGCATTCATGTCACTGATTTTTAATATTGGTAAGTCGATTGCTTCATTCTTTGGTTTTCTCATTTCCTCTCATTTGGTCTGGTTTGAGAATATGGTGATGAAAAGTGTCTTAAATATGAAGGGGCAGGTTGCTCTTTAAGGAAAAATCTGTCAGGTGCAGGGGAATAGGAAGGGCATCTTCGATGAATAATTTTTAGGGACAAAAATCTCAGATGAGTTCCTGCTAAAGGTTTGCAATCCCTCTTTTGGCGGGGCCTTGGATTTTCATAAGGCAATGTTGGGAGATGACTTTCTGTTGAATAGGAAGAAAGCATGGAATGCAAATGAGCTTAGGTATTGTTTTTGTATGAATTTGGAGAGCCAGGATTTTGATGTTGTGGCATGGACTTTCCTTATTCAAAATAAGCACAGAATCATTTCCAAATCTCTCATGTCACAGCTGGTAAACGATTTTTCCACAAAGTTCTCTGCTCTTGAGGGAAAAATTGAATTAGTTCTTTTAAAACTGGAAAATATGGAAGGGAATAAAGGAAATGTGTTTTCTGCTAATGGGTCTGACAAAAATAATGATTTGATGTAGGATTTGGAAAACCCAGTCATTGGTAGCCATTTGAAAAAAATCTTGTCTTCCTGAAATGATGTGGTGTCTGATTTTTTAAAGAGAAAAGCCCTGGTTTCCCTGATGACCTGAGGAGTGCATATGAGAATGAAAAGGCTGATTTTAAAATTCCTATGATTAAATGGGTGGGGGCGGGGGCGCTCTTAAAACATTGGTCCTTGAGGTTATGAGGGCCACCAAACATAACTCTGCTCTCAGTGCTCCCACCATTACTATTCCTCTCAAACCTCGCAATCCGACAAGCCTTTCTGTTGTAGATATCTTGGGTCATCTTTCTCCCTACCTTTCGGAGGGAGTTACTTTGAACCTAAGTAACCACATTTAGCAAATTTGATGTGAAAAAAAAATTCACCAAAAGCCAAATATGACTAAAAATTTCATTGAAATTTGTTAAAATTCATTGAAATTCATTCTTTCTTTTTGAATATTTAATCTAAAATACAAGCATAATACTTCTTGTAGTCGAATTTAATCACGAATTTTATGGCTGATTTTTGTAGTAATGAATTTTTTACGAATTTTATCCTCCACGAATTTGAATGCAACAGCTTAGTTTTGAAGAACTTATATCTGGCCTTGGCCAAGTGCTTTTGCAGGTTTTGTGTTGGCTGTTGGTGGTTTGGATGTTGGTGCTGGTCTTCTGGGCTGATAGCCCTTTTCCTAGTTGTTTTGAAGTTTGAACTTGAAGCTGTTAGCTTGTTTTTGCTAGGTTTTTGTAATCCTTGCTGATTTGTCGACAAATCTTACTTTTATTTCAGCAAAAGGTGATATATTGTTTAGTATTTTTGGCGGAGAAGAGACATTGTTATTTTGAATATATGTTGTAAACTTTGGAACTTGTTCCTGCCTAATCTTGTAATTTATTGGGTCAAATTCTTTTTTTTTGGGTTATTGGGATGGGACCTTTTCCCCATTTTATCAAATAAAAAAACATATCCTTAATAAGAAAATTCTTCTTTGTACAAAACTTAAGACGGATAGGAGGAAGGGAGGGAGAGAGGCAAGAAAGAAACAAATAATATTATTGTCCACGAGTAAGGAATATAGTAAAATCAAAATGTGACTCAAAAGTAACTAAACACAGTATAAAATAAAGGTGAACAAAGGAAGAGGGGGTAAAAACCTATAGGGATTAAATCCTAAGCCATAATCTAGTATGAGCATAAATAGCTTTGCAAGGAAAGGGCCCCTCAAAGAAACATGGAGTTGATGAAGATCAAGGCAAAGACCATGAAAGGAGAGACGTTGACACATGTTTGGAATATGGCTCAAGGCAAAAGAACCAATAGCATTGTCGTCTATCACCACAAAATGGCCCAAGTTGGATCTAAGAATGCTCATAGTGGAATGTCCAGGCTGAGGGGGCTATTTGGACATTCCTAGGAGGAAGACGTGTAACCGTCCTAACATCAAAGGCCAATAAGCCTATGGTAGCAGAGAAACTAATAATGTGGTCTATCTTCATGACCTGGGTTGCAGACACTAAACCAAAGTAGATCTACTCCAATTGGACTGGGATGCTTGGTAAGGTCAAAGAAGAAAGTAATCAACCTGATAGTTCTATGGGTCCCCTGTGATCTGTCTTAGGATAGCATCTCAAAAAAGGCCAGACACCTTTTGATCAAAGTACTGAAAGGTGTATAAACATTGTGAGATTTTCACATGAACATTTTGATTAGTATATCTGGATTCAACTGTTTTATTCTCCTTTTATTCCAGATTTACAGCTGAGTCTAGATATACTATTCAAAAAGGTGGGTAAAGAAACGCTCGATTTAAAAAAGAAGAAGAGTGTTATCTTGCCTAGATCTCATAGTATATATGACACCTCAAATATAAGGTGTTTCTCACTCAAAATCTCGTAAAGGGAGAAAAAACAAGAGATCTTCTCACCCTGTGAGATATGGCGATTTGTCTTTGCGCATAATTGGTGGAAGGACACCATCAGTTGGTGAAGGGAAATCCTCAAGCGATGTTAGAGATAGTATGGCTGTATGATGATGCCATCAACAATTTGTAAGAAATGCTCAACATGGAAAGCTAAGCTGAAGTTGAGTAACAGTGGAGGAGAAGTCGAATTCACCCAAATGTATGTTCATTAAATATCCTTTCTAACAACTCTATTGATGACATCCTTTGATGGAAGAATGCAAGGAAGGTAAGGAATAACTGAATGGACGAAGTTGATTAATAGAAATGCTGATAGAACAAACCAACAAACTGATCTCAGTAACCAACCACAATGCTGACGTTTCGCAAAAATGCACTTTGTGATTAAAATGATGCATACATTGTAAAAGACTTTGCAAATCTCCCGTTGTTTTGGTTGAAGCACGCGGATTAGTGAAAAACTTGTAATGTGAAAGGATATCAAAAATGGGAGCTTGCAAGGACAGTCTTTTCCAAGATGTCATCTAACCATGAAATGTAATAAGATTTGATTTCAGGTTTAAAGAAAAAACTTTAGAAGTATACAGTTATGAAATGGTTATTGACTTTAATTTTCTTGCCTTGAAGTAGATCTAGGTAAATGACCATAATGAAGCTCTAACTCCTTTCCTGTTCCAAGGTATGGTTTTGTGACTCATAATGGACCTTTGGATATGTGAGCCATATCATTAGGTATGCGAACCATTGTATTAAGACTCTGCGAGTCTTTGCCAGACTCGCAGAAAAGCTAGCCGAGCAGGCAGCAGCGAATTTGGCTGTCTCTACTGGGAAGATTTGCAGGAGTATTTTAAAAATTTAAGGTATCTGATGTTCTAAAGGCCAACAATGACTGCTTTTGTATCTTTGCATTATATATCGTAGAAGTTTGGGTGAGTAATGAGAGATGGAATTAATTTTGCAGTTTTATTAATAGAATTTTCTATCCAATTGTATCCAGCAGAGGTGGTTGATCCCAATGATCTCGAAAAATGAAGATTGTAGAATTATGATTCACTTTCTAAGTGTCTCTTATTTTAAGTTTCACATCACAGTTAATTTCATGTGCACCGTAGTGTATTATACTTTCATGTAATTTTTGAAACCCTCTTTTCAATTTTTTTGATAAATAAAGACGACTCACGCAGGCTGTTTCATTGTCTGCAATTTCAACAATAGTTGGAATGGACAATCCAATAGATAATTTTAAAAAGTTATATGTGAAATAAAAATGATATGATATTTTCTTCTTCTAAATTAATTTAATCTAAACTTAGTTCGTGGGGTGAAAGATTTAGAGTTTGAGTGAAAAATCCTAGACTTAGCTCCCATTCTCATTTATATTTTTCTAATGTCTTGACGCACATAATATCATTATCATAATTACTAACTTTACTACAATTGAGTAATGGTATTACAAAAGAAATCCTTAATTAATATCCTCTGCACAACATTATTAAACTTAAAAGGCTCCTGTAATTTTGATTAATCTTGAAAGAAAGAAAATAAAATATGTTAAAGAAAAAAATAAGATAAATTATTAAATTATAGCTTTAAGGTTAGGTTCTTCGCAGTGCAATAATATGTTAAAAAGATGACGAGGTCACCAACTAGAATAGTCAACCACCCACCAAAAAAGGGTTATTGTTCTTCTGGGACTGCATTTCTAATTTGCCAAGTTTTTTTCGTTTTTTGAGTCCGAGCCTGAGCCTTAAATGTACCTGACAAGTACAATCCTTAAATGTGTCTGGCAAGTCCGAGTCTCAATACTATGATATGAACCATCTTTTAAAGATGACATTTAAACTGGATTCGAAGTCATGGAAATGAAGCCTGAAAAAGATAGAAATCATTTTGCACATAGGATTGTGTTCAAGTGTGTCTGGACTAGAAGAAGTCTGTTTGCAAAAAGGATTGACTTGAGACTTTTCATTTTATTACGTGCTTGTTTGTGAACATGCAAACGTGTGTATTTGTGGGTGCATTCAAAAGGATATACCATAAATCATAGAAAATTCACAATACCGTTCATCAATTTGAATATTAATTGAAATGTCAAATTTTACATTAATATGGCAACACGAAAAGGAAGAAATAGCAGGCCATCAATATTAAAAATAGAAAAAAGAAGAAATTCCATATCCAAGGATCATAGTTAGAAACCCTCCTAATTGCTCCAAAAATATGCAACAGCACACAGTGGCCCAAAAAATCCTAAAAACGTTATCCCAGTATTGAATTTTATGATGAGAATGTCTTCCTTTATTTTTCTCTTTTGTTTTTTAAGCTTTTTGTTTTTTTGTGAAATACAACATGAATTTCATACTAACTGTTAGCAGATATGCTACCTACTCCTTGCCGTCCTTTTCGGCTATGGTTATGTATTTAATGCCATATCTGACTATGGATATATATCTGAGGCATATCCAGAAAGATATCTAGCCAATATGGGTAACCCCGTGGAAGGCACAAAGGTACCTATTTCTAGATAGGCTTATTCTTATTTAGAGCAATAATTTGCGGACTATTCTTGTTATCATATGAGATTGGAAAAGCTTCAGAATTGATTTTCCTTTTGATTCTAGCCTGAAGTTTTGCACTACCCCATTCCAAAACGATTTTATTTTGTGACATTGTTAGGTGTTAATAGTCAAGTGGGTTGTGTTATTTTTGTTGCACCTTGGTTCCTATGACTAATAGATACTTGTCTAGATGGTCCCGTGATATATTTGTTTCCCCTCTTAAATTAAGTAGGATTGTTATGAAATGCACAACTAAAAAGGAATGTAAGGTTTGATACTAAGAGTTATTCTGATTAATTAACTTCCAACATTAATCATACAACATCAAAATAATGTATTGGTACTTACAACTAGTGTTTACAACATGATACAAGTTCAATTATACAAGAGGAAAGATGTACTTAGCTACCCAGAGTGGTACAAGAGAGATTTGGATGCACATATTGGACAAACTGGGAATAATGGATCTGTAGATGCTTCATTCTCAGGAACTGTGGCAAAAAAACTTTGGTACGAAACCGTCGAGCTCTTCCAAGAGCGTGTGTACGGTCTGGACCTACTTGGAATGAGGTTCTGCAACTTGTTGTGCCCTTCGGCGGTTTGGAAATATGCTTCGTTGTCAAACCCTAAGTGTCGCACAATCCCAAAACCATATGAAATTAGTTGAATGGAACTCAAAACCTAACCATGGGTAGAAGACCCTGCAAGAAGGTTAGTGTTTGGGTTGAAATGCAATCATGTGCATTGCTTACGTCGGACTACTCGAAGAGGCCTCAAACCACACGTAGTTCTCCACCTAGCATGTGATATCTAGATGAATGCAGCTAGTTGACAACTTGAATCACTTTGACCATGTTTGAGATGATTGTGCTCTTGCTAAGACATTGAGTAGGGCTCTTTGAGTGCTTGGAAATGATGGAAGTTGAACTCCTTGACCTAGTTGAGTGCTTTAGAACTGTAGTAGTGGCTGCTCTAATGGATGTTTATCAACTTTGGGAAGATTTAGGGAGCCTTGGGTACCTTTTGAATGTACTTGTAATGAGTGTGCCAAGTGATTTGCTATGTTCTTGCTAGGTGTGTAAATGAGGTGATGTTAACTTGCTTATATAGGGCTCCGAAGGTAATTTGTCATGTAAAGGCCGACCCAGGAAGATGAAATGGCCCAATAAAGATAATGCAATTGAACGCAGAATTGGAAGCAATGTTTTAAAAATCAAAACCGGACACGGAACCGGTCGAGGATCAAACCGGACCGATTCAAACTTTATGAACCGGTTTACTAAAAAACACATAAAAATTTATATTTTTAATGAAAACAGTATATTTGAAAGATTAGAAACCATGATTCCATCTATTACACACAAAATATGCAAAGTTTGCTCATGTATATACTATATAACATGTAAGAAAGGAGTTTATAGCAAAATTAGGGTTTAGGTCAGCTAAAAAGCTGAACTTTTAATTAAAAATTATTTTTTTACAAAATTAGCACCGTATTACAGTCCTTTTCCAGCTCGGCCGGTTCAGAGCAAAACCGGACCAGTTGGACCAGTTGGACCAGTTCGGTACCAAACCGTCCACCAGTCCGGTTTATATACCGGTTTGAAAAATAACATTGAACCAGTCGAACCGACCGGTTTTAAAAACACTGATTGAAAGATGTGTCGGTCCAAGACCTTACAGGTCAGCCATGACCGGAAATCGCATCCTGACCCTACTATACAGTTTTGGACAAGGAGATGGTGGATGAAATCTGGAAGTGGAATTGTGTGGGCAGAGATTAAGCACTGCTTTTATGGATTTATATTTAGAATGTGACGAGTCACAACACATCAATGTGTAGGAACAAACAATTTAGGAGACAGCAAGATGTACTGATTGGGGATAGGATGTAGGTGTTTGTCTTAGCCAAGAAGCACAGTCATAACTAGTAGTGTCAAAATGATGCCAAATTTGAGTATCTACAATCTCCTAAATAGTTTGTCACATACACACAAAAGGTACATCTATATAATGCTTTGTAGTCCTTGGTTTCTTGTTTTGGATTATGCTGCATCAATTTTCCTTCTAGTATTGGATTACATGAGTGTAAATGTGAATGTTCAT